>JACATO010001209.1:0-18498 GCA_018389105.1 Nautilus pompilius | reverse complement strand
CTTCTCTAAACGTACCCGTCAATAACTACGGCAGGTGAAAATTCTTGTTCATAACTGTACCCCTCAATAACTACGGCAGGTGAAAGTCTTTAGTTCTATTACCGTATCCGATAAAATAACTACGTCAGCTGAAAGTCTTTAGTTCTATAACCGTAACCATCATTATAACGGCAGGTGTGAAAGTCTTTAGTTCGATAAACCGTACCCCTCAATAAACTACGGCAGGTGAAAGATTCTACTTCCATATCCGTACCCCTCAATAACTACGGCAGGTGAATGTCTCTAGTTTCTATAACTGTACCCCTCAATAACTACGGCAGGTGAAAATCTTTAGTTCTGTAACCGTATCCATCAATAACTAGGCCGGAGAAAGATCTACTTCCATAACCATACCCCTCAATAACTATGGCAGAATAAAGTTCTACTTTATAACCTACCCCTCAATAAACTACGGGAGCTGAAAGACTCTAGTTTCTATAACCATACACTTCAATAACTACGGCAGATGAAAGACTCTACTTCTATAAAACAGTACCCCTCAATAACTACGTACGGCATGTGAAAGATTCTATTTCAAAATCCGTACCCCTCAATAACTACGGCAGGTGAAGACTCTCTACTTCATTAATCCGTACCCCTCAATAACTACGGCATGTGAAAGATTCTATTCAATATCCGTACCCCTCAATAACTAGGCCGGTGAAAGATTCTACTTACTTCATAACCGTACCTCTCAATAACTATGGTAATTGAAAGTCTCTACTTCTATAACCGTATCATTCATTAAAGACGGCAGGTGAAGGAACTACTTTTATAACCGTAACAGTCAATAAGTACGGCAACTGAAATTCTGTAGTTCTGTAACCGTACCCCTCAATACTACGGCATGTGTGAAAGATTTCTATTTCAATATCCGTACCCCTCAATAACTACAGCAGGTGATAGATTCTACTTCTATATACGTACCCGTCAATAACTACGGCAGGTGAAAGATTTTACTTCCATAACCGTACCTCTCAATAACTACGGCAGGCGAAAGTCTTTAGTTCTATAGCCGTACCACTCTATAACTACGGCAGGTGAAAGTCTTTAGTTCTATTGCCGTCTCCGTAAATAAATACGGCAGTTGAAATTCTCTAGTTCTATTACCGTATCCGATAAAATAACTACGGCAGGTGAAAATCTTTAGTTCTCTTACCGTATCTGTCAGTATCTTCGGCAAGTGAAAGATTCTACTTCAATAACCGTACCCCTCAATTACGAGGGGAGCTGAAAGACTCTAGTTCCATAACCATACGATTCAATAACTACGGCAGGTGAAAGATTCTACTTCCATATCCGTACCCCTCAATAACTACGGCAGGTGATAGATTCTACTTCTATAAACTTACCCGTAAATAACTACGTCAGGTGAAAGTCTCTACTTCCATATCCGTACCCCTCAATAACTACGTCAGGTGAAAGTCTCTAGTTCTATTACTGTACCCCTCAATAACTACGGCAGGTGAAAATCTTTAGTTCTATAACCGTACCCCTCATAACTACGGCAGGTGAATGTCTCGACTTCTATAACCGTATCTTTTCAATAACTACGGCAGGTGCAAGAATCTACTTTTATAACCGTACCCGTCAAAAAGTACGGAAAGTTAAATTCTGTGTTTCTATAACCGTATCCGTCAGTAACTACGGCAGGTGAAAGATTCTATTTCAAAATCCGTACCCCTTAATAAAAACGGCAGGTGAAAGACTCCACTTCTATAAACCGTACCCCTCAATAACTACAGCAGGTGAATGTCTCTAGTTCTATAACTGTACCCCTCAATAACTACGGCAGGTGAAAATCTTTAGTTCTGTAACCGTATCCATCAATAACTAGGCCGGAGAAAGATTCTACTTCTATAACCGTACCCCTCAATAACTATGACAGGGGAAAGTCTCTACTTATATAACCTACCCCTCAATAACTACGGGAGCTGAAAGACTCTACTTCTATAAACAGTACCCCTCAATAACTACGGCATGTGAAAGATTCTATTTCAAAATCCGTACCCCTCAATAACTACGGCAGGTGAAAGACTCTACTTCATTAATCCGTACCCCTCAATAAATACGGCATGTGAAAGATTCTATTTCAATATCCGTACCCCTCAATAACTACGGCAGGTGATAGATTCTACTTCTATATACGTACCCGTCAATAACTACGGCAGGTGAAAGTCTCTATTTCTATAACTCTACCCCTCAATAACAAGGGCAGGTGAAAATCTTTAGTTCTGTAACCGTATCCATCAATAACTAGGCCGGAGAAAGATTCTACTTCCATAACCATACCCCTCAATAACTATGGCAGAATAAAGTCTCTACTTATATAACCTACCCCTCAATAACTACGGGAGCTGAAAGACTCTAGTTCTATAACCATACACTTCAATAACTACGGCAGATGAAAGACTCTACTTCTATAAACAGTACCCCTCAATAACTACGGCATGTGAAAGATTCTATTTCAAAATCCGTACCCCTCAATAACTACGGCAGGTGAAAGACTCTACTTCATTAATCCGTACCCCTCAATAACTACGGCATGTGAAAGATTCTATTTCAATATCCGTACCCCTCAATAACTAGGCCGGTGAAAGATTCTACTTCCATTACCGTACCTCTCAATAACTATGGTAATTGAAAGTCTCTACTTCTATAACCGTATCATTCATTAAAGACGGCAGGTGAAGGAATCTACTTTTATAACCGTAACAGTCAATAAGTACGGCAACTGAAATTCTGTAGTTCTGTAACCGTACCCCTCAATAACTACGGCATGTGAAAGATTCTATTTCAATATCCGTACCCCTCAATAACTACAGCAGGTGATAGATTCTACTTCTATATACGTACCCGTCAATAACTACGGCAGGTGAAAGATTTTACTTCCATAACCGTACCTCTCAATAACTACGGCAGGCGAAAGTCTTTAGTTCTATAGCCGTACCACTCTATAACTACGGCAGGTGAAAGTCTTTAGTTCTATTGCCGTCTCCGTAAATAAATACGGCAGTTGAAATTCTCTAGTTCTATAACTATACCCCTCAATAACTACGGCAGGTGAAAATCTTTAGTTCTGTAACCGTATCCGTCAATAACTAGGCCGGTGAAAGATTCTACTTCTATAA
Organism: Nautilus pompilius; assembly: GCA_018389105.1. Lineage (NCBI taxonomy): Eukaryota > Metazoa > Mollusca > Cephalopoda > Nautilida > Nautilidae > Nautilus > Nautilus pompilius. The sequence goes on along the minus strand of JACATO010001209.1, from coordinate 15,328 downwards.
CCGTACCCCTAAATTACTACGGGATCTGAAAGACTCTAGTTCTATAACCATACGATTCAATAACTACGGCAGGTGAAAGTCTCTACTTCTAAAAAACATACCCCTCAATAACTACGGTAGGTGATAGATTCTACTTCTATATACGTACCCGTCAATAACTACGGCAGGTGAAAGTCTCTAGTTCTATAGCCGCATCCGTCAATAACTACGGCAGGTGAAAGATTCTACTTCCATAACCGTACCTCTCAATAACTACGGCAGGGGAAAGTCTTTAGTTCTATAGCCGTACCACTCTATAACTACGGCAGGTGAAAGTCTTTAGTTTTATTGCCGTCTCCGTAAATAACTACGGCAGGTGATAGATTCTACTTCTATAAACTTACCCGTCAATAACTACGTCAGGTGAGAGTCTCTACTTCCATATCCGTACCCCTCAATAACTACGTCAGGTGAAAGTCTCTAGTTCTATTACTGTACCCCTCAATAACTACGGCAGGTGAAAGTCTTTAGTTCTATAACCGCATTCGTCAATAACTAGGCCGGTGAAAGATTCTTCTTCCATATCCGTACCCTTCAATAACTACGGCAGGTGAAAATCTTTAGTTATGTAACCGTATCCGTCAATAACTAGGCCGGTGAAAGATTGTACTTCCATAACCGTTCCTCTCAATAACTATGGTAGGTGATAGTCTCTACTTCTATAAACCGTATCATTCAATAAAGACGGCAGGTGAAAGAATCTACTTTTATAACCGTAACAGTCAATAAGTACGGCAATTGAAATTCTGTAGTTCTATAACCGAATCCGTCATTAACTACGGCAGGTGAAAGACTCTACTTCATTAATCTGTACCCCTCAATAACTACGGCATGTGAAAGATTCTATTTCAAAATCCGTACCCCTTAATAACAACGGCAGGTGATAGATTCTACTTCTCTAAACGTACCCGTCAATAACTACGGCAGGTGAAAATCTCTTGTTCTATAACTGTACCCCTCAATAACTACACCAGGTGAAAGTCTTTAGTTCTATTACCGTATCCGATAAAATAACTACGTCAGCTGAAAGTCTTTAGTTCTATAACCGTAACCGTAACCATCATTATATACGGCAGGTGAAAGTCTTTAGTTCTATAAACCGTATCCGTCAGTATCTTTGGCAGGTGAAAGACTCTACTTCTATAAACCGTACCCCTCAATAACTACGGCAGGTGAAAGATTCTACTTCCATATCCGTACCCCTCAATAACTACGGCAGGTGAATGTCTCTAGTTCTATAACTGTACCCCTCAATAACTACGGCAGGTGAAAATCTTTAGTTCTGTAACCGTATCCATCAATAACTAGGCCGGAGAAAGATTCTACTTCCATAACCGTACCCCTCAATAACTATGGCAGAATAAAGTCTCTACTTATATAAACTACCCCTCAATAACTACGGGAGCTGAAAGACTCTAGTTCTATAACCATACACTTCAATAACTACGGCAGATGAAAGACTCTACTTCTATAAACAGTACCCCTCAATAACTACGGCATGTGAAAGATTCTATTTCAAAATCCGTACCCCTCAATAACTACGGCAGGTGAAAGACTCTACTTCATTAATCCGTACCCCTCAATAACTACGGCAGGTGAAAGACTCTACTTCAATATCCGTACCCCTCAATAACTACGGCAGGTGATAGATTCTACTTCTATATACGTACCCGTCAATAACTACGGCAGGTGAAAGTCTCTAGTTCTATAGCCGCATCCGTCAATAACTACGGCAGGGGAAAGTCTTTAGTTCTATAGCCGTACCCCTCAATAACTACGGCAGGTGAAAGTCTTTAGTTCTATTACCGTATCCGATAAAATAACTACGGCAGGTGAAAATCTTTAGTTCTCTTACCGTATCCGTCAGTATCTTCGGCAAGTGAAAGATTCTACTTCTATAACCGTACCCCTAAATTACTACGGGATCTGAAAGACTCTAGTTCTATAACCATACGATTCAATAACTACGGCAGGTGAAAGTCTCTACTTCTAAAAAACATACCCCTCAATAACTACGGTAGGTGAAAGATTCTACTTCCATATCCGTACCCCTCAATAACTACGGCAGGTGATAGATTCTACTTCTATAAACTTACCCGTCAATAACTACGGCATGTGAAAGATTCTATTTCAATATCCGTACCCCTCAATAACTACAGCAGGTGATAGATTCTACTTCTATATACGTACCCGTCAATAACTAAGGTAGTTGAAAGACTTTAGTTCTATTACCGTATCCGATAAAATAACTACGGCAGGTGAAAGTCTTTAGTTCTATAACCGTATCCGTCAGTATCTTTGGCAGGTGAAAGACTCTAGTTCTATAACCATACACTTCAATAACTACGGCAGATGAATGACTCTACTTCTATAAACCGTACACCTCAATAACTACGGCAGGTGAAAGATTCTATTTCAAAATCCGTACCCCTTAATAACAACGGTAGGTGATAGAATCTACTTCTATAAACGTACCCGTCAATAACTATGGTAGGTGAAAATCTCTTGTTCTATAGCCGCATCCGTCAATAACTACGGCAGGTGAAAGTCTCTATTTCTATAACTGTACCTATCAATAACAACGGCAGGTGAAAGTCTTTAGTTCTATAACCGCATTCGTCAATAACTAGGCCGGTGAAAGATTCTACTTCTATAAACCGTATCCCTCAATAACTACGGCAGGTGAAAGTCTCTTGTTCTATAACTGTACCCCTCAATAACTACGGCAGGTGAAAGTCTTTAGTTCTATTACCGTATCCGATAAAATAACTACGTCAGGTGAAAGTCTTCAGTTCTATAACCGTAACCATCATTTATACGGCAGGTGAAAGTCTTTAGTTATACAACCGTATCCGTCAGTATCTTTGGCAGGTGAATGACTCTACTTCTATAAACCGTACCCCTCAATAACTACGGCAGGTGAAAGATTCTACTTCCATATCCGTACCCCTCAATAACTACGGCAGGTGAATGTCTCTAGTTCTATAACTGTACCCCTCAATAACTACGGCAGGTGAAAATCTTTAGTTCTGTAACCGTATCCGTCAATAACTAGGCCGGAGAAAGATTCACCTTCCATAACCGTACCCCTCAATAACAATGGCAGGGGAAAGTCTCTACTTATATAACCGTACCCCTCAATAACTACGGGAGCTGAAAGACTCTAGTTCTATAACCACGCGCTTCAATAACTACGGCAGGTGAAAGTCTTTACTTCTATAACCGTTCCCCTCAATAACTACGGCAGGTGAATGTCTCTAGTTCTATAACTGTACCCCTCAATAACTACGGCAGGTTAAAGATTCTACTTCCATATCCATACCCCTCAATAACTACGGCAGGTGATGGATACTACTCCTATAAACGTACCCGTCAATAACTACGGCAGGTGAAAGTCTCTACTTCTATAATTGTACCCCTCAATAACTAGGCCGGTGAAAGATTCTATTTCAATATCCGTACCCGTCAATAACTACGGCAGGTGAAAGATTCTATTTCAATATCCGTACCCGTCAATAACTACGGCAGGCGAAAGTCTTTAGTTCTCTTACCGTATCCGTCAGTATCTTCGGCAAGTGAAAGATTCTACTTCAATAACCGTACCCCTCAATTACGACGGGAGCTGAAAGACTCTAGTTCTATAACCATACGATTCAATAACTACGGCAGGTGAAAGTTTCTACTTCTATAAAACGTACCCCTCAATAACTACGGCAGGTGAAAGATTCTACTTCCATATCCGTAACCCTCAATAACTACGGCAGGTGATAGATTCTACTTCTATAAACTTACCCGTAAATAACTACGTCAGGTGAAAGTCTCTACTTCCATATCCGTACCCCTCAATAACTACGTTAGGTGAAAGTCTCTAGTTCTATTACTGTACCCCTCAATAACTACTGCAGGTGATAGATTCTACTTCTATAAACGTACCCGTCAATAACTACGTCAGGTGAAAGTCTCTACTTCCATATCCGTACCCCTCAATAACTACGTCAGGTGAAAGTCTCTACTTCTCTTACTGTACCCCTCAATAACTACTGCAGGTGATAGATTCTACTTCTATAAACGTACCCCTCAATAACTACGTCAGGTGAAAGTCTCTACTTCCATATCCGTACACTTCAATAACTACGTCAGTTGAAAGTCTCTACTTCTATTACTGTACCCCTCAATAACTACTGCAGGTGATAGATTCTACTTCTATAAACGTACCCGTCAATAACTACGGCAGGTGAATGTCTCTAGTTCTATAACTGTACCCCTCAATAACTACGGCAGGTGAAAATCTTTAGTTCTGTAACCGTATCCATCAATAACTAGGCCGGAGAAAGATTCACCTTCCATAACCGTACCCCTCAATAACTATGGCAGGGGAAAGTCTCTAATTCTATAGCCGCATCCGTCAATAACAACGGCAGGTGAAAGATTCTACTTCCATAACCGTACTTCTCAATAACTACGGCAGGTGAAAGTCTTTAGTTCTATAACCGCATTCGTCAATAACTAGGCTGGTGAAAGAATCTACTTCCATATCCGTACCCCTCAATAACTACGGCCGGTGAAAGTCTCTAGTTCTATAACTGTACCCCTAAATAACTACGGCAGGTGAAAGTCTTTAGTTCTATTACCGTATCCGATAAAATAACTACGTCAGGTGAAAGTCTTTAGTTCTATAACCGTAACCATCAATATATACGGCAGCTGAAAATCTTTAGTTCTATAACCGTATCCGTCAGTATCTTTGGCAGGTGAAAGACTCTACTTCTATAACCATACCCCTCAATAACTGCGGGAGCTGAAAGACCCTAGTTCTATATCCATACACTTCAATAACTACGGCAGATGAAGGACTCTGCTTCTATAACTGTACCCCTCAATAACTACGGCAGGTGAAACATTCTATTTCAAAATCCGTACCCCTTAATAACAACGGCAGGTGATAGATTCTACTTCTATAAACGTACCCGTCAATAACTACGGCAGGTGAAAATCTCTTGTTCTATAGCCGCATCCGTCAATAACTACGGCAGGTGAAAGTCTTTAGTTCTATAACCTCATTCGTCAATAACTAGGCTGGTGAAAGAATCTACTTCCATATTCGTACCCCTCAATAACTACGGCCGGTGAAAGTCTCTAGTTCTATAACTGTACCCCTAAATAACTAAGGCAGGTGAAAGTCTTTAGTTCTATAACCGTATCCGTCAGTATCTTTGGCAAGTGAAAGACTCTACTTCTTTAAACCGTACCCCTCAATTACTACGGGAGCTGAAAGACACTAGTTCTATAACCATACGATTCAATAACTACGGCAGGAGAAAGTCTCTACTTCTATAAAACGTACCCCTCAATAACTACGGCAGGTGAAAGATTCTACTTCCATATCCGTACCCCTCAATAACTACGGCAGGTGAATGTCTCTAGTTCTATAACTGTACCCCTCAATAACAACGGCAGTTGAAAGTCTTTAGTTCTATAACCGTATTCGTCAATAACTAGACCGGTGAAAGATTCTACTTCCATATCCGTACCCCTCAATAACTACGGCATGTGAAAGATTCTATTTCAATATCCGTACCCCTCAATAACTACAACAGGTGATAGATTCTACTTCTATATACGTACCCGTCAATAACTACGGCAGGTGAAAGTCTCTAGTTCTATAGCCGCATCCGTCAGTAACTACGGCAGGTGAAAGATTCTATTTCAATATCCGTACCCCTCAATAACTACGGCAGGTGATAGATTCTACTTCTATAAACGTACCCGTCAATAACTATGGCAGGTGAAAGTCTTTAGTTCTATAACCGTATCCGTGAATATCTTCGGCAAGTGAAAGATTCTACTTCTATAACCGTACCCCTCAATTACGATGGGAGCTGAAAGACTCTAGTTCTATAACCATACGATTCAATAACTACGGAAGGTGAAAGTCTCTACTTCTATAAAACGTACCCCTCAATAACTACGTCAGGTGAAAGTCTCTACTTCCATATCCGTACCCTTCAATAACTACGTCAGGTGAAAGTCTCTACTTCCATATCCGTACCCTTCAATAACTACGTCAGGTGAAAGACTCTACTTATGTAAACCGTTCCCCTCAATAACTACGGCAGGTTAAAGATTCTACTTCCATATCCGTACCCCTCAATAACTACGGCAGGTGATGGATACTACTTCTATAAACGTACCCGTCAATAACTAAGGCAGGTGAATGTCTCTAGTTGTATAGCCGCATCCGTCAATAACTACGGCAGGTGAAAGATTCTATTTCAATATCCGTACTCCTCAATAACAATGGCAGGGGAAAGTCTCTACTTATATAACCGTCCCCCTCAATAACTACGGGAGCTGAAAGACTCTAGTTCTATAACCACGCGCTTCAATAATTACGGCAGGTGAAAGACTCTACTTATATAAACCGTACCCCTCAATAACTACGGCAGGTGAAAGTCTACTTCTATAACCGTTCCCCTCAATAACTACGGCAGGTGAATGTCTCTAGTTGTATAGCCGCATCCGTCAATAACTACGACAGATGAAGTCTCTAGTTCTATCACTGTACCCCTCAATAACTACGGCAGGTTAAAGATTCTACTTCCATATCCCGTACCCCTCAATAAACTACGGCAGGTGATGGATACTACTCCTATAAACGTACCCGTCAATAACTACGGCGGTGAACGTCTCTACTTCTATAATTGTACCCCTCAATAACTACGGCTGGTGAATTCTTTAGTTCTATAACCGTATCCGTCAGTATCTTTGGCAGGTGAAAGACTCTACTTCTATAACCGTACCCCTCAATAACAGCGGGAGCTGAAAGACTCTAGTTCTATAATCATACACTTCAATAACTACGGCAGATGAAAGACTCTACTTCTATAAACAGTACCCCTCAATAACTACGGCAGGTGAAACATCTATTTCAAAATCCGTACCTTTAATAAACAAAGGCAGGTGATAGATTCTACTTCTATAAACGTACCCGTCAATAACTACGGCAGGTGATAATCTCTTGTTCTATAGCCACATCCGTCAATAACTACGGCAGGTGAAAGTCTCTATTTCTATAACTCTACCCCTCAATAACAAGGGCAGGTGAAATTCTTTAGTTCTATAACCGTATTCGTCAATAACTAGGCCGGTGAAAGATTCTACTTCCATATCCGTACCCCTAAATAACTATGGCAGGTGAAAGTCTCTAGTTCTATAACTGTACCCCTCAATAACTACGGCAGGTGAAAGTCTTTAGTTCTGTAACCGTATCCGTCAATAACTACAACCGTACCCCTCAATTACGAGGGGAGCTGAAAGACTCTAGTTCCATAACCATACGATTCAATAACTACGGCAGGTGAAAGATTCTACTTCCATATCCGTACCCCTCAATAACTACGGCAGGTGATAGATTCTACTTTAAACCTTACCCGTAAATAACTACGTCAGGTGAAAGTGAAAGTCTCTATTCCATATCCGTACCCCTCAATAACTACGTCAGGTGAAAGTCTCTTAGTTCTATTACTGTACCCCAATAACTACGGCGGTAGGTGAAAATCTTTAGTTCTATAACCGTACCCTCTAAAAACTACGGCAGGTGAATGTCTCTACTTCTATAACCGTATCTTTCAATAACTACGGCAGGTTGCAAAGAATCTACTTTTATAACCGTACCCGTCCAAAAGTACGGAAAGTTAAATTCTGTGTTTTTATAAACCGTATCCGTCAGTAACTACGGCAGGTGAAAACTTCTATTTCAAAATCCGTACCCCTTAATAAAAACGGCCAGTGGTGAAAAGACTCCACTTCTATAAACCGTACCCCTCAATAACTACAGCAGGTGCATGTCTCTAGTTCTATAACTGTACCCCTCAATAACTACGGCAGGGTGAAAATCTTTAGTTCTGTAACCGTATCCATCAATAACTAGGCCGGAGAAAGATTCTACTTCCATAAACCGTACCCTCAATAACCTCTGGCAGCAGAATAAAGTTCTACTTATATAAACTACCCTCCAATAACTACGGGAGCTGAAAGACTCTAGTTCTATAACCATACACTTCAATAACTACGGCAGATTGAAAGACTCTACTTCTATAAACAGTTACCCCTCAATAACTACGGCATGTGAAAGATTCTATTTCAAAATCCGTACCCCTCAAATAACTACGGCAGGTGAAAGACTCTACTTCATTAATCCGTACCCCTCAATAACTACGGCAGGTGAAAGACTAAGACTACTTCCAATCCGTACCCCTCAATAACTACGGCAGGGGTGATAGATTCTACTTCTATATACGTACCCGTCAATAACTACGGCAGGTGGAAAGAAAGTCTCTAGTTCTATAGCCGCATCCGTCAATAACTACGGCAGGGGAAAGTCTTTAGTTCTATAGCCGTACCCTCAATAACTACGGCAGGTGAAAGTCTTTAGTTCTATTACCGTATCCGATAAAATAACTACGCAGGTGAAAATCTTTAGTTTCTCTTACCGTATCCGTCAGTATCTTCGGCAAGTGAAAGATTCTACTTCTATACCGTACCCCTAAATTACTACGGGATCTGAAAGACTCTAGTTCTATAACCATACGATTCAAAACTACGGCAGGTGAAAGTCTCTACTTCTAAAAAACATTACCCCTCAATAACTACGGTAGGTGAAAGATTCTACTTCCATATCCGTACCCTCAATAACTACGGCAGGTGATAGATTCTACTTCTATAAACTTACCCGTCAATAACTACGGCATGTGAAAGATTCTATTTCAATATCCGTACCCCTCAATAACTACAGCAGGTGATAGATTCTACTTCTATATACGTACCCGTCAATAACTAAGGTAGTTGAAAGACTTTAGTTCTATTACCGTATCCGATAAAATAACTACGGCAGGTGAAAGTCTTTAGTTCTATAACCGTATCCGTCAGTATCTTTGGCAGGTGAAAGACTCTAGTTCTATAACCATACACTTCAATAACTACGGCAGATGAATGACTCTACTTCTATAAACCGTACACCTCAATAACTACGGCAGGTGAAAGATTCTATTTCAAAATCCGTACCCCTTAATAACAACGTAGGTGTGATAGAATCTACTTCTATAAACGTACCCGTCAATAACTATGGTAGGTGAAAATCTCTTGTTCTATAGCCGCATCCGTCAATTAACTACGGCAGGTGAAAGTCTCTATTTTCTATAACTGTACCTATCAATAACAACGGCAGGTGAAAGTCTTTAGTTCTATAACCGCATTCGTCAATAACTAGGCCGGTGAAGAAGATTCTACTTCTATAAACCGTATCCCTCATAACTACGGCAGGTGAAAGTCTCTTGTTCTATAACTGTACCCCTCAATAACTACGGCAGGTGAAAGTCTTTAGTTCTATTACCGTATCCGATAAAATAACTACATCAGGTGAAAGTCTTCAGTTCTATAACCGTAAACCATCATTTATACGGCAGGTGAAAGTCTTTAGTTATACAACCGTAACCGTCAGTATCTTTGGCAGGTGAATGACTCTACTTCTATAAACCGTACCCCTCAATAACTACGGCAGGTGAAAGATTCTACTTCCATATCCGTCCCCCTCAATAACTACGGCAGCAGGTGAATGTCTCTAGTTCTATAACTGTACCCCTCAATAACTACGGCAGGTGAAAATCTTAGTTCTGTAAACCGTATCCGTCAATAACTAGGCCGAGAAAGATTCACCTTCCATAACCGTACCCCTCAATAACAATGGCAGGGAAAGTCTCTACTTATATAAACCGTACCCCTCAATAACTACGGGAGCTGAAAGACTCTAGTTCTATAACTGTACCCCTCAATAACTACGGCAGGTTAAAGATTCTACTTCCATATCCATACCCCTCAATAACTACGGCAGGTGATGGATACTACTCCTATAAACGTACCCGTCAATAACTACGGCAGGTGAAAGTCTCTACTTCTATAATTGTACCCCTCAATAACTACGGCAGGTGAAATTCTTTAGTTCTATAACCGTACCCCTCAATAACTGCGGGAGCTGAAAGACTCTAGTTCTATAACCATACACTTCAATAACTACGGCAGATGAAAGACTCTACTTCTATAAACAGTACGCCTCAATAACTACGGCAGGTGAAACATTCTATTTCAAAATCCGTACCCTTTAATAACAAAGGCAGGTGATAGATTCTACTTCTATAAACGTACCCGTCAATAACTACGGCAGGTGATAATCTCTTGTTCTATAGCCACATCCGTCAATAACTACGGCAGGTGAAAGTCTCTATTTCTATAACTCTACCCCTCAATAACAAGGGCAGGTGAAAGTCTTTAGTTCTATAACCGTATTCGTCAATAACTAGGCCGGTGAAAGATTCTACTTCCATATCCGTACCCCTCAATAACTACGGCAGGTGAAAGTCTCTAGTTCTATAACTATACCCCTCAATAACTACGGCAGGTGAAAATCTTTAGTTCTATAACCGTATCCGTCAATAACTAGGCCGGTGAAAGATTCTATTTCAATATCCGTACCCGTCAATAACTACGGCAGGTGAAAGATTCTATTTCAATATCCGTACCCGTCAATAACTACGGCAGGCGAAAGTCTTTAGTTCTCTTACCGTATCCGTCAGTATCTCGGCAAGTGAAGTGAAATTCTACTTCAATAACCGTACCTCAATTACGACGGGAGCTGAAAGACTCTAGTTCTATAACCATACGATTCAATAACTACGGCAGGTGAAAGTTTCTACTTCTATTAAACGTACCCCTCAATAACTACGGCAGGTGAAAGATTCTACTTCCATATCCGTAACCCTCAATAACTACGGCAGGTGATAGATTCTACTTCTATAAACTTACCCGTAAATAACTACGTCAGGTGAAAGTCTCTACTTCCATATCCGTACCCCTCAATAACTACGTTAGGTGAAAGTCTCTAGTTCTATTACTGTACCCCTCAATAACTACTGCAGGTGATAGATTCTACTTCTATAAACGTACCCGTCAATAACTACGTCAGGTGAAAGTCTCTACTTCCATATCCGTACCCCTCAATAACTACGTCAGGTGAAAGTCTCTACTTCTCTTACTGTACCCCTCAATAACTACTGCAGGTGATAGATTCTACTTCTATAAACGTACCCCTCAATAACTACGGCAGGTGAAAGTCTCTATTTCTATAACTTTACCCCTCAATAACAACGGCAGGTGAAAGTCTTTAGTTCTATAACCGCATTCGTCAATAACTAGGACGGTGAAAGATTCTACTTCCATATCCGTACCCCTCAATAACTACGGCAGGTGAAAGTCTCTAGTTCTATAACTGTACCCCTCAATAACTACGGCAGGTGAAAGTCTTTAGTTCTGTAACCGTATCCGTCAATAACTAGGCCGGTGTAAGATTCTACTTCCATAACCGTACCTCTCAATAACTATGGTAGGTGAAAGTCTCTACTTCTATAACCGTATCATTCATTAAAGACGGCAGGTGAAAAGAATCTACTTATAACCGTAAAACAGTCAATAAGTACGGCAAGTAAAATTCTGTAGTTCGATAACCGTATCGTCATTAACTACCAGTGGTGAACATGCAGGTGAAAGATTTATTTCAATATCCGTACCCCTCAATAACTACGGCAGGTGATAGATTCTACTTCTATATACGTACCCGTCAATAATTACGGCAGGTGAAAGTCTCTAGTTCTATAGCCGCATCCGTCAATAACTACGGCAGGTGAAAGTCTCTATTTCTATAACTTTACCCCTCAATAACAACGGCAGGTGAAAGTCTTTAGTTCTGTAACCGTATTCGTCAATAACTAGGCCGGTGAAAGATTCTACTTCCATAACCGTACCTCTCAATAACTACGGCAGGAGAAAGTCTTTAGTTCTATAGCCGTACCCCTCAATAACTAGGCAGGGCAGGTGAAAGTCTTTAGTTCTATAGCCGTCTCCGTAATATAAATACGGTAGTTGAAAAGTCTCTAGTTCTATTACCGTATCCTATAAAATAACTACGGCAGGTGAAAATCTTTAGTTCTCTTACCGTATCTGTCAGTATCTTCGGCAAGTGAAAGATTCTACTTCTATAACCGTACCTCTCAATTACTACGGGAGCTGAAAGACTCTAGTTCTATAACCATACGATTCAATAACTACGGCAGGTGAAAGTCTCTACTTCTATAAAACGTACCCCTCAATAACTACGCAGGTGAAAGTCTCTAGTTCTATTACGTACCCCTCAATAACTACGGCAGGTGAAAATGTTTAGTTATAACCGTACCGTACCCCTCAATAACTACGGCAGGTGCAAGAATCTACGTTTATAACCGTACCCGTCAAAAAGTACGGAAAGTTAAATTCTGTGTTTCTATAACCGTATCCGTCAGTAACTACGGCAGGTGATAGATTCTCTTTCTATAAACGTACCAGTCAATAACTACGGCAGGTGAAAGACTCTACTTCTATAACCGTACCTGTTAATAACTACGGTAGTTGAAAGTCTCTAGTTCTATTACCGTATCCGATAAAATAAATACGTAAGGTGAAAGTCTGCAGTTCTATAACCGTAACCATCAATATATACGGCAGGTGAAAGTCTTTAGTTCTATAACCGTATCCGTCAGTATCTTTGGCAGGTGAAAGATTCTACTTCTATAACCGTACCCCTCAATAACTTCGGGAGCTGAAAGATTCTAGTTCTATAACCATACACTTCAATAACTACGGCAGATGAAAGAATCTACTTCTATAAACCGTACCCCTCAATAACTACGGCAGGTGAAAGATTCTATTTCAAAATCCGTACCCCTTAATAACTACGGCAGGTGAAAATCTCTTGTTCTATAGCCGCATCCGTCAATAACAACGGCAGGTGAAAGTCTTTAGTTCTATAACCGCATTCGTCAATAACTAGGACGGTGAAAGATTCTACTTCCATATCCGTACCCCTCAATAACTACGGCAGGTGAAAGTCTCTAGTTCTATAACTGTACCCCTCAATAACTACGGCAGGTGAAAGTCTTTAGTTCTGTAACCGCATCCGTCAATAACTATGGTAGGTGAAAGTCTCTACTTCTATAACCGTATCATTCATTAAAGACGGCAGGTGAAAGAATCTACTTTTATAACCGTAACAGTCAATAAGTACGGCAAGTAAAATTCTGTAGTTCGATAACCGTATCCGTCATTAACTACGGCAGGTGAAAGATTCTATTTCAATATCCGTACCCCTCAATAACTACGGCAGGTGATAGATTCTACTTCTATATACGTACCCGTCAATAACTACGGCAGGTGAAAGTCTCTAGTTCTATAGCCGCATCCGTCAATAACTATGGTAGGTGAAAGTCTCTACTTCTATAACCGTATCATTCATTAAAGACGGCAGGTGAAAGAATCTACTTTTATAACCGTAAAGTACGGCAAGTGAAATTCTGTAGTTCTATAACCGTATCCGTCATTAACTACGGCAGGTGAAAGATTCTATTTCTTTTTCCGTACCCCTCAATAACTACGGCAGGTGATAGATTCTTCTTCTATATACGTACCCTTCAATAACTACGGCAGGTGAAAGTCTTTAGTTCTATAGCCGCATCCGTCAATAACTACGGCAGGTGAAAGATTCTACTTCCATAACCGTACCTCTTAATAACTACGGCAGGAGAAAGTCTTTAGTTCTATAGCCGTACCCCTCAATAACTACGGCAGGTGAAAGTCTTTAGTTCTATAGCCGTCTCCGTAATATAAATACGGTAGTTGAAAGTCTCTAGTTCTATTACCGTATCCTATAAAATAACTACGGCAGGTGAAAATCTTTAGTTCTATAACCGTATCCGTCATTAACTACGGCAGGTGAAAGATTCTATTTCTTTTTCCGTACCCCTCAATAACTACGGCAGGTGATAGATTCTTCTTCTATATACGTACCCTTCAATAACTACGGCAGGTGAAAGTCTTTAGTTCTATATCCGCATCCGTCAATAACTACGGCAGGTGAAAGTCTCTATTTCTATCACTGTACCCCACAATAACAACTGCAGGTGAAAGTCTTTAGTTCTATAAACGTATTCGTCAATAACAATGGCAGGTGAAAGATTCTACTTCCATAACCGTACCTCTCAATAACTACGGCAGGAGAAAGTCTTTAGTTCTATAGCCGTACCCCTCAATAACTACGGCAGGTGAAAGTCTTTAGTTCTATAGCCGTCTCCGTAATATAAATACGGTAGTTGAAAGTCTCTAGTTCTATTACCGTATCCTATAAAATAACTACGGCAGGTGAAAATCTTTAGTTCACTTACCGTATCTGTCAGTATCTTCGGCAAGTGAAAGATTCTACTTCTATAACCGTACCCCTCAATTACTACGGGAGCTGAAAGACTCTAGTTCTATAACCATACGATTCAATAACTACGGCAGGTGAAAGTCTCTACTTCTATAAAACGTCCCCTCAATAACTACGGCAGGTGAAAGTCTCTAGTTCTATTACTGTACCCCTCAATAACTACGGCAGGTGAAAATGTTTCGTTCTATAACGTACCCTCAATAACTACGGCAGGTGAAAGTCTCTACTTCTATACCCATATCTTTCAATAAGTACGGCAGGTGCAAGAATCTACGTTTATAACGGTACCCGTCAAAAAAGTACGGAAAGTTTAATTCTGTGTTTCTATAACCGTATCCGTCAGTAACTACGGCAGGTGATAGATTCTCTTTCTATAAACGTACCAGTCAATAACTACGGCAGGTGAAAGACCTTACTTCTATAACGTACCCGTAAATAACACGGTAGTTGAAGTCTCTAGTTCTATTACCGTATTCGATAAAATAAATACGTAAGTGTGAAAAGTCTGCAGTTCTTATAACCGTAAACCATCATATATATACGGCAGGTGAAAGTCTTTAGTTCTATAAACCGTATCCGTCAGTATCTTGGCAGGTGAAAGATTCTACTTCTATAACCGTACCCCTCAATAACTTCGGGAGCTGAAAGACTCTAGTTCTATAACCATACACTTCAATAACTACGGCAGATGAAAGAATCTACTTCTATAAACCGTACCCCTCAATAACTACGGCAGGTGAAAGATTCTATTTCAAAATCCGTACCCCTTAATAACTACGGCAGGTGAAAATCTCTTGTTCTATAGCCGCATCCGTCAATAACTTACGGCAGGTGAAAGTCTCTCTTTCTATAACTTTTACCCCTCAATAACTACGGCAGGTGAAAGTCTTTAGTTTCTATACCGCATTCGTCAATAACTAGGACGGGTGAAAATTCTACTTCCAT
>JACATO010001207.1:0-20842 GCA_018389105.1 Nautilus pompilius | reverse complement strand
TATCAAAAATCTAAATTAATTAAATTTTTGATTTACATTTTCTGCAATACTATTTTGTCAAGAAGCAGTTTCTTTCTTTTTCTCTTTTTCTTCCCCGTAAGGTTGTGAGCAGATGGCAAACCTAGTAAATATTGTTATTTCATAATGGCAAATGTTTGTGGGTAATTAACCATATGCATTATCCACCTCATCTTGTTAAGAGGTCCAGCCAAATACAGCCAGTGTGAAAATTAAAGACTCCTGCCCTATGATGTTATAGCTAAACTAGTATTAAACAAGTGAAATGGGACACTTGCTTTACCTACTGCAGGCAAAAAATTTCTCCAAACCACATAAACTTTTAAAAAAAGTGTGGCAATAGAAACTATTATATTTACTTTTCAGAAAAATTATCTGGGTGAAAAGAAACAGCTGGAAAAGGCAATTGAAGAGCTTCAGAAAAATATTAAAAATGAATTTCAAGGTACTTCGCTTTTTGTTTGGTTTTTTTTTCTCCAGGTTATTTCTTGTGCTTTTATCCACTTTTTTGGGTGGTTTTGTTGGCTATTTTGTTCGGGTACCGTCTGGTTTTTGTATACATTAGGGAGAGAGATCTAAACTTGTAGTTACCGGGTGCTCATGTGCTTGATTTATACAAATGGAGATAAATAGATGGAGGTGTGGATTTAAAAACCTGAATAGTGTCACCCCCCCAGTCAAAGAAACCCCTCTTACATTGTATCCAAAGCTCTTTACCTGGGAAGGTTTGTAATGAGCTCCTTAATAGAAAAAATCACAAGACCTCAGTAAAATTCCAGACATACACTGGTGGGCATAATTTATGGACAGAGGTGTTTTCATTGGGCACAATTGAAATTTTAAAATTTCTGATGAGGATTGTATAATGATAAATAATTTCTCTGACAGTTCGTGTAACATTATGTGCTGAATAAGAGATGTTATTGGTTAGGGCATTAGTAGCACTAGTAGCTATTTAGTAGTCTCCACCTGAACAAATACCGGAAGCGGAACAGTATAAATATTTGTAAAAATAACAGACTGCTGAGGTTTTTGTTTAAGAGAGTTTGAAAGCTTCCGGCTCTGCGACTTAAAATAATCATTGTCCTTTTATCACTGACAATCTCCTGCAGATAAGGAATTCATTTCAGATTGTGTTCTATGATAAAGTTCAGTGACTTGCCATATTAGTTTAGCAGCTGCCATAATGTATGTATTTAGAGACAAAATGTACATATTTGAGGTGTATATTGACATCTAGATGGCAAGCAACATAGTTAATAACTTTCTTCCATTTACATAACTCCTGTTTGTAAAGTAAAAGTATGTTGAGGTTGTGGAAGTTAGAATTACGGCTTTGCGAGTATGAGTTTTGTTCTCGAGCAAACCTGCCAATGCTATTTATGCTGTTAGGATTGTGTCAGGCTGCCTCAGAAGCTATGCTGATTGTTCTGTTTCTGTATTGCAGGTTCCACCAACAAACTTAAAGCACGTTGAATGAATTTCAGAGCAAGTTAGCAGAGATGGAAGACTTACAGATGGAGGTTTGTTACCGTTGTGATTTATTTTAGTTTCTTCATAGAAAGGGTATCTGGTCCTGATTGACACAGTGCTGCTCTGAGGGGCAATAAGAAACAACCTGCTTCTTAATCTCAAACTTGTCTGTTAGATTTCACAAATGTGAACAAATTTAAACTGGGCAGACTCAACTGTTTTTGGATAAACTTGTTCTAGATTTTCTTATTTTTTCTTTACAGTACAGAATATAGTCCGATACTTCAAATGTAAAACAGGGTCTTTCCTATACTTGCAGAACCGACTCTGGGTATCTTTGATTGTAGGTTTGAGCAGAATGTTGTTGTTTCAAAAGAACTACTATTCGATTTTTTTCTGAATATTTGTTTCTCTTACCTAAAGATAAGTATAGTTTCATGAGTTTTCACCTTGTCATTTTTCAGCTTGAGTTCAAGCAAGAGACACTGATCAGTAAGGCAGATAATTTGCAGAAAACTGAATCTGAGCTGCTGCTAGATCTGGGCAAGTTAGAACAGGAAGCCGAAGTGAGTCTCACCTATACCCAATGTTCCTGTTCTGGTTTGCTGCCTCCATGTGGTAGCTTTTAGATTTTACCTGAATTTCTTTAGCTCTATTGATGCTTCTCAATATAAGACCCTTCCCTATATGTCATACCCTCTTCTAAAAAGAAATTTAAAAAAAAGTAAATTTACTAATGAATATTGAAAGGAAAATCATTAGGGACAGGAACACTGAATTCTGAGAAAATTAATAGACTTTACTTACTCCAGAACTAAAATATTTCTTGTTAATAACTTATCTATATCAGGTTTATCTCAGTAAATTGTAAACTGTTGCTTAAATATTGTCAAGTGCTGCCAGAGGACGATTATAAAAATGAAGAATTGGATAAATTATTCTCTCTTTGAAGCTTCCATTGTACAGTTGTTGAGGACAAGTATGGGCAGTATTCATTTAGAAATGTTTTCACTTTTAAGTTGTGGATGAACCAACCTAACATTTTCCAGGCTGGATTATTCATGATTTAATATGTTAAAATCTGCATCTGTCATATTCTGTTATTTGTGCGTTAAGGATAGAGCACAAAAACAATCCATGTCTTCCATTTATTTACACTTTTTTTGGTTTGTCGTTATGATAATGTTTATGATTTGAGTAGATTGAAACAAAACAAATGCATGACATTCCAACCAAAGTCAAGCTTTAATCACACGAAAATTACAAATTTTGTCTTACCAAATAGCTTTCAAATTTCTGATAACGTATGAAAATATTGGTTGCTTTTACATGTCTTACAAGCAAATGTCCGATTTGATTTTAATCAATTAGAGATCCAGAAAAGATTTTCTCCTGTGGATCTTTTTTCCAGTAAATCAGAAGACAAACTAAAATATTAACATTTCATCCAGGTACATCAAGGTTGCATATAGTCTCTCTATTATATATACATACAATGGGCACCAAAAGGTATTAAGTTGTTACAAAAGTTTTTTGTTGGTTTTTTTTTTACTGCAACAATGAGACTTTGTAGTTTCTGAACGTGAAGTTTATTAATCAAAGTAAGTTTCCATTATAATCAGTGCACTTGTGCAAGCGCGTTTATAACATTTTGAAAAAAAAAATTTGGTTTATGAGTTGATAAACTGTTGGAAGGCTGTTTCATTTGCTGCTTGGTTGGGGATTTCAACAAAGGAAGCTGTCGAGTTGCTTGAAAAGTAGAGAGAAAGGTCTGGTAAATAGTCCTGGGTGAGTGAGAATTTTGTACCTCAGCATGTTCATTTTCTGAAGAGTCACTTATGCAATATGAGGATGAGCATTGTCGTGGAGCAGGATTGGGGCCTCTTCGATTCAACAATGCCAGCGGCCGTGGAAATTTTCTGATGAACAGCATTTAATTCATGACAGTACCTTTCAGCTGTGATGGATTTTGTTTCTCATGACAAGTGAAGAGCAGATCTCCAGTCAACGATTTTTTGTTGTTCATTCAAAGAAACCCCGAAACAATATCCATTGTATGATTTTTAAGAAGATAGGCTTTGCCAAATGTATGCCAAAGCACATGCTACAAATAATATATAACCTATCTAATAAACCTCAAGCATGCAAAAAATGAACCCCAAATAATATAATATAAAAACCAACAAAACTTTTGTAACGACCTAATAATACCTATTTATTTTGTGATAAATGTTGAGTGATATGGTAAAAAAAATCATACACAAAATGTCTTTTTTAATGCTGCTGCTATTCTGAAAGTTTCATTTCTTTTATTCACCTGGAGATAACATATTACAGCAGTTTAAATGCTTGATCCATATGTTAAGTAGATTAGTAATTTGAGCATCTCACAGCTGAGTAGATTTTACTAATTGAGATTCATTATTGTGTGATGAATCTGTATGGACACATGCATTGATGATTAGTGCTGTATGAATTGTGTGAAAAGTGGAGAAACAACTCTGAGATAGACCTTGCCATGGGGCAACTGGCAGGAGCTGTTAATGAAAACAGTACACAGAAGGTTGAACTTATTTGGGCAAATGGACACAGTTCGAGTTGAGTGAGAGTTAAACCATAAAGATGATTAGTAGTAACCTTGATTAATGTAAAGTTTGTGCATGGTGGGATCACATAAGTCTCAGAACATCAGAGACTAGTGGACAGTGTGAGAATGCTGTGAGAAATTCTGTTCACCAGTAGTTGGCTCAACAAAGACAATATTTCAGTATATGATACTGACTGGTTCCACATTGGTGTTAGTCTGTAGATTGAGATGGTGACTTGAATAAATGAAATTTTACTCACAATAAGTTGTTTGACTGGCACTAAATTTAAAGTTTATAAAACCTTTGTTGCTTTTTACTAATTGATTATCCTGAATAACAAGTTCAAAAATAAAAACTTCTCTTTCAACAGGTAAATAAAGAGAATATTCAGAAGAGAGATTCATTATAAGAAAATTGGCTGGAGAGTATCAATTTGAAGGTAAAAATATTAGAGAGTGTTTCTGTGGACATACTAACAAATCTTAAATTTTTAACAAATTAAACAACCCAAGCCAAGTATTGTCACTTGGTAAATGATTTTTTTTATAGAAAGAGAATGAAAATATACCTAGATTTTATCACTAAAAGAATGGTAAGCTGTGTGACGAATTTAGTTAATCTGTTTCTGTATTTTGACAGTTTAGAATATTAACAGACGTGTGAGAGATCTAAATGACCAGGGGATGGTTTGACTCCTATAATATCTATTTGAATAAGAGACATAACTTCAAACCAAATGGAAATTTTTAGACTAATCCTTGACTAGGCTTTGTTTGAAAATCTCTATTTTGTTTAATGTCCTGCTGCTGATTTTGTTAAACTTTGAATTTTGTTCTCCTTAATCTGATATAAATGTGCATATGTATACCTCAGCTACATTTATCATAATATTTGTGTATCTTGAAACTACAGTGATCCAGTTTTACATATAGAGTACTTTGATACTTTATTGGTGATATACATGGTGTAAGTGCAAACCTGGTCATTGGCTCTCCCTCCTTTCTTCAAAATCTTTTTTTTTTTTTTAATTCACCAAAATGTGAATTTGCTGAACAGATACCTTTAAATTTTCAAAGTTTAGTTTGTATAAAGCACAATTATATAGGTTTTAGCACCATTGAAAATGTCTTTTATCCAAATTTG
Source organism: Nautilus pompilius (assembly GCA_018389105.1). Classification (NCBI taxonomy): domain Eukaryota; kingdom Metazoa; phylum Mollusca; class Cephalopoda; order Nautilida; family Nautilidae; genus Nautilus; species Nautilus pompilius. The sequence continues at coordinate 15,620 of JACATO010001207.1, read as the reverse complement.
ACAGAACTCTTTATGCCACCCAGGATAATCCAGAATTGTTTTGGATCTGCATTCCATTAGAAATCTTGGCCAGTGGAGCAGATGATTAGCTCTGATTGACTACTGTAGCAGTTTTCAAAACATTTGCAGAATTTTACTGATGGAACTAACACTAGCAGACAATTTTCCATGACTATGCTTAAATCCAGTGTCAGGAAACATTGCTGAAAAATCACTAGTTGAAAAATTCCAGTACAGTAGCAACACCCACCAAAAAAGGCTTCATACATATGTATACCAGGAATATTAGGATACATTTTCAGTATTCGGTACAATAAATTGAATGCACAAGCAATTATTATTTAGGAAAGTTCACATTTTGATGGCATTTTTCTTTTCCACTGCTTTTAGTGATGATCAAATCCAAATTTTCTTATACACAGAGCTACTACACATCATGTGCATAACTTTCTCTTGGACTTTAGATATTGGTTCCCTATGTTGGACACATTTGTCAACAATAGAGACTTTTTTTGGAACAAGATAACTAATTTGTAAATGTTTTAACCATGCTTGAAATTTTGCTATGTAATTATGATGCCACACATTTCTGATATTGCTGTTTTGCTATGTTCAACTGATTTCTCAGTATAATTTTAATACTTTGATAATTTTATAAATCATAAGCAGTTTTGGTTATTATCTGTCTCATTCATTCATTCATATTCACAGACAGAGTATGCAGGTCTTTGCCATAATAATAACAATAAGAATACCTTTTCCAAACAGAGCTTCAAGAAATGGGTTAGTGTTGTGATTATCTATCTAACCAACATTATCACCACTATAAAAATGTGCTACCAAAAATGCATGTTAGCCAAGATTATTACTCATCTGTTTTTGCCATTCATACATATTGTGATTTGACCAAATATGTGTAGGGAGGAAGGTGTAAGTAATCACTAACACAAATCTGCTTGTATTACATTCAGCAGAATTGCAGCAACTGCCAACATTTTGTTTCAGCTGTTGCAGCACCAACATCACTGCCATGGCATGGTTCCTGCATAAAATGGGTATACTGGAAATTGTTTGACAAAACCATTAGTGACAGATGTACATAAAGGCCATTGCCTCAACAGGTGCAATGTGTATATTGGCATGCTCTTTGTGTATGGGCCATTCATAATCTTCACCGACAAGTCTAAAACTTTTACTAGTTCACTTTTGGACATACAGTTGTTGGAGACAGGTTTGTGTCACATTTGAGCCAAATATGGTCGATTTGGAGCAATGATTTGTGCAGGTATTTAGTAGGAAATAAGTTGGATCTTACATTATTGATGGATGTCGTCTTTATGTATTTATCACATATTGCATGAAGATGGAATAACAATGTATGCATATGCACTACATCTTGGAAGATTGGAATGGATTACAGCAAACCTATTGAGCAACCATGGAGGGAGCATCTGGATAGACAGTTTAGATAGAATCAAAGGACCAAAGCTAATTTCACAAAAAGAATATGTCTACACATTGCAAGAAATTGCTCATGCAAAATACTGAAACTGATTTTTAAGACATTTATTGTACACTTATTGTGGAATAAACATAAAAGCAGATTGTTCATTTTTTAAAATAATAATATAAACAAAAATGAAAAAAATAAAAAAGGTTTTAATACCTGTATATAGTTCAGCACAGTTGTGCATGGGTCTTTGCCTTTCCCACTGCTTTTGTGACAAATTTATCCTCAGAATGATCTTGGTTCTTGAAAAACCTTTACACATTTGATACATGTTAGCTGCCCCATATTTATCAGTAGGCTACCAATATATTTAGATGGTAAAAAAATCTCCAAATCTGTCTTTAAAATCTCCCCATATTAAAAAATAGAGAAAACACGATGATGAATGCCGGCTGGATATCTTAAGCAAAGCAAAGCAAAAGAATACCATTTCATAAGTAAGCTGTGAAAGCAAGTTTATAATACAGCCTGTGTCCAGAAAGAATAATTTAATTTGTTTTATAGTTTTGTGTTACTTGTGTGGATAATATACCGATGGGCATTATGCTGACAACAATAAGAAATATAATATAATAATATATAAGTAGTTTATTACAAACACAAACAGAAAAAACATCAACACAAATGTTCTAAAACAACCATAGAAATGTAGTAAATTAATGATTGAAATTTTAGTGCAGTGAATCTTGAGAATTAAAATCATACCAGTCACAAATTATGAGCAGACACCCTCAGATATGCAAGTCTGTCTTCATTGGCATAGTTGGCAACTAGTGTCTTCAGGCAGTTATTAATGAGGTTGTACCTTTTGACTTGTGGTCTTGTGTTCAATCCCATTGCAGCCTGCTTGGTCAAAATTTCATTACTGGCTTGTTCTTTTAGTCTACAAATTGATGGGTGTGTAATCACCATGCATTGGTTGAAAGCTTGGTGCCAGCTCTCCAGAGACATTTCAATCTCAAACGTGGGTTACCTTGATCTCCCTCAATTAATAGTACTGAGCCAAGTGCTCTCCAAATAGGCCAAAATGTTTGCTATTCTTTCATCTGCTTTATTGAAAGAGGCCACCATAGCATTAAATGTGTCAGTGACATCATTTGGTGAAACAAAGGCAAGTGCCTGTATACTTCTAATCAGTTAAGTGTTTTCCATTGCAGTTCAAGAGACTGAATATTTTTTCGCAAAGTGGAAAAAGCATCCAAAATCTGTGGTGGTTGGAAAATGCTTTTGATGTTATTTAGTACTGCTCATTCAAAGTCATTTGTAGTTGACCTAGGATTTGTGTTTCAAATGTTCTTCGTGTAACTGAATATGATGTTGTGTGTGTCCTCGTTTTGTTCTTCTTACATGGTACACCAAGGGCAGAGTGTGGGTTTCCTTAATAATAGCGTGGACTGTGTACAGTTGGGTTCCTAAAAGTGCACTGTCTAATGTGCCATCGCAAAACCAGTGTGGCTTGGTGGACAAGAGCTCTAGATTTTTAGATGATGTTAGAATGATCACTTGTTCATTTTCAAATGCCAAAAATGGTTCCCCTCTGATGGTGAGTTTTAGGTTTTTGCTTATATCATCACTATACGGGGTTGTCCTCTACAATCTAATTATTCGTGCCAATGTTTCCTTTTTAGGCAACAAGCCAACTGTGCTCAGAGGGAAAATTTTCTGTACAATTGTGTATGATGCCACTAGTAGCTTCCTCAGATTGTCCAGCTCGTTGCTTCATTTTGTGTACAGATTTTAGAGCATAAATGCATGCTGTATCTGGTGGATGTGTGTTCTGATGGAATACTCTGAATGACATCATTAATTGTCTTCAGCCTCCCACTGCAGCCTTTCTGCTTTTCACATCTCCAGTAAGTTTACCCGTCTCTTTCTCTGTCAATAACATAGGCGGAGCCTTCATAAAGAAGCTTCTTTCCACCTTTGCTGGTCTCAACAAACTCCATGCTTTTGTTGTGTTGTGCCAACCAGCATGGAAAGTGAGTGGACTCCGGATGAGGAAGAATTTCTATGCAAGCCAGCAAGCAGCAGTCAGAGTGACCCTAGCAGGCAACAAATTGTCTATCAATAGCGGCAAGATGGGTGATGTCATTATTTCATCAGCTAGTCTCCAAATGGCTCCGGACAATGCTACTATTACATCAGCATGTTGACACACCGTTCCATCAGCTTTCAATGACGAGCTGTCATTATTTTTAGCAGATATATAACAGGGATTTATAGTCTTTTTGTCTGTTTGTATGAATGAAGTGAAATGGGAAGTTGAAACGTTTAAAAAATATATTTAAAATATTCGACAAAAATATTTCACACAAGAAAACGTGTAAAATATGATTTTCTGTCCATTTTATCTGTTTGTCAGCATAACATCTGGTGGCATAAAGTCTGGCTACTGTTGCTTATGTGTATAACCACTTTGGTTTTGTTACTATTATTGATCTTAGGAATTGCTTATTTCTTTTTGAGGAGAATGAATTCACCCTTAGTTTGCAAAATGAAAATAAAAAGACTTTATTCTAATATTTCTTGATTTGTTTCTTTTCAGAGAAAAAATGATGATAAAATCAGTCATCAACCAGAAGCTTGATGAGGGCTAACACATCTGAGTGCAAAGTGAATGAGTTGACTGGGGAGCTGGAAAAGGTTGTTTGTATTTAAGTTATGTATTTAAAGTAACTTAGGACTCAGGATTTTTCAAACTCTGTTCTGCAGAACCCCAGGGTTCTGTAAAAGCTTGTGGTAGTTCCATGAGTCTTTATATGAAAGACTGGGAGGGATGGCAAATAACTTTACAATCTTTGTTTTTTTTTAGTTGTTTTCATGTTTTTGATACATTATTGTGGTTGAATCAGCCATCTGAAATGATTAGCCTCCTTGACCCCTTCACCTCCATGAGAGAATAGTTCAACTCTATAAATAGAGAGACTGGACACTGCTCTCTCTTTTCATATATATATTTCACTCCATGATTCCTCTCCCCGTTTTTCTGACAGTGCATCGATAACACTATTCCCATTGGCACTAAGAGCAGCTTCATCCACGTTCTCTTCCCGTTGTTCCTCTACTTCGCCCTCACACTCCTTCAATGAACTGCCGCCCCGCAGGTTTATCTCCCACGGTAGGCACTCCCAGTTATGTCACAGGCCTCAGTGGTAACTCACTCACAGTGGCATCATCACCCCTCCACCCACGGCTTCCTGTCGTTCCGCCGCCATAATGGAAGCGCGGACAATACACGCTGGCGACGGGAGCTGGAACTCCACTGTTACTGCAGTGGGACTGACATAATCGATCCGCGCTCCCACTGGGGCCAGCGGCTAAAGGACTCGGACGACTACCTCTGGGGGGAGCACGCGGCGAGAACTGGACAGTGACTTCGGCTGGATACGCACTAGCCAGCTCAGCTCTAGGCCAGACATCACCTCTTAAATTACTAAAAAGTCAACCTTAGTACCTCTGCCAGTCATGGAAACAGTCTAGTAACTCAGTATCATTTGTCAATAAAGACTATACTCGCACATCATATACCAGATGTGGACACGAAATAACTAAAACTTCTTTACTTTTATATTTTATAGTTTGGTTAATTATTTCCACCTTTCTATTTACTTTTCTTGCTGTTGAAATACATTACTCTTTATATTTAAGATTTTGGTTAACCATTATTTTTAAATTGTACTAGTTTAGAGTTAGTCAGTTAATAATGATAATTTTCTCTAGCATTAAATTATTTTTTCCACTTAACTAACCATTTTAAAGTAAATTATTTGGAGAGTATTTCAGTCTTCAGAATTAGCACCAGTAAATTCTGGAAAGTTTTTAATAATAATAATATATATTATACATTCAACATCATTTATCTATGCATATTAACAACAGCGAACCAATAAACAAAACCCTATGACACTTCAATAGAGGCTTCTTGATATGACAGTTATATTCTATTAATTACTACATACTATTTTCTACCTTGAAAAGCCTTCTCCTTCTCCAATCCTGGAGAAAGAGAAACCAGACAACACTCATTCAGATGATGTACCTTCACCCTGCCCAAACCAAAGAGGCAAAAGAGAACGGTGCAAAGAGAACCATCAGGGAGTCTACTCCCACATCCCCTCCCAAGTCCAAGGAGAGGAAAACAACTGAGGTGCCCAGAGACAGTTCTCTGGAGGCACCCTATAAAAAACTTATCGAAACAGTCTCTGCTGCTCCTAAAATCCAGACTCTGGGGGCTGCATCCATGGAAGTGCCCACCTAAATTGGTGCACTTTCATTTGACGGTTTCTTTCGGTGTCAACCTCAGTAATGTCCCAAGGACAACGAGCTAGATTCAGCGATTATCTTAAGACAGTCGGAATTCTTATCCCTGAATTTAAGAAGGATAAAATTCAAAAAACATTGGAACGATTTCATAGATCATCTGGAACATTCCACAAAAAACTCAATAATTTGCATGCAAGAACTACACCTACAAAACTGCACAGAGGTAAATAGGTACTTTAATAATTGGTCAGGCAAAATACTTACAAGTTTAGATCCGTTAGGTAGGAAGAAAGGAGTAGCTCTTCCCTTTCATCATAGTCTTAACGTACAAATAGAACACTCTTATAGTGATAACAACGGATGCGTCATAATAGCTATTTGCCAAAACGAGCTCCAAAGAAAAGTGATGATTGCTTCGGTTTACGCTCCTGCCATCACGAAGGAACGTACAGCCTTCTTTCAGAACTTCAATGATACTCTAGAAAAGGAACTTAGGTCACACCCTGCAGATGATATTTTCATCTTAGGAGACTTTAATTGCGTCCCCTCCCATGACCTAGATAGGCAGGGACCGGACATTAAAAGTAGGACGCATCTGATCAGAGAGTTGCAGCTGCAAACCATGTGTTCGCAGTTTGGCTTGGGCGATGCGTTTAGGTATAAACACCCTGACGTTAAATCATACACTCACTATAGTAATAAATATAAAGTAGCTACTAGAATAGATAGTGTATGTTTCTAAACATATAACTAGGCAGCTCCAAGACGTTTCACACGACATTGTCGCGTGGAGCGACCACTCTCAGGTTAAGGCCAGCTTCCTCACTCAGTCTTAGATATTGTCAGGCAAGAAAGGCATATCAGGACATCCTAGAAAACTAGCTAAAACTAGAACTAAAATTAGAAATAAAAAAGGCCACTTTAGGTACAGACAACAACGATAAAATTAAAGCCCAAAACAAGATAGCCAAACTACAACTTAACAAAACAGAAGGCGCTAGAATTAGGGTCCGAGTACCGGCCATGAATGGCGAAGGAAATAGAATGTCTTTCTGTGGCTTAGAAAAAAGCAAGTCAGAAAGAAAATCTATAAATAAACTTAAAGCTAAGGACGGCCGTGTCTTAACCAACATAGGAGAAATTATACAGGAAGACACTCGCTATTATAGTGAATTATACATTAAAGAAGACACTTGTCCCAAAGCTCAGGACAGCATCTTGGCATGTCTAGAGGATAAACTAGACCCCATAGAGGCCGAGTCTTGTGAAGGACCCCTAACTCTCAATGAAAAAAAAGAAGCCATTAGGGCTTTAAATAAAGATAAATCCCCAGGGGATGATGGCCTTATGCCTGAATTCTATAAGAGATTTGAATATCTCATAGCAGGAGACCTGACAATGTTCGCGAACATAACCTATAGCAAAGGGGTGCTCTCAGAAAGCCAACGTACCGCCACCGTTGTCCTGCTGCGAAAGGGGGGCGACTTGGAGTACTTTGACAACTGGAGACCCATAAGTCTCCTAAATATTAATTATAAAATCATAGCTAAGGCATTAGCAAATAGGCTAGCCAAAATTATGAATAAAGTTATTAGTGCTGATCAGACCTGTTCAGTTCCAGGAAGAAGTATAAATAATACTCTTCAACTGTTCAGAGAAATCACATCTAAGTTAGACACGGAAAATTCCATAGGTATAATGCTAGCTGTAGATCAGAAAGAAACCTTTGATAGAGTAGATTGGAATTTCCTCGTTAAGACACTTAAAGCCCGCGATTTTGGGGAGTATTTTATAAACTTCATCAAACTTTTTCAATCTGAACTCATTTCGCAAATATATCAAAATGGCTACCTCTCCGCCTCCTTCCACCCAACAAGAGGTATTAGGCAGAGGTGCCCCCTGAGCGCCATGCTGTACGTTCTCACTGCAGAACCGCTGGCCGCCCTGATACATCAGACGCCATCAATACGAGGGATACAGAATATAAAAATTCAGCAGTACGCTGACGATACGAATCTCCTGCTGCAGGATGCGGCCAGCCTAGAAGCGGCATTTAAAGTTCTGGAGACTTATGAAAAAGCCTCCGGAGCAAGAGTGAACCGCAGAAAGACCAAGGCAGCATGGCTGGGGGGCAAACAACAAACCCCTACACCAATTCAACATAGACTGGGTGGAAAATAAAATTAAACTTCTAGGATATACTTCCCTACTAACAATAGCACTAACACTCAAAAAGATAATTGGAACCCAGCGATTAACAAAATTAAAGCTTTATTAACCACATGGATCTCCCTCAACCTTTCTTACTTCACCAAGACTGAATTAATTAACACATATCTTACTACAAAAATATATTATAAATCTAAAATATTAGGGATGCCAGCGTGGGTGCGCACCTCCATTGACACTGATCTCGATCAGTTTCTTTGGCAGGGGCGTAAACACCTGGCCAATAAAAAGATAACTAGACTCCCCTGAAACCAAGGAGGGTTAAACCTCATAAATTTAGAGAGCAAAATAGGTGCTCAACAAATACTAAACGTAATAGATATCATAAGGAATGTAGATAATAAACCAAGATGGCAAAACCTCTTTATCAACTGTTTATCAGAGGCATAAAACATCCCCGATGGCATGCATGTCCTCACTAAAACTATATAGATCACAAGGAAAACTACTAACAGATTACCACACATCACTAATACAGAATTGGATTAGAAGCAACATTAGCGTAGGAACAAACCACCAAGTAAGCTTAGGTACACAACAGTTTGATCTGGACAAATTATCCCAACGGGATATACATCTCTTCCTGTCTTCACGACCCATCAAGGAACCGGACTACAGGGGGAGGTGGGAAAGTTCACTAGATTCAGGAACACTTCCATGGGATAGAATTTGGAAAAGTTCTATTAATCACCTCGTGGATGGGTACTCCTCTGACATACACTGGAAATTAATTAGGAATGTTCTCCCCGACAAGGGAGAATAAATTCAAATGGAAACTCATAAAGTCACCAAAATGTCTCAATTGCCCTGAGACAGACGAAACGGCATTACATTGTATATTTTCATGTCCGGTGAACATAGAACTGTGGTGCCTGGTCCGAGATCTGATATTCAAAATTAAAAGTCCCCTGAACAAACTTACTTTGTTCTGGTGCATCTTTGGATTTAACAACAGAATTAAAAAGGACTGCTTATCTAACTCTCTGGTTTTTTCGGCAAGGGTGCCTTTTTTAGGTACACTACTATTTTTAATTGTCCTGGCACTTGGTAATTTACCCATAATATCAGATAATAGTGACAAAATAATCAATTTCTACTTAATAATATACAAACATATAGCGAGATTATGTACTGAATTTTGATTGGTCTATCACTTTAAATGAACTGGCGTATAACCGTAGAGTTACTAACTGCTTTTCCTTTGGTTTGACAGTTAAATACCAAGAATATATTGATATTAGCGTTGTTAGTGCTGTTCAGTGCTATTGAGTTGTATTGATCGTAAACTTTTTGCCATGGCTGTAATTGTTAAAACATAATACATTTTATTATAGAACTTTGTTTATATACGGTATTAGAATTAAATATTAGTTTCATTTTTATTTTTCACCACGAGTAAATGGAGCCTATCACAGATTTCTTTAGGTGAGTATTTTCTTTGTAACATTTCAAAAATTTAACTGAAAGGTAGTCTGGTGCTGTAACGTTTAAATAGTACATTCTCCTTAAAAGGACGAAATTATAAAAATACTATATATACCTATACCTAGGTAGATTTATATTTTTATAGATATAGCTATTTTGTTTTTATTTATTTCAATTTTTGGCTAAACTTAACCTGCTGCCTGCATTGTGCTACTGTGCATTTCTCTGACCAACATTAAAGTTAGTGTCAGGATATCAAAAGGATACAAAGCAGAGTAGAGAGAAAATCAATATAAATTGTTTTCAACTAAATGAGTAGCACCAGTGCCGGCAGGAATCTGTAAGGTGCACAAACGATTGTGTTAGGTAGGTAAGTAATATTAGGTTTCACTAAAGTGTTAAGTTTTACTACAAGGTATTATTCTTATATTAAACATGACCATCAAAATTAACACAAGAAGAACAATTCTTTCTGTCATAGAGAAATTTTATTAATAATTTCCATGTTATTTTAAACATTTCCTCAATGTAAAACATTAAAATTTATTGAAATAATTATTCCAGGATACATTTAGTTGGAATAATTTTACCAACTATATATTATTATTGCAAAAGGCTGTTCTTTAGTTAGTAGGTTATATAATTACTTAGCCAAAAGTTTATTTAAAAATAGTTTATTTAAATATACTTATTCTTTTTTCTCATTGTTGTATGTTATACTCTGTTTGTGTCACTTTTTTTCCAATTCAACCACCATGTTTCATTTTCCACATTGTTTTCCAGAACTTCAGCCCTGCAAATTAAAATTTAGAGACAGAGACCTCCAGCCTTGCAAGTGTCTATTCTACTATACAAAGTGGTATAACAGGGAGCTGAGTAAATATTCTTCAAATACTATCCCTTCTAGCCATCAAGAACACAATGTTGCTGAAGAGCCTATTTTGGGATATTGGCCTTGGTAGCTACAGGGCATATTAAACTAAATACTCTCACAGATACTGATAAGTACAAGTACCTCACACATGAGTTTAAAGGAGACAAATTTGCTACTTATGAAGTGAAAAAACATCCCTCTTACCTTCCAGGGCTCTTGGTTAAATGAATTTAGTTGGTTGGCATATTCTCCATCTGAAGGGGGAGGGTTTTGTAAATACTGTGTATTTTTACAATCCTAAAGTTAGGGTTACCTTTGGAACATTAGTCCGTACTCCTTTCATAAACTTCAGTAAAGCAAAGGCAAAGATGGGTATCTTACCACACAAAACACTTTGGATTTTCACCACGAAGCTATGTCAATTGGCAAATCTTTCTTGAAAACCTATTTCATCCTGACACCAGAATTGACTATCGCATTGAGCAAGAAAGGAAACTACTGAGTGAAAAAAATAGCCATATCCTTTCAATCATAGCCGACACAATCAAGCTGTGTGGAACACAGAGTCTGCCCTTGAGAGGTCACAGGGACGACTTTACTGCTGATCAAGCAAAAAAATAAGGGTAACTTTATAGCTATTCTGCAGCACTCTGCAAAAGTGATCCTATCCTGAAAGAACACCTGGAGCAAGGAAAAGCTAACCAGCGGTACACATCTTAAACAATCCAAAATCAACTGATAAACATTATTGCTGATCTTTTGCGAGAGAAAATTTTTGGAACCACCGAAGAAAGTCCCTTACTTCAGCATCATTGCAGATGATGATGTAACAGAACCCTGTGGTAACCAGGAAATATTGTCCTTTTGTTTAAGATTCCTTGATGACAATCCCACTGCAGAACCTCACATCAATGAGGTCTTCATTGACTTCTGCTATTTAGAAAGAACGACTGGTCAAGCTGTAGCCAACGCAAGTTTTGAATTAGTAAGACAGCATGGCTTAGACCTTCAAAATGTTCGAGGGATTTCTTTTGATGGTGCTTCATCGATGGCTGGTGAACGATATGGAGAACAGGCTATAATCAGACAGAACAACCCTTTAGCATTGTACACCCATTGCCATTCGCATGTTCTCAATCTGGCTATTGCACATTCCTGTTCCATTCAGGCTGTACGTAACATGATTGATATCATAAACGAAATTTTCTTGTTTTTTCACCTGTCTCCTAAAAGACAGCGCTTTCTTGAACTCATACTTGATATTTGCACCTGAAAGTCACGTTAGGAGGAAGCTCAAGGGATTATGCAAACTAGGTGGACTGAAAGCAAGACGCTGACTGCCTAGAATTATTTCATTCCCTGTATGAGTACATTTACACTACTTTACATGCTATGGTTGAGTCAGACAAGTACCCTAAAATAATAGAGGCTGGTGGGAGCAAAATGAACTGGTCCTGGGATGCAGCAACAGTAACCAAAGCAGAGGGGCTGTGAATATCTTTGAAAGCTGGAGAAAATATTGTATCTCTAGTTATTCTTCCAAACAGTCTCGACCCTTTAAAAGGACTTAGTGCAAAGCTACAGAAGCGTGATGCAGATGTTGTTGCTGCCTATCGTTGCATAGACACTGCTGTCAGTGAGGTGTGTCTTCTCTCAGAAGGATTTGAATTTTGATATAATTTGGAGTGAATGGTTCCAAGATGCTCAGAAGATCGCTGCCAATGTTGGTGCTAAACACCAGAAGCATCGCCCAAATACTCCTGCTGATACTCCCAGGTAATACTAAAAATGTTTTCTAACATGATCTTCAGATAGTTTAAAGTATAATCATGCCTCCTAAAACTGTACACATTTTTTGTTTCAGCGATTACTTCAAACGGACCATTGGCATCCCATTTTTGGACAACCTCAGCGAGCACCTGAATAGCCGATTTTCCAAGGAAAACTGCAAGGTGTCAGCAATCATGACACTTGTCCCAAGTGTAATAGCCGGTTTGGAAGATGAGGCCCTCAATTCCCTTGAAATTCAACTCCAGTTTTGTGAGAAAGACTTACCCCTTGCCTGATGGCTTGAAAGTATCATTTGCCCCATATTCCTGATGATTCTAATATTATTGAAGTATTATAGTAAACTTACTATCGCCTTTTCAGAGAGAGCTTCGCTGCTGGAAAATGTCTTGGCAAGTGCGCGTCGATCAACCTGAAGATCTTGTTAAATCTCTTCAATATGCAGATCCTGATATTTTCCCAAACATTCGTCAATTAATTTGTATAGGATGTGTGTCTCCTGTTGGATCTTCAGAGGCAGAGCGGTCCTTCTCAGTACTTCGGCGTCTGAAGACTCACCTCGGAAGCACCATGGCCGAAGATCGACTCACGGGACTTGCAATGATGGCTGTGCACTATTCTGAAGCAGTTAACTTCGAAAGTGCCAAAATTGTCCAAAGATTTGTTCAGGAAAACCCTAGGCACCTTTTCAGTCAGTCAATATTATTTGACTAACTATTACTTTGGATTTTCTTTGTTTACAAATAGTTCTACTAATTTCTTTGTTTGCAAATTGTGCTAAATAACTATTTTATTGGTAAAAATTTTTAAAAATTTACTGGCAATAATTTAAAACTCCCCTCTCAAGAAAAAGCTGTATCTGCCCCTGCAATTAGAAAGGTAAGTGTTCACATTGTGGCAATGTCATCAGCAGGATTAAGTGCAGAACTATACTAACTTGTATTTACCATCTTCAATGGTCCATTTGTTATTCTTTAGCTTTAGTTGTGTCATTTTTGCCTTGTCTGTGTTTTTCCATAATGTTGAAATATAGTTAGCATGCAAATTTTATTGCTTCAGAGTTGATTGGCTTACTGGCAATGTGTTTGCTTCCATCTTTTTGATCTTTTCTAAAGGTGTGCCTTTTGTCATTTGGTCAATATATCTATCATTTAACACCTTGTAACAGGCTAGGTTAATTTTCTTCTATTCAGGTACACAATCATTTCCTCAGTTTTGGTAGACAAGTTCTGACATCTGAGTTCTTCAACTGTCACTGTATACTCCGGATTTTTTCCCCATTATTGTTAGATGGCATATATTTTCTTTTTTCTTTAAAACTGGGACATGGGCACATCCTATTTGTGCATGTGAGCCTGGCAATGCTGCACATGTTTCTCTAGCTTTTCTGAAAAGAAGGCTGCATCTATGAATCATCTTGTATTATATTATTCCACGAGAGCCCAACATCCATATGTAGTTTTCTCTTATCATAAGGGCTTACATGATACAATAAGATGATGACAATATTGATATCATCTGCTGTCAATACCATATGGGCCTACCCATTTTTATTCTTGCTGGAAATATACTTTGTGGTGCGGGATTCTTGTTTGTTTCTATGTGCTTGCTATTCAGAGTCCTGCACTTTTCTCTGAGATTGGTCCACTTTCCACCATGTATGAGAAACAATTTTCTTCAAAGTAATTCATGAACTTTTTATCCTAAAAAAACTTTACAGTTTGTATATGGTTCCTTTTCACAGTACACGAAAAAACAGAACTGTTTTGAAGGAAGCCGAGAATGATTCAGCAAATTGTTTTGGTTTGCATTGGTTAGGGCACTTATGAGAATGGAGTCTGGGTTATTACTGTATTTCTTGCTTTTGTTCAAGGTTTTTTATCACTGGAAATTTGTAACAATCAGTGACAAAGTAGATTTCTCTGTACAAGTGTAGCACATCAGGGATAGGTTACTCTTTAATACACCTTTGAATGTTGGTATCAAGATTGTCAGAAGTTTTTCACTGGCAGAATTTGGATGGTTAATTCTGATTCTGGTTTCTCTGCTGTTATCTTTCTTGATCCATCATTGTTTCTTAAAGAGAGGGTGCTGGCTTGAGTGGATAATTAAACAGACATCTAGTCAACTTTTATAGTTAAATATAGCAGCTGTCAAAACAAGTCCTAGGTTCCTTTTGGATTGAGCTAGATGGCGCTACTGTGCATGGATGTGTTTTGAAAAAGTACTTGGTCACTTTTGTACGAGTAAAAGTTATAAATCAGAATTCTACATCCTCCCTTTTTTATTTTTTTACGCAAAATAAATAGTCATCAAAACTTCACGACTCCGATACGGATCATTTGACTCAGTCTTTTGTCTTGGATGTTTGTTAAAACTAACTTTTGAGAGACATGTGACACGGTGCTAACTCAGACGTATTTGTGGTGGTACTCGTTATTTTAGATATTCTTTTTTTTGAGAATGTTTTTTTGAGAGTGAGTTGAACCAGCTCCACCGTCAGTCCACCTTTCAGACTCAGCTGGACATGCTAAGAAAGGATAAAAAACCTGAAGGATGAACATATCAGGAAAGAGGTTAGTATGCCCACTGGCTGGTTGTTTGTTGTTGGTGTGTTCTGTCTATTTAACTATGAAAACCAAAACCTAGTAACTGGACTAATCTTAGGAAAGTAAAGGAGCAGAAAACAATTTTTGCCTGTAACTTTGTTTTGTAAAATTAGAGGCAGAGTTGGATTTGACAACAACAATCAAAGGTGCTGGCCGAGCCACCTGCTTTGCACATTTGCCTCCATGAATTTTTTGGTTTTTGTAGCCATTTGTTTGATCTTGCTTGCTGAGATTTATAGTCTCATAACTGGCTCTTCAGTAATCTTAATAATTTCACAGACTAAATTTGATGATTTTTAAAAAACAAAAACTTGTTTTGAAATTTAATCAAATGCCTATCAGCTTTGTTATTTATTTTTTTAAAATTTGTTTACCGTTTTCACAGCAGTCTAGACATTTTCTGAATATTACCTATCTGCGCTTGTTACCCATTCAGAATGGTGTTGTATTTGAAAGATTTCTCCATCTTATGTTATTTTTTTTTTGAGATTTTACATCCCTTTAGTTTGGAAAGTTATTGGGATGATGGTTCTGTATAATAGGGTAGGTAGTGGTAAATCGGGTATTTCCCATCATGTTATGAATAGTAACCCATTTTTGATGATAAATCTTTCCATGTTGCCATCTTCAAGATTTAGTCCTGTGGAGGACTGTTTTGATTTGAGTGTGTGATGATATAATTGGATTGTATGAGTGGCTTGAACTTGTGCTGAACCTTGGATTGTTTGGTTGCTGAGTTTATTAGCAAGTTCTGTTTACTACCTTTAGGGAAATTCCTGAACCGACTTTCCCTTTATTCTATTAACTTAGAAATATACAGAATTCCCACTCCAAACAAGTTTTACCCTCCGAAGAATGCATGTATCTACAGTTTCCCTTCTGTATACCATTTTAGCAACCACAAGTACGGATTTTATTTCTG
>JACATO010001205.1:0-44416 GCA_018389105.1 Nautilus pompilius | reverse complement strand
GTAATGACACAAAGAACACGATTTCAAGCTAAATGTTGTAATGGAATCTGATGGAAAATTGATTTTTTTCTGCAGAAGCAGAGCCGGGGGGAGACTTTTTTTGTTGTTGCTGTTGTTTTCCACTCGCTCCTTTTATTTTCGCAGCTTCTGATCGCCCAGCACAGGGACTGAAGTCCGTGGGCTCCCGAAGATGGAGTCGCTTATTAGAGCGGTTCGTGTCAATTACGGAGGTCAATCGTTTCAGGACCTCTCTTCGCTCCGCATGATATTTCGTTGTCCCAAGCCCCACCCCCTCAGTAGGATTCGTCATCTCGACGCGATCGTCTCACGTCTTGGTATTAAAAAAAAAAAATGAATTTTGATTTAAACCGACAGGGCACACCTCGTGTGTGCTTGTGTGTGTGTTGTGTGTGTGTGTGTGTGTGTGTGTGTGTGCGCGCGCGCCTGCACGCGCCAATCAAACTTGCGGGATCTCCTGTCTCAGATATACGGCACACCTATGTTCCCACCAGAGGCGCTGGTGGTAGGAATCGAGGAGAAAAATTATTCCAAAATCCAAAAAGCGAGAGAGAGTTAAAACTTTCGATGATCCTGATGATACCAGAGTAAAATAGAAAGGATAATAGAGCTGCTTATACAACAGAAGAATGTGTTCAAATGGATACATTTTAACGGAGCGGTTTACTTGATACTCTTCGGCGTAAGCTTTCATCCTGATGCCGACCTCGTTGCTGATGATGCATTTCAAGAGAAGATGTCTTTACCGAATTAGAAAGCGATGCCGACAAGTTCTCTCACTTATTATCCGTTCTTCTAGTTGAGCAGAAAAAAAGCCCATCTATTCACATACCTTTATACTAATTCTCAGGTAACTCCTGTGTGGCGTTTTCCGACTCTTCTGATGAGAGAGTAGCAAAAGCAACGTCATACAAATCCTATGCATGGCAGCACCATCGTGCGCGGCTGTGACGCAAGAAGAAATATTGGTCACGTGGATAAAGGATGAGGAGAGCTATAAAAGTCCGGTCTTAATGGCTGTCCGATTCCATCTCAGCACGCGACATTCCATAAGTGGGATGCTTTAATCCATAATGAAACTCTTACATTAACGAATTTTGAAAAGTTAGTTCCAACGTGCGACGCGGCCCGAGACAAATGAGGTTGGCATCGACTGTTCGTCTCTGCTGCCCACGATGTATTTATTTATATTTAAAGTGCATTCCACGGCGAAACAACAACAACAACAACAACAACCCCACCCCACCCCGTTTCATCAGAATTTAGAAGTCCGTATGATTTAATTTTAAAAACCTGCGAACGGTGAGTGGGGGACGGCTCTAAATCAGATAATTTGTTCGGTTTCGCGATGGTAGCAGGAATCAGACTTCCGCTTTGTTGACGTCGGACAAGAAAGGCAGGAAATGACGTCACATCACTGCAGCAACAACAAAAAAAAGAAGAAAAAAACGAGAGAGGGTGCGTTCCATTCTGTTAAAGCGACCCCTCCCGGGAGCGTTGTAAACGGTTTCAAATTTTAAATAACGATGCCAAAGAAGCAAAACAGAGTGGGGGGGGTCATCTGAGGGCGACGCCAAGTTTTGATAAATTCAAATTGTGAAATATAATTGATATTGGATGGAATGTTCGAGCTTAGCATCCTCCTTCATACAGATTTATGTACATAAAATAGAGCTGAATTACTGCAGTTGATCGTTGCTTTTATAGTATTACAGTTGTAGTATGTCAACGCTGCTGCCACTATAGTACCACTGGTGCTGCTATCATGATCCCTGCCAGTACAGTTATCGTTGCTACTACTGCTGCTAGAATTCACATTAATCTGGCCATTCCCATAAATTAATGCACCTGAAATGCATTCGGTTATTCCAAGTCTGTGGAGGAGGTAGCCGAGTGCGCACTATCCATGGCGAAAACAGGCGGACCCCGCGATATTTGCTCGTTTACCCCAGAATAGGCCGTTCAGGGAGCAGCTGGAGTATCATCGCAAGGTTCATCATGGCACTGTTGCAGCCTTTCAGCCATGACAACCAGCAAACAGAATATATAATTACCTCCGCACTCGCCCGGATAAAAAAGCAAAGAAAAATGGAGACTAACTCACTCTCCACCAACCAAGTTACATCCATTGAAAAGTGAAGCGATTAATTATAAAGAAAGCGACGAATATCGATTGTAAATTGCATTGTGTAAAGAGGAAGTGACATCAGAATGAGACAGAAGTCATCGTGGGCTTCTCGTATTCAAATAATTTAGACAGCCTGGCGATGTTGCTATTGGCAACGATTGCTAGCAGTGTAAACTAAGACTTTGAGTCGTTTCGCCTATCGTGAGCCCTTTCGAGTTGTCAGGCAATTATCTGTATTATCAGTGTAGGGTAACACCACAAAACGACAGCGATGACGCGAACTGCGTATCTGAGTTTACTCTTGCATTTTGGTTGCGAGGCGTGCTGTCCTGTACACGTAGCCCGAACCAAATGAAAGAACTTAGGGCAACCGGAGTATCCGGACTAAACTCTGGCGGGACGAGAGAGAGGGCAGCCAAGACGCCAAACGCGACCCAGGCTCACAAAGATTCGGGTAACCGGCGATCGCCGTGGAAACCCATACCTGACATTAGCAGCAGAGACAGTAAACCGAATCGTGTTCGGCATGATAATAGTGCACAAACTGGTCACCTGTCCGACAGGTACACAATCACCGCCGTTGTCGTTTATGGGTGAGGTTCCATGGAAAAGCGCTGTACTGTGTGATTTAAATATCTCGGAAGTCAGGATTACCGGGGTCCGACGAGAAGAATCCTTTTCATCGGCTACACGGTTGCGTCTCATCGCTGTGGGAGACGACGTGACGCCCGAATAGTTTCTGAAATTGCTGTCGACTTTTATACTTTCACCGTCAGAGAGGTAATAAAAAAGACAAGATGGCGGACTCTAAAGTACCGGTGTTAGTAAGGTAATTAATTAGTAAAATAGGCTGACACCGAGTAAAACCTTTTGTTTGTTTTAGTATTCTGACTCTTTGCCTAGCAGTAATATTTTGATATATCTCAAAATGCTTATTACAAGTCTTTCCTGACAGGATGAAGTATTTTTGTAGAAGCATCCTTTTCCCTAAAATGAATATTTTGAAATTTACGGATATTTCTAAGATACAAAAGAAAAAAAGCTTTTTAAAAAAATAATCGTCTGTGATAAAAATAAAACAGTTATATTATTTTTCTTTTTCTCTCCTGTTGGCAATCATTTTAATGAAGGAAGCAAGACCTAACAGCAGCAAGAAGATGCTTTAATGCTGCTTTTATAAAAAAAATTACAAGAAGTCAATATTTAGTCTAATTTGCTCTCTCTTGCTAGCATTGCGTTGTTCAGCTTAATTAGAAAGTAGTCGGGCAAACTTCTCAGCTCCATCCCCCAACTAATGGAAATATTGTATGCAGTCTAAGAAAAAGCGAAAGAACACGTTTTACTTGGAAAATTCTGATTATTACTTTTCGAAAATTAATTCGAGAAGTTTGTTGTGAAAGCTAGCAATAGTTCGACAAACAGTTCGTGTTGCGACATCTTGCTGCAAGTTGCCTACACTGTCGCTCGAAAGATTGTAAGAAGGCGATATTTTCCGAGAGGGTAGACGTTTACGGACAGTCCGCTTAGGTTAAGCTGCTGCCATAATACCAGCGACCAAATCACTTTCTCGGATAATTACTAAAACAAGCAAACTGAGCTCATATCTTAGATTAATCAAAACAGTCGCTTTGAACTTTCGTTGTGTTTCTTCACAATGGAACTAAATAAATAACTGCGTAATCTCGTATCCAAGGCACAAGTTATGAATGCAAACTTGCTCTGATGGTATTATATAATTGGTTAACAATAATGGTTTGTGGGAGGTTGACAGCTTCCATGCGAGGCTCGAACAGCTGGGTCTTCTAAGTATCTTCGTCATCGTTAAAGTAAAAACCATTTTAAATTATTACGTATTTCTGTTCTGACAGTAAATATTTACGCAAACGTCGTTAATGAAGTTCTGGACACCCAGAACCTTATTTTCACTTGTTAGAATAAGATGTCATAGATACGATTATTTATTATTTAATCAAAATCTTTTCGTCACTAAGAATAAATGAAACGTGTTCTCCAGATAGCATTTCTACCAAAACCGTATGAACTCTCACTAAACTGTCGACTCATTTATTTTGAGTGATCGATTTGCAGATCGAAGACTGTTATTGCCATTCATTTTTGTTGTTTTGTTTTTGTTTTTTTTTGAAAATGGTTTTAACGATATCATTTAGTTTGGGAGACCAGTTATGTGTGGTCTAGATATAGGCTATTTTCTCTAGAAACGTAATGCAATGGCATCTCCGCTAGAACAGTTATCTCGACATCAGATCAGCGCTGATCTATAATTACCACCTCCCCCGAAACACAGTAACAAGGCTATTGATTATTATCACTTCTGTGAAATCAAAAGCCTGGGTAGTAAACTGGGGGAATTTTTTTTACAAGGACAAAATGTTACAGAACCAGTAATTCTGAATTAAGCATATGGATGGGCTATAATCGATGTCGTATCTTTTGACTTTCGATCTAAGGTCAAAGCATAAAGTATCAATTATTGCTTCATCTATACGAAAACATAAGATGTCGATTATAAATTCATTTATCTACGTTTAGCGGAATTGCTTAAACTGTAAAAATTTATTTATGTAACAACTAACCGCATATTACTGCATATTTGTATTGTAATATCTAGTTTGTTAACTAAAACTATTTTTCCTATATATATATTTTTTTTTTCTTATTATTATAATCTAACTCATCTCATTTCTTGCTTTGCGAGTTGAAAGTTTTCAATTAAAATGTATTACAATTTGGCGGATACATGGGGATATTCTGGCTTGAATCACAGACATTGCACCATAGCATGGGGACATAGCTAGAATACTAAGAGTAAAGTTGCATCTCTGTATAAGTAAAGGTTTTCTCTCACTGACTATATGTATTATTTTTTTTTTAGAGTTTATTAATACAGGTGAGTTATTAACTACCTGTGCTAACCTTTCGTCTGTAGTGGCAATTCGCAGGAGACCAATTTCGTTTAGACAGAACGCATGTTTTCTCTGAGTAGTTAACGTCGCGAAAATGCTGGAAAACGGTACAGGAGTCGCCATAGATCTCGGCCGAGCCTCAAAGACCGGTAAGGGCGCAAACTCAGGAAGTTGTGACTTCGGAAATTCCAAGTATACAAAAAAAAAAAAAAAAAAAAGTAAGAAGCTATTTGGTTTTTTCCAACAACGTGCAATGTCAAAGACTGCAAATAGATTCTTAGAAATCAGATTAAGAGCGGCAAGGAGTAAATCGATAAGAAAGAAACGGTTTTCGGCGAGAATAAATAAACGAATAAACACGTGGTTGTCTCCATTGTTAGGATGTCATTGATGATGGGGAAACAATTTAAATACGGAATTTAGCAGGATGGATGTCAGGTCAGGCGAAGCAAAATCTTTCTTCGTAATTGGTAGCGCATTCCTTAATAGCCCGCAGGTAGATTCTTCGACTGGATTAATATTTCTTAATTAAAATAAGAAAAAGTGTGTGTTTTTTTTTAAAAAAAAAAACATATATATCGTGTTAACTACGCGTCAAGGCATCTCAAGATTATTTTTTTAAATTAGAAGTAGAATCAATCTAATTTTAAAGGAAACGCAATACAATTCCAAGAATCTATATAGTGAAGCATTACATTTTTTTGTACACTACCCTTCAAATTTTGCAAAAAACTACAGATATATATATATATATATATATAGTAAACTATGCATGTAAGAGTGAAATTTTTACTTTAAATAACATATTTATTAAATATTACTAAAATTAGCACAAAAATGTTAACGTATTTAATACATTTTTACTGGAATATTATTTACAAAAAATAGCCGACGTTTGATGTCACGGCTGTTTCACACAAATTAACCAATTAATTTTATCAACAACAACAAAAAAAAAGATTAATGTTTCTGAGTTATAAGATGCGCCGAGGTATTGACCATTCTAGAGCTTCATTACCTGGCTTCCAATGCCATAGAAGTTCAAGAGATGACAAACCCGGGAATTGCGCTGGCGAAGTTGTTTCTCGCGTTCCATCCATCGCCTGCGTATCTGTGATGAACGCTTAGGGGCCGCTATGCTAAGGGAAGCCGAAACCCCTACCGGTGCCAGACGATTTTGCGTGGGCTTGTAAGCTAGTTTTGGCAGTCCACCTGGCTCGGTCCAACCGGGTTTTCCGGCAAATATCGTCAAATCATTGCGCGTTCGCCCACCACCAGCATCTTTCACCCAAACTGGTCGATCTTTGATTCGTCGGTCCGTGCTGCCACCTACTTCCAGTTCTCAATAGCACAGTTTCCGTATACTTTTGCCCACTGAAGCTTCTTTTCTGATAACACGAAGTGTACTGGCTTCTTCTTCTTCTTCTTTTTTTTTTTTTCGTTTTTAATCTTTTGGTGTAACGTTTACATCCGAAAGTTCAAATGACAGTTGTCGTTCTGAGAGAAAATTGGTTTCTTACCCCCCCATGAGGATTTTGTGACCTTGTTCACAAGCTCATGCCGCCATTATACTGACGTAAGACATTTGACGCTCTTTGATTGGTCAATTTTTTTTTTTTTTACTAAAACCAAGTAATGCTAACTTGCTTGAGGTGTCTCTGAGTGGTCTGAATACGGTTGCATTTTAGTTCTTATGCATGTCCTACGGCGCACCCCTATATTACTCTGGTGACCTCCATAAATTAACGTATTTCCAATACTTCAGGTGCGATTAGTGGGGGTAGATGGGAAGGTAGCCGGAGTACGGACAACAGATATACGGAGGCAGGATCGTCGCGGCGTGATCCGGGATTTGGCACGGCGCAGATATAGACATGATGTGAGTCGAAGAACATTTCAATTTTATCGGTAACGGTGCCGTATTCCTCCTGATGTTGTAAGGGATGCTGGAATTTGATTCCAATATTTCTCGGGAGTATGGTGCTATAGGCTGCACCTCTGGTGTGACGACAAAGCGTGGAAGGGGGATCCAGACAACCCACTTACCGACTGAACATCTCTGAGGGATTACCTGCATCACCAGCTGACCTGTTAACATCAGGCCACCTTGATGTAATTAAGGGATTCTCTGGCACGGAAAAGCCCGGGCGGGGGTCGTGATGCAAAACCTCGTTGTCGACCAGAGTAGAAGTCCTTCGTGATGGAAAAGATGGCTGGACCAAGTAGCAACGTGAAGAATCCTAACCCTAATGTATTTATTGGCCATTTTCTGCAGTGTCGGGTGTCACGCGACAAAGAAAAACGAACAACGCTCCCTAGCGGCTAACCGCGGTACCACGCTTTCTTCATTGTGGCGTCGAGGTCGCGACACAACGTCTATGATTTATTAGAAATTTTATTTCCACGACCGAGGTAAATAAAAAAAAAATCCAGCAATCGGGCAAACATCTCCCCACTGTTACCGTGGCTGGGATTAATTACCAACAACCGTAAAGCGTGCGACGTTTCTGTAATCGGCTTAGCCAAATAGCCGCTTCAGTCAGGCTTAGCGGAGCGAGTAAACCCCGTCAGGGATTTGAAAGCATTTGATTAATATTCCTATCGCTCGAAGATGTTTTATTAATGTGCTCGTGTGTGTGGACTGTTGTAAATTCTATAAAAAGATCTAAATCAATTCTCTCCCGGAAGTCTTCTTAATGCATTTTATTGCTAGAAGATATTTTTGTTAACACTCAACGGCCCCAAACCGTTGGCCAGGCGATGTAGCTGCTGGGTTAGTTCAACTCTTTAAGGGGGCAGACAACTCGACATTTTCTAAAACATATTTTTGAGGAAGGCGCTGGAATCTTACCTTTATTCATGTTCCAGTGAAGCGGTCTATGTAGAATAAACGTGCTAACCACCAGCCATAACTTTCAGGATACGCTACGTTCAAGAAAGTGTAGACGACGCCTTAACAGAGTAGTTCTGTATATTTTCATACATGGGAGGAGGGGGGAGTAAAATAACACGTAAAATGAGAAATTTCTTTCTTTAAGGTATTTTCGCTCTTGGTTTCTCAAGCTGGAAAATGGTCGTGCAATCCACTTAGTATGTATACGCACCATCCCTCCAACTTCCGCAACCGGGGAGGCGCACGACAGAAGACCAGATAAACTATGAAAATAGCGATCTGGCCACGTCTTCACGCCTGATTGGTAAAGAGAAAGCATGGGAATGTATCTCCTATGACAGCTGATGTAGCGCCACTTGTTAGAGTCACGATCATTGCTCCCATCGCCGGTATCCGATGCAAACGATTTCTTTTAGCATGTCCTGTGATTCCATTGCGGTTAAACTTCTCCCCCTCACTCAACGCGTACTCATCCGTCACCTAGAGCGGGCTGGATCACCTAGTCCACCTCTAGTTAGGATACAAAACCGCCAACTACCTTGACTCTCTCTCTCTCTCTGTACTGACTGACGCCATCTCTCTCTGTGTAATGACGTCATCTATCTCTCCCTTTGTGTAATGACGTCATATCTCTCTATGCTGATGACATCTCTCTCTGTACTGATGTCGTCTCTCTCTCTGTACTGACGTCATCTCTCTCTCTCTGTACTGACTGACGCCATCTCTCTCTGTGTAATGACGTCATCTATCTCTCCCTTTGTGTAATGACGTTATATCTCTGTACTGATGTCATCTCTCTCTGTACTGATGTCATATCTCTCTCTGTACTGACGCCATCTCTCTCTGTGTAATGACGTCATCTATCTCTCCCTTTGTGTAATGACGTTATATCTCTGTACTGATGTCATCTCTCTCTGTATGATGTCATATCTCTCTCTGTACTGACGCCATCTCTCTTGTGTAATGACGTCATCTATCTCTCCCTTTGTGTAATGACGTCATATCTCTCTATACTGATGTCATCTCTTCTGTGTACTGATGTCATCTCTCTCTGTACTGACTGAGCCATCTCCCTTTGTGTAATGACGTCATATCTCTCTGTACTGATGTCATCTCTCTCTCTCTCTCTCTCTCTCTCTCTCTCTCTCTCTCTCTCTCTCTCTCTCTCTCTCTCTCTGTGATTTACTTCCCAATTCGTCTTTCCCACATTAGCCCCGACTTCCTTTCGAGCGCGGAACTTAAAAGAACAATGTAAACCGATTGATTTTTTGGTAAAAATGAAGGAAGGAAGAAAATATATAAAATATTGCGCACACAGCTTAATTGAGTTTTGTTCACAATCAGGAATTTAATAAAAATTTCAGCTCCAGGCATCTGAATTTGACTTCAGATATTAACCCGCTCTCTAGCCCCAGATTTCATATCAAGACGAAACGCTCTTAAGGAGGATTATTTACTTCCCGAGGCAATATTCTTAACATTTAAAAAAATAAACAGGAACGAACATTCCGGAATGGCACCACTAACACTTTAAACAAATATTAAAGAATAAATTAATGCGGGAAATTCTATAGCAGCAGTAAATCAAATTTAGAACAGATTGTCTATTAAACTAAAAATTTTTTCTTCAATAATTTCCCGTAAATAATAAATGAAATCCCAAAAGCATAACTTCGATGGTTTTTTTAATATAGCCCGAGTGGTTTGAGTTGACCTTGAACTTGCGACCTGCTCTTTCCCGTGTACCTTTTACCACTTTAGCCACCACCCCCCACCAAAGGTGACTTTTCACCTCATTTCACGCCATCAAATACGAAATGTTTTTTTTTTTTTTTTATTTTTGAATCGCTACAAAAGGACTTTCTAACACCTTATCGCATTTTCTTCAAAACGCATGAGTCGTCCATGCGATAAACCAGAGTTATCGTCCTTGTGATGACATCCAGGTGGCACTCCTCTTTCGGAGACATCAGATTTGCAGCCGGCTCACAATTTCCCGAAAATCACCGCCGACTCCAGGCCTTTTGCTTTCTGCCTAAACATAAGAGTTCTCAGCGGAAGCCTGGAGAGTTGTTTTTTTTTTTTGTTTACCGATAAACATCTCGTTAATAATAATAATTAAAAAGGGAAGGATACGGTGCAGAAGGAACGGCTCGCGCGCGCACTCACGCTACCTAATAGCGAACTTCGCAAACGCTGTTGCTGTTGTTGACTTAAGTGGCAGAATGGCCGGCGGAAATTTCCTGTTACTGTTTTTTTTTATATATATATATATATATATATATATATATATCATTATTTCACTTTCCAACGAAACATTTTTCCAGAATTAAATAACCGGATCCTTTCTCCAGCAGATAGAAGTGCATTAAGTCCAAAAAAGGAGGGCAGATATCATTATTCAGACTTGAAAATATGGTGAGCCAACAACACGGAGGAGGGGGGGTGGTGATTGTAAAGGAGAGAACTGAACGTTTAGAGAGAGAGAGGGAGAGGGGGGGAGGAGATGTATACTGAAGCTGCATCTGCTGCACAAACAAAAAAAAAAAGAGGGAGACATTGTTTATGTACTTTAATGCGCAGTTCACGCCACCTGGTAGCCATCGACGGAAGATCCGGGAAGTTGCAAAAGCGAAAAGGTACCATCGCACGGCTCGATAACATGGAGCAGCAATCAAAGAAACGCTGTTCAAATAAAAGCTTTTCATTAAAATCCGTCTTCGCGTGTATCAGTTTTCTTTTCTCCTCCCCCTGAGTAGTCAGTTTTCGAGTCGATAATGGATGACATCTTTCCTCGTTCCATCAAAGGCGGTGACGGAAGGCGCAGATCCGCCAGGGGGCGGGAGCAGCCGCTGATGAGGAAGTCGGGAGGAGGCGTCGATATTTTGTTGCGCATAAAGCTATTGGCCCTAAACCACCTGGAGGTGGCACGGACCCCACCCGACTGAAGACGGGCGTCTGAGGGAGAGAGGTAGGGGGAGATAAAAACTGTTTGAAATCCACAACTTCAATCGCAATAGCGGTCATTTGTAGTATGCGGATTTGGACCTGCTGGAAGTGGCCCTTTTCTAATTATTTTTTGCATAATTTGCATAAGATTAGATGAAATGGCCTCCACAGTTTTTGAAACATTTGATGACTCGGTTTCAAACCAGTTATTGCTACTTAAATCGTTCGATATTCTCACATCTTTAGTTCGGTGAGCGCCATCTTGAACGACTATGACGTATGAGCGGACAGAATTCAGACTGTTAGTGACGCAGCAGGGCACTGAAGTACCCCAAGAGGATGAGTCCGCCGGTAGAAAGTTCCCCTGGGGGTTCTCATTCCGCTCTCGGCTGTTTGCCCGTATTCTCTGAGGATGATGCTGGATATTTTCGGGTCAGTGGTCAGCAAGGAGCCAGGAGCGTTTTTCGAACCGTCCCCGACTTATATTTAACGAAACAGAAACTCCGATTTCTTTTAAAAAAAGATTGGTTACTATCGCACGCCGCAGCCCGCGGCTTATGTAAAACATATTAGCGGGAGAACCGTGATCGTCACGAGAAACCGAGCTCGAATAAGTCTGAGATTAGATGGATTAGTTTCCTCTCCCCCCCCCCATCTAACTTCCTTTTAAAAAGGAATTTTCAGCCGCTGTCAGTTAGCACATCAGAAGCTGCTGAGTCGTTGTGGCCAATTCGCGCGACGTCTCTTGAAAGAAAGAAAGAAAGCGTGATGGAAATTATATTCCGGTCTGTAGGGAGGCGGGGGAATGGTCGCATCTGAGCCCGATGACTGAAATCAACAAAGATGGTGATCCCCTGGCAGTCTCACTCGCTATTCCTTGGTCTGCCCTCATCAGTAAATACCGTGAGGTTTTACCTATCGTTACTGAGTCAGTAATTATGGAGCCGTCCACGCCCAAGTAAGACATAAAGTAAGGGCAATAACTCAGTATATGACTTTGTTACATCTCTTGGGTAACTGACTACTGCGCAGGCGCTGTTACTATTTCCGGTTAACCACTGAGTGCAGACCGGTCCTTCGATGTTATTCCACACAATCAACGTGAGCTTATATAGTTAAAGTAAAAATTATTAACGAATACACATTAGGTTTCAGGAGAAGGCAGGAAGACGGATTAGCTAATAAATGCGACGTGGATACGAAAATATGTGCAACGTTTGTATAGCCTAATATCTAAATAACGTAATGGAAATATTAACAAAATTAAGCTTTTATTTTTATTTACTCCATTTCTAATTAAAGTGAGAAAGTCTAAATTTATCTTCTTCTTTTCTTTCTTTCTGACTTTAAATATTCTACAACACCTAACTTCTGCAGAAGGAAACCAAACTTGTCTTAAAGGATACTTACGAGTCTTTATTTGTTCACACAAATTCTTAGCTTTGCTAGGTCGCTTCATCTTTAATTAACGATGGTAACAGTAAACAGCCTCTTATTACAGCGCACACAGTCGACTGGAATCCTGTCTGACGTATTAATTGCATGAACTAGAAGAATTATCTGCCTAACGCTGATCGTATGCCGTTTGTAGATCCAGGATGGCGTCAATATGCTATTCTTGCGATCTTAAAAGCTTGGAACCATATGTGTGTATATATATATATATCGATTTACGCATTTTTTCCTCATCGACGGCTTTGGGCGATTTAATCACTACATAGACTCGGTATCGACTTGACAACGGTGTTCGATGTCGGGTCTCTTTAAATTAGGCTTTTTCCTTCATTCCTTTTTGTCCTCCAGATTCTTTTTTTTTTTTTTTTTAATTTTTTTAATCTTTTTGTGGTGAATGCGTAAGTGGTGCGTGTGAAAGCGAGGAGAAGGGATTGGGGTTGGTGGCCGAAACCCGGGGTGGAGAGAGCTCCCGTTAAGGCCTAAAAGGCCGGGTTGAGGCGCCGAAGCACCTCGTGTAACTGGCAGCGTTTGGGGGGGGGGGCGAAAAGCGCCCCCTGTTAGAGTGGCCGCTTCCCCAGCTAAAACAGTTCGCGTACATCACCGTCTGGCGGCGTTTCGGTCGGCAAAGGAAAAACCACTTTTGGAAACTTTTGTGCGGTCTCAAAGAAGCAGAAGGATGTTTTAGGCGAATTAAGTTGATTCCCGAGCGAGAAAAGGTAAAGCGTTATTATTTCGGTAACCACCGCTGACGATAGACGGAGTAAATCTGCTCCATAGAATTTTACCTTCTGAAAAGAGACTATTAACCGAGAGACAGCAGCTGTATATGAGTTACGATCTTTATCTTCTCGTTATTCATTTTTTTTTTTTTTTAACCTTAGGAAAAGAAAGTTGCAGTGCTTTGCCTTTGGTGACCGAGCAGGGTTTGTTGTTACTGGCTATAAAAGAGACTTAAGACTTCTTCCGTCGTGAACTTCTGCTGCTACACGACGTTCTAAACTGGCCGATCGATGGTTATGGCAGCGCTGTCATCTGGAGCCGGGAAGTTCGCGCGATACATACACATTACGCGGACTCGTTACGATGGCTTTGGTCCAAGCCGGTCTGAGAGGAAGATTACAATCCATTAGCGAACGAAAGCCGCACGCCGTCTGTCCTGTCTGTCCGTCGTCGAGGCCGCGTGCGTCCGTTATCCAGAACGGTCAGAGGTCAAACATCCGACGATCCACCAAAAGTCGCCCATTACCGAATGTTCGTCCGCGATGCTCGGGCGCTCTTAATCTCTCTCTCTCTCTCTCTCTCTCTCTCTCTAAGCTCGGTCGGCGCCTGATTATCCGGTCACCACTGCGGCCTGGTCGGAAGATCGATCGAGGCTCGTTAACTGATTTATTGTTGCTGTCATCAGCTGTTTCTGTGGAAATGTCCCCAGAAAGAGACGGGATTGTTTACACACACGTCTTCTCTCTCCGCAGCACTGGCGGATTCAGAACTTTCCGACTGCCCCACGGTAAAAGAAGAAAATAGTCCGTCTTCGCGCCGTCTCGACATCTTCCGATTCCTCTCTCGTTACAGGTGTCCACGAAAGTCGCAACCGAAAACAAACTTATTCCAGGCCTCCAAACTCTCGGAATTTCTGAAGTTATCCATAGTAAAGAAGAAACGAAATAGGATTGGAAATGGAATAGTTGATGATGATGACCAGCCCGCAGGGGCACGTGAGCCTGTTCATCCTCGCCCATAGCGAAAAGTTTGTCAATCGGTTTGTCTGCCAATATCCAGCCTCTAGAAATCCATTCATTGTTAAAAACTGATTCTCCACGATGTCTACAAGGCGACTGTCAAACAACGGAAAATACAGTTTGGGGCGTGAGTCCATACATCGACAAGTCGACGGTCAGTGCTCACCTGTTAATTATTCAAGATGGCAGCCTCGCAGTGTATTTTGGGGGAGAATCGAAGGGCTAATGGATTTTAGCTTAGTTATCTAACAGTCAAAATATCTAAGCTCGTTAAAAGACAATAAAACATTAGAAATGCAAAACAAAAACAACACAAAAAATCAAAGTCCTTTATCTTATTTATACAAGAACAGTAAAAGTCGAAACGTAGTTATCGAACTCAGCGATATGGTATAATTAACATAGCTAATTAGGAATCTGAACCGTAACGTGATTTTCCTCCGGGCTCGCTCGCTCGGTGAAAAAGGAAGCTAATTTCTCGCCAATAAAAGTTCGTTTTTTAATGATATTCTCTCCCCCAATTACATTTTCCCGTTGCTGCCTAACAAAGTTACAGGAGGTATTGCTGTAATTCGATTTTCGCGGAAAATAATACTTATTCGAGATGAGATGTCTCAGAATAAATCTGTTCAAGCTTATTACCGCAAGGGAGGGAAACTCCACCACTTAGAAATATTTTTGATGTAATATTAAAAACAACAGAAAATGTAACTCTTCGTAATTAGTAAGAAATAGAAACAAGAAGGGAAATGAAAGGTTCTCTTTAAAAGGGTTTCTTTTAAGACAAACAAACAAACGCGGAATGGAGGTCGGTCTGATGGAGTTGAGATTGATCCCGAATTAATGAAGACAACAGAGAGTCGTCTTTGTAGGATATCTTAGTTTGAAGAAATCTGAAGCTTGTTTTATTTTATTTATTAAGGCGACTTGTTTGAAGGGGTTGTAAGGGTTAGGGTTAAAGGATTCTGACCGCCAAAAAGAATTAAACACGATTTCCCGTTTTTCGGTAAAGAGATTTTTAAAAAAAGATATTCCAGGCGCATTTGCGGCGTAACGATTGGCCATTGTAGCTGTTCTGATTGAGGAGGCGAGGTCGGGATTAGTAGACGAAGATCTTGGTCGACTGCTCAACCCCAGCCTGAAGGCCTGGAGGGGGTTGGTAAGAGGGAAGAAGTGGGCGTGGGGAGAGATACCAGGTCGGGAGGGTTCTCCGCGGAGACACGTTGGCGAGCTCTTCCTCGATCTGAGAAAGGCGACGGTTGGAAGGTAGGTGTCTGGCGCTGTGATCGATTAGAGGTCGACAAGGATCAGGGGACAGATAAATGGAGGCAGGGGAGGACGGCATACTTTTAAAACGGCGACCAAGCCAACAGTAAACGGACATCAAAGGTGACGGCTGAATGGTGGGGAAAGACCCAGCAACGTGGTGGGGAGCAGGAGTTGTCACGAACTGGCGGCAGCCCCGATGTGCTCCACACGCCTATGGCGACGCTTCCGCTTTCCATTCAAAAACAATCGTGAGACAAAAGGATCACGTGATCGGGTCCTCGCAAGATTCGGACTAGAGCGGAAATTTGGTTTTTCGGCGCCATCTTGGTCACGACTCGTTAAGCAAGCGGAAGGGGGTGGAACCTTTCCTTACGACGAAAGCAGAAGGAACATCTCTTGAAGCGATTACCATTAATTGGAAGTCTTTACAAAGCTAGGTGCGCGCGCGTTCCCTCGTTTCGCTGCCACGAGATTCTGCTTTACATCTCGCTACGGACGGGTTTCGCCGAGAGATTGGTCACGTGACCGGAAAGTAAAACAATTTCTCGCGGCAGAAAGGAAAAAAGAAGAAGAAATTAATCTTTACGCTTCAAATTGTGGCAGATGTCCAATCTAGAAATCTCCAAACCCAAGAGGGATGGAGAGATGGAGAGGAACTGGGAGATTTGGGAGGGGGGGTAGAAAAGCAAAACAGAACAGCTCCCCCCCTTTCCTTGCCGAACAAACATAAAAATGTCAAAGAATAATGGTCGGATGTTCAGTACTCTCTTGTTGCGAGAAAATCGAAGAATGTCGTTAAAGTGCTAGTGGATAACCTGCCTATCTCATCTCGGCATTCATGGGTTGCCGGCTATTCGGCAGCTTCACGTTCGACCGTCTTAACCTACTGGTTGATTGCACCAGGGATTTGCCTGAGCTATTAAGCGTCACACACAAACGTAGGTAAGCCAGCGGAATTTAACCCTTTCCGCTAGAGGGGCGCTGACCAACGCAGTTCTGATTTATTCATCAGAGTTCGCTAGTGAAATTTGGCACTTGTGTTTTTCAGTTCCCAAAAACAGTACAGTCACGTGTTGACACAGTCTGCGAAGAAGCTGCTCTTAAGCAGTTTGTTTGAAGGCGGCCTGGATCGGCGTACAGCGGCCGCAGGGAAGGATGGGTGAAAGCGGAGCCGAATTTCTGCCAAGAGTTTCGGAGATTTGCAGTGTACTATCAGCCGACAGATAAAGGCAGGCAGGTTCTCATCTGTCACGTCAATCTCTCAGCTTCCAATATGGCAGTAATCTAAGCATGCAGCCAACGAGTTGAAGAACTATGTGGAGTGTAAAGAGGCTGGTGGAGCACTCACAAAGATGCCTCGGCCTGCACTACGCGCTGACATGAACATCACTGAGGTTATATAGGGTTATACGACTTCTGACGAAGTCAAACGGCGACCAAACACCTTGGATGAGTTGTGGAAGGTGACACGGGATATTTAGAACAACATTCCGCAGCCACACCTTGGTAACCATGGGACCATAGTTGCTTTTGGTAGTGTACATCTACCCTGTCAAGCATAAAAAAGGCCTTCCCTCTTTCAGCAACTGAATCTTGGGGTGATTGATTCTAAATTCGTCTCTCGCCCTTTAAAATCTACCTAGTCGGCGTCCGTTCACCATTTTTCAAGAAACAATGAAAAATCAAGAGAACAGGTAAACTCCACTGTTTCCTAGCTGGGAAATATCGAGAAAGGCAGGCACTTTTCAATGTTTAAGAAAGATTCCATTTACGTAAAATAAAAGTTGTTTGCAGAGAGAAAGCGAGTACTGGCAACAAGAGCCAGTCTGAATCCCTTCCCAGCTCAATAACATTTGTGTAGATTCTTACTGGCTATCCTACCAGAAAGAGGAAGCCATCACGAAAACAGAGATATCAGCGATAAAGATATGAGAAAACCCGGATGCCAGCTGCTCGCAAGACGACCAGGTGATGTCTCCTCGACTGCTGTCATGTTTCCAGAGATGGCAGCTCTGTCCACGTCTCGGTTCCCTCTGTATATGCTATAAATGTCCTGACAGTTCTAAAGTGTTTTTTGATTCTCTAACTTACCAATTAAAGAAAACGAGGTTTGGGGAGACGCAGAGTATGTGATATCCTTTACACAATGGATCGATGGAGTTAAGTCTATCCACAAGTTTGGCAGTTTTGAATTTTATGGAATAGGTACTTAAGACTGTCGGATGGATGGTTTCGAGCGTAAAACAAATATTTTCAGAAACCATTGTAAGTGCACGGAAAGACGGCCATTAGAAATTCAAATAAGACGTGCAGTGGTAAATAAACAGATGGGTAGATGAGTAGCTTTGGTTCAATACTTGGTTAGGTTAGACTAAAATATGTGAAGTGGGTATTACATTTCGCTGTCTCGCAAGACTTTAGGGTTTGTTTCTTTTTAAAAGGAAAGAATTATGCGTTAATATCATCAGTGGAAATGTTTAATGCCTTTTCTCTTTGTCGTATTCAGGAGATTAAGTGATCGATGAGGAAACGAGAAGAATATTTATTTCTGAAAATGGGCAATCGAAATCTATCAGATCCTAACGGCGAGTCCACGCACCGGGAGTGGACCGACATGTGGCTAAGCGAGAACGGACAAGGACAAGTTCAAATAACCGAAGAAAGAGAAATAGTAATAACAGTAGAAATAATAATAATGTAGCAGGAGGAATGGACGGGTAAACGATTATGTAAATGGTTGCTTGAGCGTCGGTCTGCTAGATGAATGAAGCCTTTTCATGAATAATTGATTCCCGTTCCTTCCGCTGAAAGCATTTCTCCAGGGGAAAATCGCCACCTGCTGTCTCTTTTGCTAGCTGGCGAGACAGGCACCAAGCGAACAGAATAAGGGACGTGGGTGGGGTTGGGAGAGACGGAAACTGTTGTAACGTTTGCTTGTCGTAAGCAAGAAATAGGGGACTAGAAGTACCGCCATGTAGAAACTTGTCTGGAAGGACGATCGGAAGGTTAGCTGCAGCCTTTGGCATTTGAGATCAAACTAAAGCCAGCAGCTGTGGCCACGCGGGTTCTTAAGAGAGAAGGGGAGGGGTTTGTTTAGAAAAAGGAGTACGGACACAATGCAAACGTGAACACCCGGGTACTCGTGTAGCGAAGTAATTGGCGAATTCATCAAAGAAGAAACACCTGGAATTTCTAGAAGCTTCAAATAAATCTTTGCTCGGTTGGATAGCAGTGAGCTATTATCAAAGGATGCGCAGGCAGGCAGGGCAGACAGGTAGGGAGGCAGGTAGGCAGACAGGTAGGCAGGCAGGTAAGCAGGCAGGTAGGCAGACAGGTAGGGAGGCAGGTAGGGAGGCAGGTAGGCAGGCAGGTAGGCAGACAGGTAGGGAGGCAGGTAGGCAGGCAGTTTTGACCTGCACCGAATACTATCTTCTCGTGCTTCAGTGAAGCTGGTTTAAGTGATTTCTGGTTCCATTTCCGCAGTGAAATTCGACTTCCAAAAAAAAACTAAAATTACAGGCGGCAAAGTGAAGAGCCTGGCTGGAGTCTTATGTACTAAGTAATATCTTCTCCGTCTTTCTCTTTATCAGTTTAATATATTTCGCTTGGAATCTTTGAAAATATCGTTTATCCTCTTTAGTTACATTTTCGTTTCGGTGTAAACGCTTTAACTTTTCGATACGTTCGGGGGGGTTGTTTTCATTATGAATATGCTAATTTACGTATGATTTAATTAGTATCAGGCTGTTCAGAGCTTACGGCTGGAGTCGGCTACACTTTGGGAATTTTAAGATTTAGACCTATTTT
The DNA here is from genome assembly GCA_018389105.1 of Nautilus pompilius. Lineage (NCBI taxonomy): Eukaryota > Metazoa > Mollusca > Cephalopoda > Nautilida > Nautilidae > Nautilus > Nautilus pompilius. The sequence goes on along the minus strand of JACATO010001205.1, from coordinate 25,234 downwards.
AAGTTATAAGTATTTAAAGTGGGCGTTGTTGGTTCTTTTAAACTGGACTTTCTATTTGTTTTAACCGAGCAGCGCTTGTTATAACTAGTACCCAGTACAAAAAGAAGCAGCATATCGTCAGGAAACTGCTGAGACACGGACCACGTGCACGGAATAAACTGGTGTTTACTTTCACTTGCCCATCGCTAATGTTGTCCCTTTTAACTGACCTTGTTTGTTTTTTTTCTGTGACGTGCGCCAACCGTTACAAGGGAGGTAACCCCTTTAGACTGGAAACAACCCTGGTGAAGAACCGCAGTATCGCGGCTCTCCGCCAGAGCGCGTCGCCTATCCTTCGCCGCGATACTCTCCCATTTTAAACTGTAGAAGGCAATCGGAGTAGCCGAAAAAAACCCAAGGCATCGTCTGGTAGGGGAAGTCGAGAAGAAACCGAACCAAGGAGGTAGGTACACCTACCCGAGCCGACCCCCGCCTGGGACTCGAACCCGGGCCCTCAACCTTAATGGCACAACAGCCTCTGGATCACCAACCAACCACCCGCATGTTTGTTTTCTTTTACCCACCAGTAACAGAACCAGTCTCGTTAGGCGTTTATTCTATAAACCTTTTCGAGTCTGTTTCGACGAGCGCAGACCGAGTGACAGGTAACATCGCTGACTGTCTACAAGGACGGCGCAAAGTCACATCTCGAAGCCACCCATCAGCATTACCTGGTCACACCGCGAACACGTGACCAGGAACCAAAGGTCAAAGAGCAATGGCGCCTTCGTGCACTGAGTCGTACCGAGCAAGCATTTCTATTGAAGATAGTCAAGCCTGCAGCCGCTCGGTGTTAAAGAATTATTATGTACGGTACATCTGAATATTTACTGGAAGTAAAACATAAAGCTTATAATGTAATTTCGATTCTTAGATATGACAGAGATGATTCTTCATTTCAGTATATTTCGTAACTAAAATATTCATGATTCTATCTGCTTTGATATCGTTTAAGTCATCACCTCCTGACGCCATGAATTTCTCTGGCCTGTAAAATCGAGCCTCGCCCTCGCCTTCTTAAACCTTCTGTATACCTTGTCAGCTTTTACCTTGTTTATCTTGCCTAGGCTCGCCGGTGTTTGTGCTGGGCTGGGCGTATATCTAGACGACACATTTTCACGATACTTTCCAGCGACGTCTAAAGATAAAAATTGGTTCTGTTGCCATGAAAATGTTCGCCAATATTTGCACACCGAGAACAGTCCTAACTAGAAATCCAAACTAAGGGGACAGGAAATTATGTCCGAAACGTAGACTTATCTGGTGGTAAACAATTATCTAAATAATCTTAACCGTAACTCCAGCCTTCCTCTCATTCTAACCTCAACTCTCACTCTTACCTTCACTGTAACTCCAACCTTACCCTTATTCTAACTTTAAATCTCCAACCTCAACCGTAACTCCAGCCTTACTCTCATTCTAACCTCAACTCTCACTCTTACCTTAACCGTAACTCCAACCTTACTCTCATTCTAACCTCAACTCTCACTCTTACCTTCACTGTAACTCCAACCTTACCCTTATTCCAACTTTAAATCTCCAACCTTAACCGTAACTCCAGCCTTACTCTCATTCTAACCTCAACTCTCACTCTTACCTTCACTGTAACTCAAATATTACCCTTATTCTAACTTTAAATCTCCAACCTCAACCGTAACTCCAGCCTTACTCTCATTCTAACCTCAACTCTCACTCTTACCTTCACCGTAACTCCAGCCTTACTCTCATTCTAACCTCAACTCTCACCCTTACCTTCACCGTAACTCCAGCCTTACTCTCATTCTAACCTCAACTCTCACTCTTACCTTCACCGTAACTCCAGCCTTACTCTCATTCTAACCTCAACTCTCACCCTTACCTTCACCGTAACTCCAGCCTTACTCTCATTCTAACCTCAACTCTTACTCTTACCTTCATTGTAACTCCAACCTTACCCTTATTCTAACTTTAAATCTCCAACCTCAACCGTAACTCCAGCCTTACTCTCATTCTAACCTCAACTCTCACACTTACCTTCACCGTAACTCCAACCTCAACCGTAACTCAAGCCTTACTCTCATTCTAACCTCAACTCTCACTCTTACCTTCACCGTAACTCCAACCTTACCCTTATTCTAACTTTAAATCTCCAACCTCAACCGTAACTCCAGCCTTACTCTCATTCTAACCTCAACTCTCACTCTTACCTTCACCGTAACTCCAACCTCAACCGTAACTCCAGCCTTACTCTCATTCTAACCTCAACTCTCACTCTTACCTTCACTGTAATTCCAACCTTACCCTTATTCTAACTTTAAATCTCCAACCTTAACCGTAACTCCAGCCTTACTCTCATTCTAACCTCAACTCTCACTCTTACTTTCACCATAACTCCAACCTCAACCGTAACTCCAGCCTTACTCTCATTCTAACCTCAACTCTCACTCTTACTTTCACCGTAACTCCAACCTCAACCGTAACTCCAGCCTTACTCTCATTCTAACCTCAACTCTCACTCTTACTTTCACCGTAACTCCAACCTCAACCGTAACTCCAGCCTTACTCTCATTCTAACCTCAACTCTCACTCTTACCTTAACCGTAACTCCAGCCTTACTCTCATTCTAACCTCAACCCTCACTCTTACCTTAGCCGTAACTCCAACCTTACACTGATTGTCATCTTAACTCTAACCTCAATTCTCATAATGCCGATTATAAAAAAACAAAAGTTTACTTGATTTTTACTGACAGATATTTTTTAAAAAAACATATTTTTGTCTTTTATAATTATTTCGAACTTCCTACAATGAGTTATTGTAATCGATTTGACGAGAACCCGGTCAGACCGATGGCGTACAAGACAGCAGAGTTGTCAGGTTTATTTTGGTGAATGAAGAAAAAAAAGGAAAAACGACAAAGTTTTTTTTTAGATTAGCTTTTTGAAAGGTGAAAATCAGTATTTATATCCTCAGACACTAAAGCAGATCCCAGTACATGTAGAAATAATGCGGGATATATATTGATATTTTGTCTCTAAAACGGATCGATGAAAGTAAAATATTGAATATGAACAAATGTACTTAAATTAGAACATGGAGTTGCTCTACCAGAGAAAGTTTAAAGTTTTATAAAAAATAAAGTTTCTGAAAAAGAAAAAAAAAAAATCCAATTAGCATTTGACAGAAAATTGATAAAAATATAATTCCATTTTATTTAATTCATTTTATGCAACAAAAAAAAAGAAAGAAAAAGGAAAATGAATGAGTATTTTCGTGATTACTCTGGACGTACTTCGAGAATGTTCTTCCAGAACAGATTTGAATAGTTTAATAGATTTTAACGAACATTTTTACATAGATAAATTTAAAGTGATAAATATTCGTTTTGATACTGCGAGTTTCGATATCGTTCGGTGTCGTCAGCAGGGGATCCGATCCGCGTCTCAGATCCATTAGCAATAGACTGCCGCATGAAGGTCGTGGATGAGCGAGCTCAGGGTTCTGCGAAGTTCTCGGATAAACCGTCCTTCCGGCATTAAGTTAAATAGATCGGATTAAGATTAGGGTTAATTTTACAATTTAGTTAATTTGGGGGGACCCAAAGGAGGGGGTTTACGTTTGAGTTAGGGTTAATTGTATGATTAATCAAGGAATATTTTAAAATCTGTTGGATTTTTGCTTTAAATCTAAGCGTGAGAACGAGGCTTGTGTTGGAGGGGGACTTTGACCTCTCAGACTGATGCGGCGTAAAACCGAACTGAGACGGAATACGAGGGATAACCTCGTCTTCACTAAGCTTTCCTGAGAGGCTGGAGGTGCCGTTCAGAAGCAGCTGTTTCTACCGAAATATTCAGCCAATTGGAGGAGAAACATCGCGGGTTAGAAAGGTTTACTCCTCATATAGACATCTGTCTGTTTTCTGATTATATTAACGCAGCGTAATTCTAACGAGACCCTAATTCTTCAACATTTTTGCGTAATTCGAACGAGACCCTAATTCTTCAACATTTTTGCGTAATTCGAACGAGACTCTAATTCTTCAACATTTTAGCGTAATTCTAACGAGACACTAATTCTTCAACATTTTTGCGTAATTCTAACGAGACACTAATTCTTCAACATTTTTGCGTAATTCGAACGAGACCCTAATTCTTCTTCAACATTTTTGCGTAATTCTAACGAGACACTAATTCTTCAACATTTTTGTGCGTAATTCGAACGAGACCCTAATTCTTCAACATTTTTGCGTAATTCTAACGAGAACTAATTCTTCTTCAACATTTTTGCGTAATTCGAACGAGACACTAATTCTTCAACATTTTGCGTAATTCGAACGAGACCCTAATTCTTCAACATTTTTGCGTAATTCGAACGAGACTCTAATTCTTCAACATTTTTGCGTAATTCGAACGAGACCCTAATTCTTCAACATTTTTGCGTAATTCGAACGAGACACTAATTCTTCAACATTTTTGCGTAATTCGAACGAGACCCTAATTCTTCAACATTTTTGCGTAATTCGAACGAGACACTAATTCTTCAACATTTTTGCGTAATTCGAACGAGACCCTAATTCTTCAACATTTTTGCGTAATTCGAACGAGACCCTAATTCTTCAACATTTTTGCGTAATTCTAACGAGACACTAATTCTTCAACATTTTTGCGTAATTCGAACGAGACCCTAATTCTTCAACATTTTTGCGTAATTCGAACGAGACTCTAATTCTTCAACATTTTTGCGTAATTCGAACGAGACCCTAATTCTTCAACATTTTAGCGTAATTCTAACGAGACACTAATTCTTCAACATTTTTGCGTAATTCGAACGAGACCCTAATTCTTCAACATTTTTGCGTAATTCTAACGAGACCCTAATTCTTCAACATTTTTGCGTAATTCGAACGAGACCCTAATTCTTCAACATTTTTGCGTAATTCGAACGAGACTCTAATTCTTCAACATTTTTGCGTAATTCGAACGAGACCCTAATTCTTCAACATTTTTGCGTAATTCGAACGAGACCCTAATTCTTCAACATTTTAGCGTAATTCTAACGAGACAAGACTAATTCTTCAACATTTTTTGCGTAATTCGAACGAGACCCTAATTCTTCAACATTTTTGCGTAATTCGAACGAGACCCTAATTCTTCAACATTTTTGCGTAATTCTAACGAGACACTAATTCTTCAACATTTTTGCGTAATTCGACGACGAGACCCTAATTCTTCAACATTTTTGCGTAATTCGAACGAGACACTAATTCTTCAACATTTTTGCGTAATTCGAACGAGACCCTAATTCTTCAACATTTTTGCGTAATTCTAACGAGACACTAATTCTTCAACATTTTTGCGTAATTCGAACGAGACCCTAATTCTTCAACATTTTTGCGTAATTCGAACGAGACCCTAATTCTTCAACATTTTTGTTGCGTAAATTCGAACGAGACACTAATTCTTCAACCATTTTTGCGTAATTCGAACGAGACCCTAATTCTTCAACATTTTTGCGTAATTCGAACGAGACCCTAATTCTTCAACATTTTTGCGTAATTCGAACGAGACCCTAATTCTTCAACATTTTTGCGTAATTCGAACGAGACCCTAATTCTTCAACATTTTTGCGTAATTCTAACGAGACCCTAATTCTTCAACATTTTTGCGTAATTCGAACGAGACCCTAATTCTTCAACATTTTTTGCGTAATTCGAACGAGACCCTAATTCTTCAACATTTTTGCGTAATTCTAACGAGACCCTAATTCTTTTACATTTTTGCGTAATTCGAACGAGACCCTAATTCTTCAACATTTTTTTAATGCATTTGGTCGATTCTGAATGGATTCTATCCGGCAGATGGTCAGTTGTTGTGGCTCCATTTATTGGGTGGATATCGTGTGACTGTTACACGGATAGTTTATCCGCCATTCGGGTGATAATAGACAGCATTTCGATCGTAAAACCACCGAATAATTAAATCTCGTTTGCTTTTTTTTTCCCCTCTGTCATCGCGTCCATTCCATTCTCATGTAAAAGACGGCGGATGTGGCGGCTCTAGTTTTACCGCTAACGCCTGGCGATGACTCAACCCGGAAACGCATTCACTCTGGTACGAGCACAGTGCCCGCCGACCGCTCCGTGGCTAGAAGGGCCATAGATAAATACACCAGCAGCCCAAACCCCATAACCCCGTGGAAAGCCAGTTATTCCAGTGCGTGCAAAACTCGGGTTTCAGCAATGGGACTTGGTTAGTCGGGGTCCGTTTAGCTTGTGACCGTGCAAACCTTGGAAATCATTTCCACGAAGTTATCGCAGAACGGTTCGTTTGTAAGCTGGGAAGAGCCGATGGCAACAGCCGAGGATGGGAGGTCTCTTTTAAAACCATAGTTAGAAGTTGAGAAGTAGAAGCGTTTTGGTCTGGGTGGGAATCACATCATCGGCGCTGATTCGTCCAATTCAAAGTCCAGCGAAATAAGTCTATATTCTTTTGGAAAACCCCGTGTTTCACAAGACCCTTGCAGAGAAATCATTAATTAAAATAAAGTTACCGAGAACCCTTATGCCGATTGACTTCAGCATCTATTTTTAAAAATTGTGACGGTTTTAACTGAACTAGAAATAATATTATTTTAATTAATGGATTCCTCCGAAAATCAAATTAGTGTTTATTCTCGCGTCCGACGATTCTGGTCGCTTTTATCAAGAGGAATCAATTGTACAATCATTTACCGAGACGAGTTTTTGCTATTGACATCTCTGGTTCATTAAGTAAAATCTCCATTAATATGATTTAATTGTTACCATTATCTTTTGTAGAGTACCTTCGTGCAAAAGAATCCGCAGCCAAGTTAAGCATCAAATTGCCAAAATTACATAAAATGAGTAAATTTGCGCTTCTCGGCCAGAGATTCTATTGATTATTTTAAATCAATTTCAAATTACGGGAAAATTCCAATAATTTTCTGTTGCGTGGATTAGATGTCTTTAATTCTTTCCTTTTTTGTATTCACTTGAAATCAGACGTCTTACATTCCACTGACTCATACGCGAAGAACTGGAAACTGTTTGTCATAGGGGATAAAGGACCCACTTCTCCGATCTGTCGCTCTTTCATTAAAGAAATGGAGCAGGGAGAGACTAAAACACTACACAAATACTCGATGTTATGGTTTAAAATTAAAAGAGATGAAACTATTTTCGTTTCCCGTACATTGTGCTCTCACACGTTCATTGCTGAAGTTAAAATCCGTGTTCCCCGACTCTTTTGATCACGCAAGTAACAGCAAAATTGGTTGGTGTTAGGGGGGCGGATCGATAGAAGGTTAAGAGATGTATGTCTCATAAACTTGGCGTCGGCCTCGCATTCGTGTTGACGGAAACCGGCGCGGACGTCGGAGAAGCAAGATGTCGGCGAAGTAAGAACCCCGACTCGCAACTTTCCGCCGATGTCTGACGACGGGTATCGGGACGGGGAATATTTGGGTGGCACCAGTTTACCTTACCGCATCCGGCTTCTCTGGACCGGCTTGTTGGCCGGCAGACTCGAACCGACCGACCAGAGCTGATAGTATTCACCCAAAGCGCTCTGCTTCTGCCATGGCTGGGGCAAAAGGGACTTATTTTCTCTGTGCCGGACGAGCAATCCATCGCTAATTATATTAAGCATCCTCGTGTTGTTACACAGCCTTCTCGAAAGTCTGTGCCCCCACTCTCGCAGTTTTTTTTTTTTTTTTGAATGGCTTGAGTTATCTTCCCTTGGATAGAATTTAAAAAAATTTTTTTCAATCGCTTAATTATCGAGCAAAAGTCTTTGATGTTTATTTCGATAGCAGGAAAAAAACAATTCAACGCTGTATACGTAAATTTAAAAAAAAAAATTTCAAATAAAAAAATAAAATAAACTTTAAATTTAGATTTAAAGGTGATATCTCGGTGATGATTTTATTTTCTACTCCCAGGTGTCTTTTCCAGCAGATACTCCACGCCGAAAGAAGGATGGACTTTAAAAACGTTAGGGGTAATTATTCATAAAAACACCAAAGCGACACGTGCCTTTTAAAGTTATATATTTCTTTTTCCAAACCTGACGCCCAGCTAAATTAGATCGAACCAGACAGAATTCCTAAAGATCGCGCATGCGCAATAAGTGGTGTTATTCGTCGCTCCTATTTAACAATTCAATAATGCACGCATGCGTAATAAATGATCAGTCACGACAACACGATTAAAGGCGGCGCACGTGCGATAGGCATCATATCTCCTCCAGATAATCTGATAAACGCACGCACGTTGGGTGATTATCAATGACGTACCTGTATGTGATAGATCCCGCATGCGCTACGTCGGTCATTCCAGAACGAATATAGATCGATCACTCAGTTAACCCCGAAAAAATATTGATAATGTTGAACGCTTCTGGTGTTCTTCTAGAATTAAGGGAGATCCCGGTAAAAGTGTATAGATGATGTACCACCGAGGGCTCGCGGCGTTCAGTTGTAATTTAGTTGATTTTTGAAAAAAACTTTTGATCGATCAGACGCCGAAAAGAAAAGGTCTCCGAAGTGAGAAGCTAGAAAGATGGGGCTGAGACATCACGCGGAGTCCGACAACCCCTTCTGCTCGCCGAACTTCCGGATCAAGCGAGGGGGTGTGGAAGAGAATCATCGAAATTTGGGAATAGAGAAAAGAGAGCAGAAAAGCAAAATAGTTTTTTTTAAAAGTTAATTCTTGCTTATATATATATATATATTTTAAAAAGCCCTGCGATTGTAGAGCTTCGAACGTTTCAAGTCGACTAAATAAGAAAGTCGCGGATTCCACCGGAAATTAAATACTAGGACAGAGCGAGATCGGATTTCCCACCTTTACGCAGTCACGTCATCTTTTGGAAACCGTCGAAGGGATTCAGCTCGAGGTTATCTCCCGGAACAAAATAATCTAAAAATCAATTGTTTCTGGCCGAGTTTCCAAATTAATGATTAATTTAAAGAAATGCTGGGATTAAAAAAAAAAACACGAACAGAAGAGCAAAGTGTAAAGGGCGATATATACAGCGGTAGCCAAAAGTATTGCGTTACCAGGCTTGTAAGCGAACCAGACGTGATAACGCAGTTAATCGGTAGTGCATGAAAACCTCTCTTCATTAAAAATATGCGTCAACAGTTTCCGGTGGTCCGGAAGCTGACCTTTCAGCAAAGTTGTCTTCTCGGATGTTCCAAGTTCATTTTCCGCAGCTTCCGGAAGAGGAACTCTGCCCTGACTGGCTGGAGGTCACTACAAGAAAGCATTCCTTGGTTGGTTAGCGGCAAGATGCATTTCAGACCTTTGGACAGTCGATCATCTGCACTCCGTCAGTTGTTCCGAGAAGGCTGGTGATTAGGTTCGGATCCAAGGAGCCGTTGAAACCAGCCATATTCGACTATTTAGGGGACACGACGCACACTGTACATCATAGGAGAACTGCCATTTACCGTAGATAAGCTTATAAGAAGAATTTTATTGTTGATTACTGTTAAAACCCTACACGCTTATTCTGCAGGTTCTAACGGCATCTTGTCAGATCAATTTTGGATAAAGTACCCTCGCCGAGAGACCATGATTTAGAACCCGACTGAGCCACGGAAACCATCCGGATCTTATTTCAATCGAAATTCTCTAGATGATCTCGACGATCGCAGCTACCCAGAAGGAGCCTAATAACATATCCGGGCTCCGGAAGATGCTGATCGTATTTGGTTCTATAAGCAACTCCAAAAAAACAACCGGGATCTCATTTCGGCTAGCCGCGAAGATGCGAATCTGTCGTCAAGGCAACGAAAAAAGAGGCATCATCAGATATTGAGCGTTTATGGCGTCTGTGTTACAATGTGAAAAAAAATACATTTTTTTTTTCATAATAAAGCCAATGTGGCGTAACATTGCATGGATTTCAGTAAGGGCCGTATTGTTTTTTTTTTTAAAAATAAATCCAACAAAGGAAATGCATGAAGGGTACAATAATTTTGACCAGCGCTGTAGGTGTCACTGTGTAAAAAAAAACTCAGAGTTACCTACCCTTTCTATGACGCAGCTCTAATGGGGGCGTCACTTAAATCAGATATTAAACAGTGTAAAAGATGCTGTTTTGCAAAAATCCTCAGATTAAACTTTAATCCAGGAACATACGTTAATTTTTTTTTTCCCTCAACTCTTTGTAGCTTGTTACGTCACGGTCTGGTTAAGTCGAAATTTGGTAAACGGGCGACAGTGGATTCCCTGCGGATGCAGTAATCACCCGATATCGAGTGGTGCAGTGGAAATGCATCCATCCACGATGCTTTTGTTACTTTGTCAGAAGCTTTCTGCTTAATAAAAAGTGAATGTATCAGGAGATTCTGGATAAGTATGATTTAAGAGAGGATTTTTTTCCCTTTCTGTACAGCTAGTAACAGGGTTGAATTATTTAAGCTCTTGTTGTGAGTAAATATGTTGACTTTATATTCGATGCTTGTTTTGTTTTTTTTTTTAAATAGAGCGACTGACTACATGAAGAGAAAAACCCCGAGACCTGGTTATGTCGGTGGAGCCCTGATGGTAATAAACAGTGTTCTGGAACTGACTATATGCCAGATAGATGAGCAGCCCAGTAAGAATAATAATAATATATTAATAATAAAAATAAAAAAAAAAATAAGTTGGCTTTTTATGAAACAATTTTGCGCCATTCTTAACGATAAATTTCCTCTGAAGTGACAATCCATTGACATCTTGCGGATTTTTTTAACTTACTCTACACACGTGTAAGACCAGAGCGGAGGAGCTGCTGTTCCTCCGGAAGTGTTCAGTACAAATACGAGAGACAGCTTTTTGGCTGAAAATAACTGCTGTCATTTTTCCTTTCCCCCAACACATGCAGATTTCACGAGCAAAATATAACTTTTCAAAACGACATTTTTAAGATTTTTAAATGCTACTAAGCTCAATATACTAAACATATTCAGATATTTATTTTCAAACTCACTGCCTATAAAAATGAAACATTGTAGGCATTAATCCTGAAAAATGCAGATGCTAAGCGATTTTACGTTTTAAAATTCAATCTGTTCAGAAGTTTCTCTAGTTGTTTATGAAACACCTGCTGTTTAGACCTTTAAATGTAGTTTGTTTAGATGTTTACTAAACACCTGCTGTTTAGACCTTTAAATGTAGTTTTTTTAAGATGTTTACGAAACACCTGCTGTTTAGACCTTTAAATGTAGTTTGTTTAGATGTTTACTAAACGCCTGCTGTTTAGACCTTTAAATGTAGTTTGTTTAGATGTTTACTAAACACCTGCTGTTTATACTTTAAATGTAGTTTGTTTTTAGATGTTTACGAAACACCTGCTGTTTATACTTTAAATGTAGTTTGTTTTTAGATGTTTACGAAGCACCTGCTGTTTAGATCTTTAAATGTAGTTTGTTTAGATGTTTACTAAACACCTGCTGTTTAGACCTTTAAATGTAGTTTTTTTTAGATGTTTACGAAGCACCTGCTGTTTAGACCATTAAATGTAGTTTTTTTAGATGTTTACAAACACCTGTTGTTTAGACCTTTAAATGTAGTTTTTTTTAGATGTTTACTAAACACCTGCTGTTTAGATCTTTAAATGTAGTTTTTTTTAGATGTTTACTAAACACCTGCCCTTTAGATCTTTAAGTAGATTCTGTTTAGAACTTTTTCTACTCCTTGCTTAATAGCACCATTATTAAAGATGATGTACCGCCGTTATTTTGTAGTCTTAAAATATTCAAATAACGAAAAAATGTGCAGGGTGAAGTTATTATCTTGAAACTTTCTAAGCCAACTCAATATAACAGTTAAAAAAAAGATTTGGAATTTTTTTTTTTTACATTGGAAACGCTCCACATCACTTTTAATGAGTATAACTATCAAATTACAGTATTTGGACACATGATAAATACACGCAAGCGCCCGGTGCTACATCCGGTTTTAGAAATCTCTACTTTAGATGCAAAAGACCAAACTGCTTATATCCGATGTCATTTTTTTTTTTTTTTAAGTTTATGGAAAGTTTCATAAGTAAATATTCTAGATGTAACCATTTGTAGTATTAAGATGTTTGCATAATATATGTATTTAACATTTTAAAATAATATTATTACTACAGATATTTGATGTAAAAGTGACCCATCTGGTCAAGAAGAACGAAATTTTAAAAAAAGGCAGGGAAACATCAGATTCTATTAACCAATTGATCTCGCTAATCGATATCACTTTTCGAGTTAAGTATCGAGATAAATGCTGTTTCGTGTAATTTTATTGGAAAGTTTTATCATCATTATCTAGATTTTCTATTTACACGCTCCTTTTCCTATGATTATGTAAATAATGTCTTTCTACAAAATCAGTTCCGGTTTTTCACGGTATTTGTCAGTAGACGATTAAGAACAATTTAATATATTCATTTGTTTATTTGGTTTAAATTCAACTTCTAGTGGATAAAATATAAACATCTTTCTTTGTAGAAATGATTGGATAAAAACAACGGTAATCCAACAGTGAGAGAAATACTGGTGCGCCAGACTACTTTCGTTTTCTTCATATTTTCCACGGAGGTTTTCACGTTTTAAATGTGGAATAAACGAACACATTGGAATAGATCAGGGGCCGCCAACCAGCCAATGATTAAAACATTTCTTTAACCTTTCATCTACATCTGTCTTCCAGGGCACGGTTATAGCTCGGCTATTACATATAAATAGAGGAGAGTATTCTGAATGGCACGAGATGTACTTGACAGCCAATAATTGGACATTGACAAAACGCGCGCGTGTATGTGTGTGGTATCACGTGATGACTGATAATACACTCATGAAAATAGATCTTCGTTCGTTCACTCGACAGAATAAATAATTAATGACTTTGCAGTTCATCTTGTTGAATCGTCCTACTTACAATCTGTTTTTTTACTTCATAATTTATAGACTTCTGTTTTTTACTTCATAATTTATAGACTTCTGCTTTTACATCGAACTTCTAATTATGCCCAGCTTAACTTTGATAAGTTTCCCTGCATGATCTGGGATGGCAGACCGTTGGTTTCCTAAGGATTACAATCTATTCAAGAAATAAGTAGACAGCATGAAAACTTCTCATTGCTACTAGAACATTAGTAATAATTAACTGAACCGTTTCCGGTGATTACTACGTTAAAAATGTACGTAACATACCAAGAGTTTATAAGAACTAAGTATCGGGCAACAACTTTGGGCATCTCTTGTGACGCCATTTTTTTTTTTTTTTCTGTGCCCCTCCTTTGTGTCTTGAACAAAATGAAGCTCGAGATCGAAAACCGGACCCTTCGGTTTATTGGAAGGACGCGAAGGGCCTGTTGTTTTTTTTTAAGGGAGGGGTCTTAGCGTGATGTTCCAAGAGACCCCAAACTATATGGTGGGGGGCACAGTGGTAGTCGAGGTGCTCCACATCGATAGACTAGACGAGAGCCTGTCTGACGGGAGGGTGAGTAAGGATCTATTCAAATATAACTGAATGGAGGAAGGAAAGGGGCTAGCGGTCGGGCCCCGATGTCGACTCCGCTGCTAATTCGTCTCCCTTTACAAACGATTACCGCCCGCTCACGAGGCGCTTCTTAATTGCAGGCGAGCTAATTGTGTAATTGATTAGCGGCCGTGGCGCAACACCGCTAATTGGTCGGTCTCTTCCCCCACCCAGCCCTACCAGTCCGCTTTGGGAGGCGTCACGGCAGATCAGAGGAAAGGAAGAAAGGCCATCGAGGGGCCTGCCAACCCCCAAGCTGGTCGCCGCCCCCCTACGCATATTTTCCCTTTATGATGAAATTCCGTTTCGCCTGATAACGAAATTTAAAAGTCAGGTGTCGTCGCCGGTTGAGTTTTCCGGTTCCTGGAGCTTATTCCAATTCGAGGAACTTTGAGTCGGTCCTGTAGCCGCCAACGCTGTGGCTTATTTTAATGTCCAAGCACAAGATACCAGACAGTGACCGCCTTACCCGGTCCTTCTTCCCTGAATGGAGAGAGAAAGCAGAAGTCTATCCTTTTAGAAGTATCTGTCACTAGAGTATTTCGCGCACGGCGTAGTGAGCCATGTAAGGAAATATGTGTGAGTAGAGAGGCTTGGAACATTTACTTCGCTTTTTATCGGCGACATTGTAGCACAAGTGTGGGGTTTTGTAAACATCTTTATTTAGAATTACTATTACACCTGAAGAGATGTGGCCAGGTAAATGTCGGCTCTCTTACATTACAGTTGTTACGTTGCGCGTGCGAGGCAACGCGATGAACAGACAGAGACGGCTTAACTCTTGCAATAGCAGCCAAACCCAGAAATACGAGTAAAATTTTTTAAAAAAAAATAACTACGCGAGATCATTAAAGACTTAATTATATGTTATAAAGCAGATAATTAAATATGTGTGTATGCATTTAATACACGTTTCCCCATCAGTTTACGAACGTGTCAATAATAAAATCGGTCTCGTATATAAGTTTGGTGTAAGTAACAAAGAATAACTCCCTACAAATGGAATAAACAGGATACACTCTCTCATTATATATTTTTACTTTTGATCTCCGTAGCAGCAAGTAAAATATGTACATGCGATAGGAATCTGCTTCCCTGTGGAACTTTCCATCCATCCATCCATCCATCCATCCATCCATCCACCTGCTTATCCATTACCGCATCAGAGCATTATTCTTAGGTTCTCGCCAATCTTACTGGCAAGCAGTGGAAAATACTTTCACTGACCTGTCAAAGTTTCGCCCAAACTTCCGGTCTTTCGGTAAACAATCACAATGGCGAATGAATCAGTTGAGAGCAAAGTTTTTTTTTTTTTCTAAAAAAGAAATGCCCTGATCTCTCTCTCTCTCCTCTCTCTCTCTCTCCTCTCTCTCTCTCCTCGCTCTCTCTCTCCTCTCTCTCTCTCTCTCTCCTCTCTCTCTCTCTCATCTCTCCTCTCTCTCCTCTCTCGCTCTCTCTCTCTCTCTCTCCATCTCTCTCTCTCTCTGTGTGGGTATGTGTGTGTGAGAGAGAGAGAGACCAGGTCAGCGGTCTACAGCTTCCACTGATTGTCTGGTATCTATTGATTTACTCGATAATTTTTTATTTTGTTAAAATTTTTACAGAAAATAGCTTTGTGGCGGTAGATTTTGGTGATTGCACGCACCTTTACATAATCACAAGTAGGTTTAGTTAAAATAAATAAATAAAAAGATATCATTTTTAGAGGTTTTCTTCTCTTCTCTTTCTTTTTTACATAAAATATCAAACAAAAGCCTATTATTGCAATCGACTTACCGAACTGAGACACAGTTAGAGACAGAAATGCTTACTGTGGGTGAGTATACGGTCTCTGGAAGAAGAATAAAGTTTCGAGGTCATTGTCTCAAACAAGGTAAAATGCCGTGCGATGTCGAGGGACACGCTTGATTAAATCCGTTACCAGATGCTCGGCGGCCTGGGGCGGGGGGGGGGGAGAAAGAAATCCAGCAGTTTGTCTCCATCCAGTAGAAGGGTGGCAGAGCTGTCTGCTCGCGACATCTTCACGAGACATTTGCGGTCTAAGTTCTCGTCTTTGCTTATTTCTGAAAATCCTTGATTACAGGTAATCGCAAAAAGTACCTGCACGTGTGAGATCGGAAGAACGAGTTCGCTCCACGCGATCTGTCATATATATATATATATATATTATATTTCTGGGGGAGAAGGAAATGTTTTGCCTCAACGGGTGAACAGCGACTGCTTTGATCGGTTCCAAAGTTCGAAGAGTCGAACCAGCCTTCGGGTCCGCGGACACCTGCTGATTACACGTAAAACTCCCGGTACCGCACGTCCCTTTCCTTGGTCGGCTCCTCGTTCAGCAGGTTCTCCGTGGTCTCCAGGTTCTCCATCAGCGTCTGCTGGTCGGCGAACGAGTCCCTGTGCCGCGGAAGGTGGAAGGAGACCCGGGTCTTCCGCCGGCACTGGAGCACGATGTAGACGACGCAGGCCATGATGATAACGACACCTATCGTGACCACGATGGCGATCTTGATGTCGTAGAGTAGCCGCTTGTTTGCATAGACCATATGGCGGTGATGGTGCTGGTGGTTGTGGCTGGAGGCGAAGGCCCCGGGAGACAACGACGCGTCTCCGTGATCCATCGCGGTCCTAGTGGGAGGCCCCGGCGCACCTGTCCCCCGCGACTGGCTCCGTCCGTCTCTCTGCCAAACCGCCGTCCGTCTGCTGCCAGTTTCGGGCGGACTCCGGGGAAGCGATCATCTAGCGGACGGTCTCACCTGGCTAAGGTGGTCGGTCGGTCGTCAGTCGCTCGTTACTCTCCTGCGATGAGTTCTGCCTGGCTGCTCCGAACAGCGCACGTCGCCCGCTCGCGCAGGCAAACCTGTCAGTCGGGTTGCGGCTCCGATCTCCCGCGGACTGAAATCGACAGCACCAACGCCAATCAATGCGCGCTGTCGTACACGCGGCGCCCGCGCGCGCCCCCCCTCCTCCCAACCGGTGTCGTCTCGTGCACTTTTCGTCCTCCCGCGCGCGATACGAGAGTTTCCGAGAGGTGCGGATGTTACCGAGTGATCGACTACTATCTGCCGTTCGCCTGAGCAGCTGACCAGCAGCCTCCCTCCGCAAAATCGATATTTGTGCGCAAGATGAGAGACAGAGGAGAGACGGGGATGGGAGGAGGAATACGTCACGGATGAGGGATGGGGGAGGAGGAAGGCAGGATGGAAGACCGGCCGACCGCTGTTTTGGTGGTGAACCGGTTAAGACGACTCCGTCGGAACTTACAGCGAACTAACCCGCAGATCTTAACGTCAGCTTCCTTCCTCCTTTCCTCCTCCTCCTCTCTCTCTCTCTCTGTGTGTCTCTGTACTGACGTCCATCTCTCTCTCTCTCTCTCCATCATCTCTCTCCTCTCTCTCTCTCTCTCCAGTCTCCCTCTCCTCAGGCTCTCCCGCCCTCTCTCTCATCTCTCTCTCTCTCTCCTCCATCCTCTCTCCTCTCCTCATCTCTCCTCTCTTCGTCTCTCCCTCTCTCTCTCAGCCATCTCTCTCTCTCTCTCTCTACTGACTTGTAGCAGCCGCCTCTCTTTGCTTACTTTCGCAATCAGCTTAGAATCGTGGAGAAAATAGCGAACGAACTGCCGGGTCCCCTTCCCTCTTCCCGTCCGGTAATTTCTCCAGCAGTTAGCTTAACCTGATTTATGGGCGTCAGCCGACAAATCCTTCCTGATTAAGTCATCGGGACGAGAGAAGCCTCGTTAGTCATCAGCTCCCGCAGCTTAAGCGGAAAGTATCTCGCCCACTTCGAGATGTCTACGTCGCCCTCAACCCGCAGAAAGGTCTTTTAGAAACACGGCCAGCCCCCGATGCCGGGCGGGTTTTACAGCCGAACCCCGCGCGCGCTCTTCTGACCATCGCCCCTAACTACTAATGTGGCCACAGGGTGAAGAGGAGGAGGATGTCACGTGATCAGTTTGGTTTTCACCATATTGCACGCCGAGATTAAAGGGGCTGTACGATGCTCCTCACCCAATAATTTTATATGTGGAAAGAGACAATCAAAACCTGATTTATCCGGACGGACAGAGGTCACGACCTTTAAAAGTGAGAGAGACATTTCCAGAGTGTTTTCCTTGGAGACCGGTTTATCAGGTGGCTTAAGTGTGTGGAGCTTATTCTCCTCGGATTGTTATGACGTGGTTCAGTGGAGGAATGTCTAAGTAAACCCACATCTAGCTTCTCCCTACCAAAAACCCTTCCTTCTTAGTGTTCTAACTAACCGTGCCGCCTCTCGCCCTGAAGACCCCAGAACAAGTAAAGGTGGAGGACGGCTTGTTCTCTGGAGACCAAGGTCCCAAAGCATCGGTCCGCAGCCGTTCCGCTTGCCTGATTCTGCGGCTGCGCATCAACCCAGGTGTTCCGGTCGATGGCCGGACGCGCACGAGCTTCCCTCGCTGGAGTTAGACATCTTTAGCGGAAGCCTTGGCATTTGTTCAGCTATGACGTCACTAACTGTTTTCTTATTCGCGTGGTCAGTCTCCGAAGTATTCGATATGAGAATATCTAATTTCTTATTTTCATATACATGTGATAATTTGTGATCGGTGAGCTTAGCACTAAAACTAAAATTATGAACAGCAGTGGCATATATTAGAACAGCGCCTCCCTTTAGTCGAGTTGGGGTGGATTGTACCATAAAAAAAACATCTGACTGTGACGTCACGTCTCTATTTTCTTTTTTTACCAGTATAATTTTTAAACAAATTTCTCTTGATAAAATCCCGTACCAAGGCTTTCCATTTTCCATTTTATATTATTTGAGTCCCCTTTTAAATAAGACGCTGAAAGATTTTCTTCTCTAAATATAAACAAGAGCATTTCGTGTCTACCTGTATCCGAAATGGCGCAAACCTAAAGCAGGTGCGAGCTAATCACCAAAGACCCTATCCACGAAGGGTGACGCTACTGATAACTGTGTTCAGTACACGCCTTCAGTTTAGAAGTTACTTTATATATTTGAGATTTGTTTTGGCTATCTGGGGAAAAAAAAATTTTACCCCTGACTGCGTTTGTTTGTGTTTTTTAAACAACAGAATACAAATTAAAGCGACCATTAAAATTTGTTCATTCATAATAGAAATTGCTTTTTTTGAAAAATGGCAAACATGCGTGGTGCTGGGGAAGAGACAGCACTGCAATTGGACAGAGAGAGAGAGAGAGAGAGAGAGAGAGAGAGAGAGATGGCTCAGCACAGAGAGAGATGGCGTCAGTGTAGAGAGATGTGAGTCAGTATATATATATATATAGAGAGAGAGAGAGATGGCGTCAGCACAGAGAGAGTTGACGTCAGTACAGAGAGACAGATGACGTCAGTACAGAGAGAGATGGCGTCAGTACAGAGAGAGAGAGATGGCGTCAGTGTAGAGAGATGTGACGTCAGTATATATATATTATAGAGAGAGAGAGAGAGATGGCGTCAGCACAGAGAGAGTCGACGTCAGTACAGAGAGACAGATGACGTCAGTACAGAGAGAGATGGCATCAGTACAGAGAGAGAGAGATGGCGTCAGTGTAGAGAGATGTGACGTCAGTATATATATATATAATAGAGAGAGAGAGAGATGGCGTCAGCACAGAGAGAGTTGACGTCAGTACAGAGAGACAGATGACGTCAGTACAGAGAGAGATGGCGTCAGTACAGAGAGAGAGAGATGGCAGTGAGAGAGATGTGACGTCAGTATATTATATATATCATAATAGAGAGAGTTGGCGTCAGTACAGAGAGAGAGTTGACGTCAGTACAGAGAGACAGATGGCGTCAGTACAGAGAGAGAGATGGCGTCAGTGTAGAGAGATGTGACGTCAGTATATATAGAGAGAGACTTCCGACCAAGTTTGTTAAACACAGAGTGGTTTTACCTGTGGCATCTGACAGTGACGATGAACACCATTATTACGTAATTCAGCCGGTTAAACATGTCGTGACGACCGTCTTAGTGTTTGTTTAATATTCTAACTCTTCTTTTCTTGTCAAGATCACCATTCTTTCTTCTACACAGAAGGAAGATAGCTTACATAGGGTGTGCGAGCTCTTGAACAGTAATTATTTAAGTATACCGTTTTAACAGAATTACTTACAGACGTGACGGCATTTTTGGATGCCGTTTGTGCTTAAGTTAGGTCGCATTGTCACTTCGACATTGTCCGGAGAGTTTTAGCGATGTTCCAATACAATTTATGAAGGGGCCTGGATTACTGTCGGTTCGGGAAACGGGGTTAATTTTCTGAGAATATACAGTTAAGATCCGTATACTTCGTAGTATAAGCAACTATGACGATGCATTTTCATTTCAGCCAGTAAATATTGGCTAAACTAGAATGGTAATGCGATTTGCTAAACGAAAATAATTTGTCACGTTTGATTAATCACAATGGAATTCCCAGCAGAGACTGGCTAAGTCTAGTACATTTATAGCAGACATTGTTGGCTCGATTCTCCTCAGACTATACGAAATTGAACTCCCAGATTAATTTACTCTTTCTGCAATTGAATGCCGACTGTAAAATAAGAAAAATCCAATTTTTCTTCTCTTTCTTTTATAACAGGAGTAGGTACCTGCTTTCTCTCGAAGTCTCAGGGCAGTTCTCGCCCTATCTACACGGTCCGGATCAATATTAATTTTTGTTTCTCCGGCTCATTCCCCGTATATATCTGTTGGAAGATGTGTCCTTAGTCGGAGAGCCTTTCTCCCAGCGCGCCTGGCCTCCAGGACTGCGATACGTCACGAAGATGCATGGCAACGCTTCGCCCTCCCCGACAGACAAGCTTCCCCCCCCGTGTAAAGATTCTTGTGACAACCGCCGATCAATCTAACCACCAGCCCCAACCCCGCTCAAAGCCCTGTCGCGTGCATCTGCCCTGTTCTGGAGATTCGCAAGATATTTGCTGGAATACTAAAGAGTGCCGCATGCATGGTTCATTGCTAATTTCACCTCAACAGCCACGTGAAGTTCCCCCAGGAAACGTGATTTATCTACCCGATGGATTGTTTAAAGAGTCAAGCGAGTCACGACATTAGGTTTAAAAAAAAATCTTTTCTTTTTAATTCTACAAAGATTCGTGGTGTTCATTACTATGTGCGTTTATTAGAAGTAAAACTTGTGTTCTTTTTAAATGCTGATCAGATTATCATGAAGGTAGTAATCAAGTTTGCCCAGAACTGCTGACCCGGTTTTGCAGCCATCTAATTAACACAACCTGCACTTCGGTTTTATCTCACTTAACCGTAGTGTGTGTGTGTGTGTGTGTCCGACACTTATTAATCAACTGTCTTTGAGCAGCAAACAAAACGAGTCAGAGTTATCTCCCTTCCAACATTAATTTATTATCCAGACATATCATTCAAAATGGTCGCTACACCAACAGGTGCTTACGACCTATTTCTGTGTTATCTCGGTTAAGCGGTAAATTTGTTCTCTTTGAAGAAAATATCAAAATAATCTTTCTTTCCACTCACGATAGAAGTCCGCGGCGCCACTGCATGAATTTAAATTTGAAAGGTTGTTGGGGGGGATTTAGATTTTAAAACGTAGTCCGGAAACTCGAACCGATTGATGACGTCACGAGAAGCGGAATAACGATTCGCAAGTGTTTTCCTCTGATGCCATTTTAAACTTGCTCCCTTAACTACGACTTAACGAAATTCGGCATCGCCCTGCGCCACCACCCCCGGAAAAGAGACTTCTATATGGGATAAATACAAGTACCGAAAGGAAGACAGAAACAAACAAACCCAGAAATCAAGAGAAAATGGCGTAAGTAAAGAGGAAATAAAATCAGACATGACTGCTCTTGGAGAAATCCTGACAACGTTTCAAATGCAAAGAGCTGCCGGGAGTAGTTGCCGATGGATGGATGGACCCCCCCCAATCCGGTCTTACAGGGCTGGAGACGATCGCCTGCAAGCGCATGTCTCGGCCCGCGGTTACCGAAAATCAAGAGCAAAAACCGGAAGCTGTCCCCAACCGATTCCGCCAAGAGTTTATTTTCTACTCCAAGCCGGTTCGCACCGAGTAGAAGACAAACATTAGGGCCCAGCTTCGGTTTTATAGAAAAAGAGAGACCGGGACCCGTTCCTGATTGGAGGTTCGTCCGAACAATGTGACGAGGACCAACTAGATAATCCATAAGTTTCGGCTACGGTACTGATGCTATTATTGTAGCCGTTGATGAGAACAGCTAATGTTCATCAGAGGTGGGGGGAGAATACTAGAGCATTCTTTCATTAATTGACTTCCATGCATACGTTCATATTGGAGCCATTTATTGGATTTGCTGATTATCATAGCGTATTTCACTCGGTCCGCTGATTCCAACGCATTCTAACCTTGCATTACATATACAATGTTTAAAATGGAAAGGTTCTTGTCTTTAAAATCACGTTTCGTTAAATACTTGCATCATTACTTTTACATTAACACTTACTTATTTATTTTTAATATGGCAACGAATACAGCACCCATATTAAGTAATTATAGAAACATTTTGCCCCGGCTGGAGAATCCCGTCGTCCACCGTTTTGGCAATCCTATGTTTTCCCATGATCAGGCCCGCATGTCGTTAACACCTAAAGGAATCTCAGGGGCGATAACCAACAACATTTCCTGTAACTGTTATTTTTCTCGATATTTTATCATTAAACGCGTTTCATGTTAAAGCACATTTTGTTTGTTTTTTGTTTTTTTTTCCCTGGTCTCTCTTTAACATAAGGGTCCAGAGAGTAATGATGCGGTCCATAGACTGCATCACAACCGAGAGACGAGAAAATCCCGATTAAATCCCACGCTGGATCCACTGGAATCAGACCCAATACAGGAATTCGTCCCTTTCCATTTCAGGAAAAAGTCTTTCTTTCTATCAACTTTCTGTCCCCATTTCCTGCTCACCCTTCAAAATGCCTACGTAGAAAACTGGAAGCACAAAGGTTAGTATACTAATTAAACGGTACTGGCATGTTTCAGATGTTTCTGTTCTGGATACAGATCCAAGTGAATGCATAATCAGAGCGAGTTACTTGACCAGATGGATTATTTCAGCTTCACTTGAAACCCAATAGAACATCTATTTACTATTAGTTTTTAAAATATCCACTTTATCTCCGGCTTTAAGGAGACGAAGAGACGAATATAGGGAAATCGCAAAATAGTTTACCTGGCCAGTGCGAACAATTAGCCTCCAAATGCAAACGTACCAGGTGAACTGGATGAGAATGGGGAAAGTTCTTTTAATTATTATCCAATCGCACGGCATTTAAGCAGGCGGACGGTTACTGGACAAAGGTCGCTCACGCTCAGCGGACCAGTGGATGAATTCCGACCATTTTTGCCGACGATAGCATCAGACGACCATGGCAGCATAATGCCCATACGTATCAAAGAATAAGGCACGTGGACATCAATGCGTAATAAGACACATCTTGTAGCTGCCAAGTTCACCGACTCTGGTTTCAAAGAACGAACACATGGAAAGGGTTAATAATTTGAGTTATCGCTGCCTGACTGAAAATATTTCCGACACCTTCCATAAAAGAATCGCTCGGAAAGATAAATTCTACTCTCATTATCCCCTTTTTTAAAAATCATAGTATTTGTTTATTTAAGGTTGATCAGTGTTTGACGAAGCACGGAGTAACCGGTTTCAAATGGCAGAGGTAGTTAGTCTGCCGGACGAACCGCCATGCTTTCTTCTTGCTCTTGGTCACGTGGGCTTCCCCCGCCCGGGTTTCTTTCTATCTCTAAAGAATGAAGAGTTCTAGTAGCGGGGGTTTAAGTCTTGATTGGATTTCATTCTGACCACGTGCCTGAGTGGGGCTCGATTGGTCACCGGGGACGGTAGTCCACGCCTTCCTCTCCTAACTGTGGAGAGGTTCTTTGCCCTGGAAAGTCAGGGAAAGGGTTCGCCATCATGGCGGTGGAGGGTGGCTGGACGACAAATAGGAAAAGAAAACGTCGGGTTTGTGTACTGAAAATTTGTTATCTCGTCAGCGAATTAGACGTGCGCAGGTGCTTGCCTACAGAAATGTTTCATCTCCAGTTTGGTTAGGAAAAAAACGAAATAGCGGAGTTCAGGGCGCAGACATTTATCACTGTATAGATATGTATTTTAATAACTTTAAAAATCGATGGACAGTTTACGTTTGCTGAGGGCTCCCCCCAGTCGCCGTTTACCCCCTCCTCCAGGTTGAGCGACAACAGGCCAGGGACCCGTGATGAGACGGTTGCCTTCTTGCTTCGCTGACTCCCGCCGTATTAATTCCATTTAATGCTGGAACTTGTCAGGTCCGGCCGAAGTGGAAGTTTGCCTGTGTAATATAATGTAATGGGGTTCAGGACCCCTGACACCGACAGAGACGGATTTCTAGGCAGTCGGCTGTGTAATGGAACTCTCCGCACACCAGCGGTGTACAGGTCTGGCTGGAGCATCAGAGTTAATTAATCTTTACTAAGTGAAAAGCGTGTTTATAATCTGAACGTGAAGCCATTCAGATTCCGTTTAGTCAAACATCGCGAGCGCTCGAGTTCTGCGGCACTCCGACCATTTCTATAGCATGTCTGTAAAAACTTCAGCCTGGAATGCTTATATTTTTAGAATCCGATAAGCCTGTAGAGGGCGCTGCAGATTCTTAATATTTAAAGCCTCTTAATGGTAACTTCTGAAATAAGAAAGAAAAAAATGCGTGGTGGTCTTTGCTTTGGGTTCGTTCCAATAACCTTGTAATTTTCAAAGAGGCGGGTATAGGACCTTCAAAGTTAGAGGGAAAGAGACAGAACCGACCAGAAGTGTGACTGAGGCACACGAATTCTGCAAGGCCTTTCTCAGAGTGATGCCGCCGTCGATGCAACTACTTTGCATCAGGTTTTGGAAACTCGCTACGTCGTCCTCTCGAAAGACAATGATTTGGCGAGACGAGATAATGGTAGATGGTCAGCATTAGTCCCGCCGCTTGGAGTTATATCGTCAGTCTACTTACTGCTGGTCAGGCTGGTAGTGGGCTACGAGAGCCGAAATAATGCTAACGACGACATCAGCACACCGACGAAACCTAAGTAACCAGCGATTGGTTGTTGAAATTTCAATCGTCCGACCAGACGGCTTCGTAAGCTGCTATTGTCTTGGCGAGACATTCGGCAGTGAACAGACCCTCACCGCCTACGTCGCATTCTCCCAACAGCGAGACTCCACGCCGACGGGCCATAACGAGATCGGGACTGGCCGACTTCACGTGGACTCTCTTACGCTACGCCCACGAGCTCATTTCACTTGCATCGAAATCATTCAATTAACACGCTGACTGAGACGTATCAATTTCGTCGTTCATTTCTTCGAGAACTTGTCCGGGTCGTGTGTACGGGCTTAGATTTCTATATGTGATGCGATCTAATCCCACAGACGAACCTTACACATGTTTTCCGACACCCGAGACTTGTCATCCAGCGAAAATTGATAATTATCACATCCTGGCAACTTCCACTAAAACAGCGAATGTAGCATAGCCATCTAGGTAGGTGAGCAGCAGGCAGATCTGTTCATCGCTCCCAATAACTGATGCTTTTCATCCGTATCCTCGCTTAACCGGTTTGCATTTACTGTCCTGCTTTTTGTTTCGTTTTCCCCTAAAATTAAAACAACAAAAATAAA
>JACATO010001204.1:0-36094 GCA_018389105.1 Nautilus pompilius | reverse complement strand
TCCCAAATGTATCATCAAATTTCTCATGTCTCAAGAATATTTACAACCTGAATATAATTATCTTCAACTTGCATATTATTAAAACCAGCCAAATATTTATGGCAGCATGGAAAACAAAACTAAAATTTCTCTGAATTCTTAGAAATTTATCCATTATTCTGTTACTGAAAAAATATTTGTAGGCTCAACTTTTACTGTTTATCCTGTGAAAGACTAAAAGTCGTCTTGAATTTTCTGTTTGTCCAGTAAATTGTTGTTTTCACTCTTGAATGATGGAGCCCAAAGGACAAGCAGAGGAATCTGTACAGTGAATTACAGAACATGTTTTACCCGACCGAAGGAACTGGAGATGAAAATACAGAGGAAGGTGATGGGGGGCTGCAGAGTCGATAGCAAAGCTAAATAATTTTAGGGAACCTTGGCACTGATGTAGAACATAAGGGATGAGAAAAAGTACCAATGTGGCAGAGCGCAACACAACATTTAAAGGGCAGTTAAAAGGAGACAGGAAATGAAGATGCTGAGCCGGCACACACCTGCTTGAAAACAGAACTGCTACTGTCAGTAAAAGTTAAGATGAATTCCTAGACAAGTTGTAGTCACTTACAGCGAAGCAGGAATCAAATTAATAAAGCTCATACCCGTCACTGCACACCATGGTCCCGGCACCGGCTGGTGATGGACAGTGATGACATCAGTGGAAGAGCAGGCCACAGAGATTTGTCAACGGTAAAAAATCTGACAATGGCCACCATAAGAAGAAACAATCAGACGGACTCTGTAGGTCACAGACAGAACTACTGCTCCAATAACTGAACTATCAGGATGATTCAGGACAAATAGCAGGTTTTTGTTATTATCTGTCAAGACGGCATCAGAGTGAAGAAAGACCAGGCAAAAGTTGCGCTGTAAACACGAGATTCAATCCGTAGAACCAACTCCAGCAGCCGGGAATCTGCTTCAATCAGCTGCAGAGAAAAGAAACTTAATTCCCCCACCAACAATAGCGGACACTGATCATAGCAGACAAACCTCAAAGATTTCTCTTCCTATTTCATCAGATTCACTTATAGATCAACATCTGCACAGAAATGAAATACACAAAAGTAGCCATGTGCTGGTGGTTCCACGAGTGAATTCTTCATCCTCTTGCTCCTCAAGCACCGCTCAGGAGACCACGACAGGACCCCAGTCACCAAGGTTGATACCCCAACACCCCAGCACCCTCTCCTGGGTGGGAGACGTCCTTACAGCTCGACAGACAGGAAGAACAATACAATCTTGGCACTTTCTCACTGCTGCGGAAATGATTCATTATTACAATGCTTTGTCCCCATGGACAACCTGTCAGGTTTATCATCTTATTAACTTGAGCTTCAGCCACCAACAAGTGAAATGGTGCAGAAATATTTCCAATTAACACGGACAACGACAACAGCTCGACTTCGAGGACCACCTCCACGTGGTGTCGGGCGAGACGAAGAGTCCTCCACCACAGCAATGCAGAGGTTGTTTTTTTTCTTTCAACGTCTGGGGCTTCCCGGCCCTAAGTCCCAGGCGATCAACCCACAGGGCCACCCAAATTCCCCGAGAGACGCCGGTGATGCTGAAAGGAACCCCGGACCTGCACCTCCATGTGGTGTCTGTGGGGGCCCAACAGCGAAGAAAGCCTTGTCGTGTGTCATCTGTCACAAGTCAATCCACCAACGCTGTAGCGGCAGGACGCGAGCGGAGACTGAGCAACGGCGACAAGCCGGTGCCTATCAATGCCCCCAATGCTGCAAGTGCGGGAAGGGTTTCCGACTCCTCCAAAACAGGGCAACATGCGGAGTCTGCAATGCCCCAGCCCACCTTGCCTGCACGAACCTGTCCAGAGTAGAACGTGAGAAGCTGATCAGAGGCCTGAGGAGCTGGACTTGCTGCAACACGCCGCAGTTATCCACCCCGCCACAACCATCTCAACCGCCGCAATCCACCAACCAACCACTGCCAGAAAGGACGGGCTTAGTGGCCCCCGTCACCACACCAGCCAAGCCGAGAAGGTCAATTGTGCAGAGGGCCGCAGAGTCATCAAGAAGACGAGCCCGAGAGCCGTATGTGTCACGTGTGGTCAGCCCCGTCACCTCGCCTGCACCCGCCTCCCACGCAGAGAACGAGAAAACATCCGAGATGGCTGCCGAGAGTGGCGATGCTGCGGCACAACACCACCTCCATCTTCGAATGTCCAGTCCAACCAATTTCCACCAACAGATCAAAGCAGCGTAGAGTCCCGCCGACAAGACGAAGTACCAACCGATGATGAGGGACAGGCGCGCGGTGGCGGAGTGACGAGCTGCCAAATCCCAACCAAAAACTAGATCCCGGTCGAGAGATGAGACGAACCAGAGCAGACGTGTTGAGGGTGCTCCAGACCCCGATAAGTAACGGGCAGCAGAGAAGACCCGAGCCATGCCACGAAGAAGACCCCGAAGTTCAAGATGTGACGACCCAAGCTGACGCCGCCGAGAACTCTCCCGATACGAGTCCAGCAAGAGAAACCGATGTGCCATCGCCGCAGCTAGCAGAAGGGGACCAGTTACGAAGCATCGCCATTGAAGAATCGCCGAGACAAACCAGAACGATCCTGTCACTAGAGGGGGCGCGATGCGCGGCCTGTACCACTCGGATCCGACAGGGGGCCCAGAGACTGGTCTGTTGCCTTTGCAAATCCCAATACCATTTTCGCTGTATGATGACAAGCCGATTGCAGATGGAGAGAACGAAACAGATGCAGAAGTGGCGATGCAACTACTGCACCCAACAGCCAATAGCAGACAATGCCGGACAACAAGCGACCCCCGAGCTAGATGGAAAGAGCCCCGGTGTACACCAACCCCAACTCCGCATTCTTCAGTGGAACGCCAATGGTATCCACAGAGAGCTGCCTCTTTTGGAAGATCTCCTTGAAGCTACCAATGTGGACGTGGTGTGCATCCAAGAAAGTAAACTGCTACCGAAAGACAAGACGCCTGAGCTCCGCAACTTCTGTGCTGTTTCGACGGGATCGACCAGTGCAAGGGGATGCGAGAGGGGGCGGTCTGCTGACGTACGTGAGGAAACAACTGCCATATAAGGTAGTCGGTAGCCAGACCAGTGACACGAGTGCCCTGGAGAAGTTGACAATCGAGATCCCTACCCCACAAATGCAGACGTTCACAGTTTCAAACTGATATCTCCTCCCGGAGAATTCTCGTTACCTGCAGAGGACTGGTTGCTCGCTGGTGGAACTCCAGATGGACATCAAGGTGCATGAGGTGATCTGCGCAGACCTGAACGCTCACGACACAGCATGGGATCAGACAGCCAAATGGACGCGAACGGAACCTTCCTCACCGACCCAGAGGTACCGACACGCCAAGATCCTGCCACAGGGTCCTTCTCCTCACCAGATGTAACGGTGGTCCACGCGGCCTTCCGACACTAGTACGACTGGGAGCCCCTCGACACCCTCTCGTCTGATCATCGACCCATCATCATCACAATCCACCTCCCGGCGGAGAAGTTGAAGGGTACGAAACGGCTAGTCTGGGACTGGAAAAGTTGGGACCTCCAGGCATTTGCGGCAGCAGTAGAAGATCAATTGACCAACCTGAATGCCTCGAAGAAGAACCTTTGACGCAGTTGTACCGACATTTTTACGAAGTTGTGCTTGCAGCAGCCCGACGGCACATCGGACTGAAGGCAGTAGGAATGACCGGCGAATGCTGGAAGACGAGAGAGATAGCCGAGGCAGAGAGAGAAAGGGACGACTTGAGGGAGAGACTCAGCATTCAATCTGAAGAATGCAAAGGTAACGACAGTGTGGTCAAGGAGCTGGTTAAGGAGAGGAAAGCGGAGATATGGGAGCGGAAGGTGACGTCGGCGAAAGTGAAAAAAGAGATGTGGTCCATCCTGCGGAGCCTGACAAAAAAATCGAAGCACCACTACAGCCCGAATCATCTCAGACAACGGCAAAAACTTCGTGAGCAAAAAGCAAAAAAGCAGATGGCTTTGTCAAACTCTATCGGGACGTGAGCAATCTCAAAATTGAAAAGCATGAGAGAGGGATGAAGAAAGCCTTAAACAGTCGACTGAGGGGCGAGTCAATGGATTCTGAAGAATGTCAAGCCTTCACGCTAGAAGAGGTGAAAGCAGCCCTGCGTAGCCTGAACTCGACGAAAGCAGCAGGACCAGATCAGATCCACCCGAGACTACTTCACCACTTAGGTCCGGTAGCAGTTTCCACGCTCTTGGTGATCTTCAACAAGTCGTGGTCAAACACCAAAGTCCCCCAAGAATGGAGAGTTGCGGATATTCGACCGGTGCCGAAAGGGGAGAAGGACCTACAAAAACTGGAGAGCTATCGCCCAATCTCTCTAACGTCGACAATAGGCAAAACGATGGAGCGACTTGTCACCAACCGGCTCAGATATCTCACCGAAGCAAAACAGCTCCTGACAGAGAACCAAGCGGGGTTTCGCCACGGCCGTAGTACCGAAGACCAACTGCTCAGAATGTCCCAATCGATAAGTGATGGCTTCCAACACTCCCCAATGCAGCGGACCCTGGTGGCGCTGATCGACTACTCGAGAGCTTACGACAAAGTGTGGAGAGATGCCCTGTTGATGAAGATGTCCCAAAAGGGCATCCCAAGTCACATGGTCAGATGGGTCCAAGCATGGTTGTCGAATCGGCTCTACTGGGTGACGTTTGACGGAGTGAAGAGCAAGAAGGTTACGTTCAAGCAAGGCGTCCCACAGGGGTCGGTCCTGTCGCCGCTCCTGTTTCTTTTCTACATTGACGACCTCGCAACAACGATAGAAACCCCCCAAGTCAGCCTCTTCGCAGATGACGTTGCAGTATGGGTACAGGATGCTGACCTGAGGACTGCTGAGGTGAAGCTGCAGAAGGTCCTCGACGGCGTGACGAACTGGAGCACCAAGTGGAAGATGGAACTATCGACCCAAAAGTCTGAATGCTCCTTCTTCAGCACCAACACACACGAAGCTAGTTGGCGCCCTACCCTACACCTTAACGGGCAACAGATCAAGTACAACCCAAACCCGAAGTTCCTGGGAGTGACGTACGATCGACAGCTCACCTTTGGCCTGCATGCATCAATTGTCGGCAGCAAGATGAAGCAACAGGCTGGAGCGTTACGGTGCTTGGCGTCAACTGATTGGGGATACGAGAAGACCACCCTGCGGTCCACCTACATCGCCACTGGTAGGTCGACCGTCGAGTACGCAGCGGCGGCATGGCTGCCGTGGGTATCAGCGTCAACAATGGAGAAGTTAGAATCCCGCCAGAGGTACTCAGGCCGCGCGATCAACCCCTGTTGAATCGATCCTGTCAGCAGCAAACCTCCCGACCGTTGCCGCCAGGGCCTCCCAGCTCAGCACGATAACCATGGAGAAGTCCCTCCGAATGGCCGACACCAACCCCAGACGACGAACAGCATTGACCGAGGTCCGGCAACGGACGAAGAAGAAGCGAAGTTGGCGAGTGGAGGCTGGCAGCACGTGGAGGTCCATCTCCGGATCAACACAGCCAGAGAAGGCTCCTGATCTCCTGCCGCCCTGGATGCGGACTCGAGGTGGAAGGTACAAAGACGGGCGATGCAGCGACTAACGGAGGACTGGAGCTCATCCGGCGACGAACGGCACCACTACAGGCGGTGGGGCCATCATGGCCACCCCTGGCCACCCAGGCGATCCAGCGATCCACCGCTCCTATGCTATCCCGGCCGGCGAATGGTGAAGGCGATCAAAATGGCGTTGCAGATCTTGCAGGCAGAAGAGACCCCTCGGAAAGCCCGTATAGTCCGTCCCGCTACCTGCCAACCCACTGAAGAACGCAGACGACAAAACGACCCCGACCCTCCTCTCCGCCCTCGGTGACAGCGGGTGGGTGCCAGATCACCTTCACCTGGTGCCCGAGCCCCTGCGGCGTAGTTGGTAACGAAATGGCGGACGAGCAAGCCAGGGAAGGTGCAGCAGCCAGCCAGCCAGCCAAGAGGGGAACGGCCACCGCTACTATGACTCTGCAAAGGCAGCAATAAGACGAGCCACGAGAGGGAACCCCGTCACCCGCGAGAGGCTCCGCAGAGTATATGGTGAACGCGGAGAGAAACTCGACCGCCGAGCAGACGACCATGTGCCGGAAATGTGGAATGGGAGAGCAGACGGCGGAACACGTGGTCTCCGACTGCCCCCGCCTCTCGAGCAGACGCCCACGACGGCCCCGCTGGGCGTGCTGAGAATATGGGAGAAATGGAGCTCCGCGCCCGACCTTCCAGACGTCTCAAAACCCGGCCCCCACCCCCATTAACCCTCTGCAGAGCTGCTCAACACCACAACAACAACAACCAAAGCCAGTGCTCTAACCTCACTGTTAGCATTTACCCATGAAGGCCGGCTTCATCTTCGAATGTGCAGGGCTCCTAGGTAAAGAAAGCAACCTTAGCATCTCCTTTATAAAAGGTGTTTAGGAAAAGAACCATTTTGACATCGCTACGAGACAAAACCTCAACACCAACTAAATGGTCCACCAAACAACATGATTCCAGTCTAGCCTGAGCCTCGAGGCAGCAACACAATTTGTTATTATTATATTATTATTATTATTATTATTATTATTATTATTATTATTATTATTCCTTATGCAGAAGGAGCAGAGCATAGGATTTTGCCATCTGGCTGCTATTACACTGGAGATGAGGAAGAAAGAACTCATTTTTCTTCATACAGAGATAAAGCTGCTGAAAAATTAATCCTGTTCCTTTGATGTAGAAGCAATTGATACAGAAGGAATAAGGTAGCGCACCCAATCGCCCTTCTTATACATAGGAGCAATGAACTGGAAGGTTCTCGGTTTCCTTACAGCAGCATCACAAAAAACTTTGATATCTGTCTGTGTAAGGGTTAATGAAGCCAACAATTTCGACAAGATAATCCAACCTGTGTCGTGAATTTTATATTTCATCTCCTATCGGACGACTGATTTAAGATGTGTAGCAGCTGACAAAGATCCAAACAGCTGCATTTGTTGGTTGACAGAAGTGGCTGATATTTTTGGGTGAGTTAATCACTTCATCACAAGAAAGTGGCACCTACCATGTTCTGGATTCTACTGCACCATCATCCATCATCATCTAAATCAAATTGGTTGCTGAGGTGGAGCAACATAAATTGGCCTGTGAAGTGCTTAATATCAAATATTTGAGTTTGTAGGGTCAATTCATTCTCTGCCCCTAGAGTCAGGAAAGAAAGAAAATATGTTTACCTGTCTCCCTCAGGTGAGTGTCTGAGATGAGGACCTCAGGAAATCCTCAGGATCAGATAACCGACCAGTCATTTCAGGAATATCCAAACCTATTCTGCCATCACAGAAGTAAATGTAGGCAGCTCACTGATTACCAACTTGTCAAACAAATCCAGAACCAAGAAAAATCATCAGTAAATTGCAGATACATCTCTCCCTGATGCTGTTAATTTGAGTCACACTTGGAAAATAATGTCCACAGTGTGTAAACTGCCCGCACATTCAGCAAGAATTTGTATTCACCTCAGACAATCAACACAGAGAAAATATCTTCACGTACATTAACATATACTTCACGTCCTATCATCATCGTTGCCTGTTTCCTAACAGCCGTGTACTTGTTATATGCATACAAGAACCTGACTAAAATTTGGTCTCACAACTTCAATTGAGTAACAAAGGTAACACAAAGACAAGAAAAACTCCTGTCCATACAGAACAATCGGTGTTCACCACCAACAGATCAAACATCCAACATTATATACACAACAAATAATGTAGAATTCTGACAGGGAAATATGTAATATATATTAGTGTAAGTTTGGATTGATAGCTTTATACATTTCAAGCTACATCAGGAATGCAAAATTGTATATTTTGAAAATATATTATAAAAATTACATTTTATCATAAGAGTTACTCCCTTGATATCTCAGGGCCAATGATACCCACTTAATTGTCTTTATTTCTGTGTTTCTGTTATGATACAATAATATTTTAAGAGAATCTTCAAGGTGGGTGCAGATGTTGGATGAAAGGCATGTGGTTGTCATGTGGTCACTGTTGAGGATGTAATTAAACACCAGTGACACATGTGAAAATGGTCAGCAATGAAGTCTGAACATTCCTGAATGTTCTTGAGGACACAGCTCATTGTTTGACCTCTCCATGACTGGATGGTGTCAGCCTACAAGCTTCCCTCAGATTACTGCTTGTCTTGCTCACCCTCTATAAGGGCCATGGGAACAATGGTGCCTGTTTTATCCATTAGCCAAGGATTTCAGAGACTATAATTTTTGTTGTTACAGTTCTTTTAGAATTATATTGCTACACCTTCATTTGATGTTATTTTACAATTACTAAATCTAAAAATACTCAATGGTAACGACCTGGAAACCTTCACACTTTGTTAAATGAGCCCCTTATGTGCACTCAATAAGGGAGCAGAAAGGGCTGAACTCTGGGAGACCATTTCCCAATTTTATCTACTTATTCTTCTTACCTATCATTTGTTTGCTTGTTTTTTTCACTAGAAGAAAATTCAGAGCACAAAAGTTCTTCAGACAGATTCATGTCTAAAACTGCAGTTGATAGCGGTGGACCTCTGGCTGGAAGATTCTGCTGCTGCTTGGCTGATTTATTTGTCCCTGAATGTGTTCAACTTAACATTTGAATTGCTCCCACATAAAACTGTCAACGTCTGCTGCAGGTACCGGCCTAGTTAAGCCTTTCTGGAGAACCACATTCTCCCCATCAGTTCTCTCTGATTTTTGAGATTGTGAATTAGTAAAAGGTGAAATTCTAGATTTGATTGGCAGCCATTCTTCTTGGAGAATAAAAGAGGCTGTGCTAATCCATTGAGGTTTGGATTACCTTTAATCTGTGCCACAGCATTTTGATAAGGAAAACAGAAAGGTTCTACTGTTTCTGTTGGGTCTGGATAACAGCATCAAAGAAACACAGACAATAATGGCGCTCAGGGGAGTGTACCTTTCTCAGGTGTTCAGTAGTCTACACCGTGTTACTTAATATCACAATTTCTACCAAGACAATATCAGTGACATCAGCCATTATCTTATCTAATCTGAGTGTGTGTGTGTCAGGTATGTATCAAGAGATACACCCACGGAGAGGTTACAATTTACCCACATAATTTCATAACTTAAGCCTATTTTATCCTGTGTCTCCTACAGCTGAAGATTCCAAGCTGCTGTTTCATTCTGCTTATTACCAAAATTATCCTGTAGGGAAATTACACAGATTTCTATCAATTTACAGAAACAAATTCCTGCTGTCAGCAAAGGTCTGCAGACTGACAGGAACCAACAGAGAAAGGTAATCTTTGGTTTTATCTCAAATGATGGTGGAACAATTAAAATTAAAAGCGACTTTCCTCAGTTTTATTTGTGAAACAGAAGAGAAAAACAAACCAAAGATTTATTTTGATAAAGAGATGGAGGGACTCGATCTGCCCTCCTGCATTTCCACCAATAAGTGACATGTGAGGCTGAATTAATCTAATCATCCAGGAGGAGGCTGAAAATAAAATTAAAAATAAAATCGTCAGAAAATAGATTTTATAGAAACAGAAGAATGAATGATGATGGAACTGATCTGCTGATGTCGCCTGGTGGGGTAGGAGACCTGGGTGGCAGGAAAGTTCTGCAGACCCTGAACCTATCTGCCACTGACCAAAGTCAATTATTCAAACCCCTTCGCTCGATTAATATTCAAAGGAAACCAAAATATCTATGAATTACTTTTCATAAAAGGTGTTAGAAGTATTTACATATATGAAGATAATCTTACATCGCTGCCCTTTGTGACTGAAGATGATGCTGCCGATGATGTCCCTCTGACAGCCAGACTGGAGCCTGAATCGATCATAGAGGTGACGACTACAGAGATAAACAACTGCAGATGACTTCTATGAAGTAAACTATAGTAACTATTCTGTCAGTTACCTACCTACAGGAAATACTATACTCTATCTAGGTATTTATGAGTGTACTTGTTGAAGAAAGGTATTTGTTAGTAAAATATAATATTATATAAAATAGTTGAAGCCAGTAACTCACTAAGTTGTCTTTATTATGATTGATCTTTGTTTTCTACAATTATTAACTTGAAATTATTAAAGACAACATTCTGACAATTAAAGGGAACAGATGGCATGAGTACTGTCAAGTGCTAATTACTATTATTAGTGATTGTATATTAAATGAAACAAGGTTTAAGGTATGAATAATTAAAACATACAAATCTAATCTCTGTACAGTACTGAAGACTGACTGAATTAACTGAAATATATCAACAACAGAAAGACCTTCATGGACTTAAGATGACTGAAAAGCAACTTTACAAATACTGATGGCTGATGATCGTGGAAATGCATTTATTTTCCAAAAAAACAACTTTTTAACTGTAATTTTGTAAATAAATTTAAGTTTTGTCAAATTGTATACATTTCAATAATGTTATCATAACTATAACAGTGTTAATACTATTATAATTCTCTAATACTTTGTCTAGGGAAATCCTGGAGCAGGGGGATTTTAAAGATATTTCATCTTTGTATTATGAAAGTCCTTTGCTGTGTCCATCAGTGCATTCCAGAGAATAAGGTGGGGCAAAGGGCAGACAACTACTGAGAAATGTTAGACTTTAAGGCTCTTGGTGACCAGCTGATCATTCCAGGTCAGATGTGGTTATTAAAGAAATGCAGCAGAAATTATCATACTTTGTTAAATGTGCCTATTAAATGTACTAAATAACAGAGCAGATGGGGCTGAATCAAAGAGGATTAACCCTACTCATATTTTGACAGTAATGTGAATGGTTCCAGATTAAACAGGATTTTCCTTCATGTCCAGTCTCTGCAGACTGAACAATATGCTCTCAGATTGTTTAAATTCTTCTGAGTTTCTGTAATTAATGTCCTACTTACATTCTTCTGCTAACTTTCAGCAGTATTTCTTTCATTTTCAAATTAATTTTATTAAAAATAAATTAATAAATTATGTGATATTGGAAATTCTATTTATGAGTGACATTTAATATTGTTTAATTTATGAGGAAGTGAAGAATTATGATTTGTTTATGGAACATTCAGGGAAACAGCTATCTGCACATTAGGCAATTAAATAAAAGAGAGAGAGAGAGATGAGGGTTAGCTATATATTAATAACTTTAAATAATAAATGATAAAAATCAGGGCAGTAAGAATTACAGTTGAATGCAAAGAAGAGAAACAAAGAGAAAGAATGGAAAACCAGTTTAAAATTCATACAATGACTGTTAATTTGCTTTTGTTAAAACTACCAGTTGAGCAGGTAGAGATCGATCCAAGAAGAAGTCAGTTTCCATCTCCTCTGTGGCTGGTGAGGAAGCCAGGTGTAAAGTAAATTCTTACTCCACATGGTAAGGGTCCAGACAGAGCCCCTACATGTCCTGGCTGGTTTGTGGATTGAAAAGGGAGTTTATGGTGTAATGGTTATCTGGATAAGTTAGCTGATGAAATAAGAGGCAGACAGGGAAAGAGTCCTATTAACATACAATCAAATATCACCAGTTATTATTTTTGCAGACCTTGCATTAAACCAAAGCCCTTATTAGCAGAATACATATGTCAAAAGTCACCATTAATACTGAATGAG
Source organism: Nautilus pompilius (assembly GCA_018389105.1). Classification (NCBI taxonomy): domain Eukaryota; kingdom Metazoa; phylum Mollusca; class Cephalopoda; order Nautilida; family Nautilidae; genus Nautilus; species Nautilus pompilius. Next base: position 24,377 of record JACATO010001204.1, on the reverse strand, counting down.
AAATCCCTCGATGTCAGCTAATGGGAGAATGAGAGGGTTAATGCGAATGAAATGAATTGGAAGTAGCCATTTCCATGTGTGGAGCTGTCACTATTCTGAAAGTCTGTCATCTAATACAGATACACTAAATGGGACATTTTATTACTAACATTTAAATTTACCCTCTAAATCAACCTCCTCAATGTAGTTATATATCTCCTTACAATAAACTGATTTACCCTTTTTCAAAAACTTTCATCAGTACAAAGCCGGATGATTGTAGCAGCCATTTCTGATAATCCTTAGCTCAGCTACAAATGAGGATAACAGATAGATATGGGTGAAATATTCAAAAAAGACACTGGAGCTGTCTCTCCAACCTGGGCAGGTGTGGTTCTGATGACTGATTGCACAGGTTCAAATAGGAGATACAAGAAGTTTCCTACCCTAAAACATGGACCACTGACTGGCTGCAGCAGTCGTAAAAACCTTCTTCTGAAGTAAATAAGATTAAAACACTTGAAGATGATGTTTGGATAGGGGACACACCTGTTCGTGGGTCGATAAACTATGAGAAAACCTAGACCACGTGACACCACCAGGATTATTACCTGTCATGGTGGCGACAGACGGATGTGGCTGTACAACCATAAAGGGGCAGATATCAGGAAGTTTTGCTGAGGGGTTAGTGTAGCTCGCTCGCACGTGACCCCGCAGATTAGCAGTGACAAGGTGAACGTCCCCAGCCAGATATTTAGGGGTTTCCGCCCTAATTTCTACCCAGGTCCATATCCCCTCCAGTCGGACGGAGGGAGACATCAGCTGCTGTACATCTTCTGTCCCCGGAAGTCGGTCAAAACTACCAGTTCACCCACCGAACAGCTGGACCCTGCTTACGGGCACGTGCCCTCAGACCCTGGCCAGCCCCTTCCGGTGTCGACCGAGGGAGGATGACTGGGTTCTCTCGTCATCGTGACGATAACAACAACGGAGATGTAAAGAGAACGACGACGACGACTCGATTGTTACCTCACTTTATTATTTATTCCCTTTTCCTAGTCTTTGTGGGGTCAGGGTAAATAAGGGGAGAACAAGGGGACCGTTGTGTTCCTAAGGGGAGACCAGGACGATGGTTTGTGAGGCGGACTACGGCAGCAGCTCACAAATAAAAGGTCCGGAGATCGATCACAGGGCCGACCCCACAACTGAGATCCAGACTGAAAACAACAGCCGTCCCAAGGTTCAGGTTCACCCGGCCGCCATCCGGTCCCGTCCACCTCTGTACCGTCAGACCAGACCCATCTTCCTGCCTCCTTACGACAGCCGACCAAGGACCACCCTGAAAACAAGAAAAACAACTGTTACTATGACAACAGTCATTTCCTTACATGGGGGCAAGAAACAAATGTCGCCGACCCCGCCCATTCCCGTTCTCACCTGTCAATCATGTGAAGTGCGTGGAGAGGAGAGCAGATACCCTGAGGCGGTATCCTAGCAACAAGAAACAGTCTCCTTACACTCACCTATTCCGTGTTCACTGATGAGGGAGTCGAACAGTTCTCTTCTGAGGGGAGACTTTGAGGAGATCAGGGTCCCTCCCTCGTCCCTGCAGGTCTCGGCTGCTGAGGTCCACGACCTCCTCTGACCCCTGTCACTGTACGGACGGTACCAGAGTTGAGCCCTGTCGCTGAACCTGTAGCCCCGCTGGTCTGTAACAGATCGAATAACATCGGTTATTGACGGACTGATCGATCGATCGATCGGCGGAGGAATATTCTACCGTAGACAAGTGATTCACCAATAAATCAGTTCACCGTCGGTAGATCGATAAACTATAACACAACAAACAACACAACAATAATAACAATAACAATATAATAACAAAATAATAATAATAACAATAATAATAATATAATAATAATAATAATAATAATAATAATAATAATAATAATAATAATAATAATAAATTATCGATCGAAGCTCAAAGGGTCAAAGTTGAAAGGCGGGAAAATTCACGCGATGATCGTCTGCGTCTTCACGATGAACTTGGATTACAAATGGATGGAGAGAATTCTGGAGAAACTGAAGGAGGAGGCGGGTGGACGACTCCCCAGCCGTCTTTAGGGGCCGAAAGTTGCTGATAAGGGAGAAATCTGGACCCTTATTTCTGAAGTTGCTCTGTTTTTCCTCTCAAACAAAATGCACGTGAGGCCAAACGGCAGCCGGAAGTAGAAACCTGGCGCGAGACACCGACTCCGCAGGTCACCATGGCAACGGGAAAACAAAATAATATGAAATATAAATATCTAAAGAATATTATTATTATTATTATTATATATTATTATTATTATTATTGGTTAACAAAGACCTGAGGTTTTCTCAATGTTGTGTATCGTCAGTTCCCGACCTCTGACCTTCCGCTGGAATTCTCACGGGTTTCCCCTAAATAGATAAGAGGTAAATGTCCCGGGGCCGATTCCCCAGAAAGTTGAGGGACACAAACCTCGACAGAAATAAAGGAGCCTTTTCTGTTTCTCTCCACCGTAGCAGCAGACACTTAAATACAGGAGGAAATCATGAAGATCTCCAGCAGAATTTCGTCAGATGTAGACTATGAACAGATAACAGCTTTCACACCTCAAACTGGGAGAACTGCATCCACAGGAGAGATCTCGGAAATCAGTTAAATTACGATGTTAATTATTGTTATAGTCAATTAATTATTAATAATCTGTTAAAGATCCAAAACGAGAAATGGAGAAAGATTCACAATTTATTTCAAAATTCAAAACCTACATTGGCAGGAAATATCTGGTTTTGTCCATTTCCCGTTTCCTGAACACCTGGATTTGTTGTTTCCCGAAACGTATTTATGTCCCTTGTCACAGGTGTAGGTGGCCTCGCTACTCACGTGGTTCCGTTCACTGCCGCCAGTGTACTATTGAGCACGTGCTCTGACGGTCGGCCGCAATCTATTACTGCAGAACGAAAATGAAAGTAAGAAATCAATCAGTTGTGACCTCAGATATTTGTGAAAATCAATCTGTCAAATCAATCAGTACCGTAGGTAGATCTGTTTATTCACCAACAGAACAATAACGGGGTAAAAGGAGGTCCACAATTAAAGTAACAATGAAGTGAATAAATGATGATCAAGTGGACCTGTAACTAATATTGTGGCAGAATCGTCACTGTAAACCATAATTTCAGTGTAAATTTTCAGAATAATATTTATACTAGAATCTATAGATTATATTAAATTATTTCGTCTAAAAATACATTCTGCTACATTTGAAGAATAACAGAATAAAAATATAAAAGTATTTACGAGTTTGTGGTGTTGACTGATCGACATTAGAAAAGGCAGACTGTTTCCTCTGTACAGTTCCTCTTCTTTTACGATGAGAGCCGAAATATCTGATGTCTGACTCTTATAAGAACCTTATTTTAAATTTAATTTCCCTCAACTACAAATTGTCGTTAAATTTATTTTTATTGTTTAATTTATTGAGCTGTCGCTGCCATTCTTCTTTGAAGTTCAATTAATTATTTGGAAATATTTAATTCAGTATGAAAATCTGTGAAACTATTCGACGTAATTACTGTTACAAGATAGAAGACCTAAGTCAGGTGCTTGTAATTTTTAGAGATTTTAAGAATTACTACAATACAACTATGGCCAAACAGAGATGTCATTTGTCATAACTAATGATTTTTTTTATCCGTGTCGGCTTCAATTTCAGCAACTTGCTTTATAAAAATAAGAGAAAATTATTTAATAATAAAACAGTAATGAAATAAATTAATTTCCAGGATAGATAAATATTTAACTTCCCAAGCTGTGTATAGAGAGTGAGATCCAGTGATGTGTGAGTGTGTAGAATGATTACTTTTGTAGAAGACAGGAAATTGTCGCGTGATAAATTTCTTCAAGTTAAATCAAATAAAGTTTAAGAAAAGAAATAAAATTCAGTCATTTAATATCGCCATATTAATACTTAAACACAACTATTTCCTGTTCAGATAAAAATATTTCAATTGTTAATTAAATGATGGAGAGACGAAGTCCATAAGCAACTTTTGTGGTTTTAGTTCCGTAAAATGGAAATGTAGGCAGCACGAAAATAAATAAGTAATAAGAGAACAAAAGATAAATACAAAAAACTGAGGGTTGGAATTCAAAGTAAAGAAAACAAAGGAAAGGAATAGATACGTTGGCAGTAAATATCTGGTTTTGTCCATTTCCCGTTTTCTGAACACCAGGACTTGTTGCTTCCAGACACGTAGTTATGTCCCTTGTCACATGTGTAGGTGGCCTCAGTTCTCCACGTGGTTCCGTTTACAGCCGTCAGGGTGCTGTTAAGAACATGGTCTGCCGGTCGGCCACAATCTATTTCTGAAAAACGAAGTTAAAAGATTCAATCTACAGCTAATTAATCAGATGGGATTTTAAAAATATGTTACAGGTAAAATAATAATCTATGCGGCTGAAGCTATTCAAAGGATAGAAGCAAAGAAAGATACAGGGGGGTCATTGAATGTAGGAAAACTCTAAAATTCCTGGATACAGAGATGGACCTGAGGGCTGAATTGTGAATTTCAAGCCGGCACCCAGACTACATTAAGATAGGTGGGTGTCAGTGTAATATTAATATTTCTCAAACCATTTCACACCTATAGATGTGTATTCATAACGTTAAAATCCATTGAAAAACTAAAATTTTCAAAAATTAAAGTTTCTATCTGTTGTCAGCATCCATCGACAGCCTCACGTCGGAAAGAGTCAGAGCACTGATAAGTACAGGTCACCAACCCAAAGAGATCTACACTGGGCAATATCTGTCACAGGTAATGAGCTCCAAAGATTAACCTGCCCTGTGAGGTGCATAATAAAGTAGATTTTACCTGTAATCAAGTCCAGTCTTAGTGCAAGTGTCGTCAGGTTACGCCTATTTTCTAAAATCGAAGTATTCATATCAATAATCTTTGAACTGTGGTCATCCGCCTGATCATACAGTATCTCAACGTCTTCCCCTATACTGTTATAAATGCCCCTAATCCCTCTGTAGTACAGTTGGTTAATCCAGTGGGTGTTATTTAATACCGACTTTTGTAAACGGTCCAGCAAACTTGGATTGTCTCCAGTTCCGTTAGATGGAGAGACGTCCCGTTTAGGCCGCCTCTTATAGATGTGTAATCTGGGAGCATCTCCACCAGATTTGTCCTCAGTCCACTGATGTAGATCGTCCATCACCTGGCTGCCCTTATTTGCTGATCTTTTAAACGTCTCCAAGTCCGTGTTTAACCTGAATATTTGTCTACTTTTCTCCTCCAGCTCCCGCCTGATGGCAGACAGCTGTTCTCTGTGTTCCTGCCGCATTTCGTTCAAACCGTTTTCCAGCTGGAGGAGTCTCTGACCGACTCGCAGCTGGGATTCTTCGCTTATCGATCTTCCGTTAAACAGGTAGATGATTAAGAAGATGACCAGATGTAAGTCGCAGACAGACATCTCCGTTAATTCTGTCCGAATACAGTCGTAAAAGGCAACTGGTCTACGTCAACAGCTGTTCTATAAACGTGGCTGATATCAGTCCACGTAGCCTGTTACAGCCATCACCATAAAAGGAAGTTTGATTGTCGATAGTAGAAGGGACCTCATCCGGTTACTTTCGCTGGGCGGTGCCAGGCTTTAGTTTGATCACGTGATGTCAAATCAGGGCATTTGGTACTTCAACAACAAAGGAAACATTGAAGTGGGATTATAATTTGTTCGGTCGTCTTTACTTTGGGAATATTAATTTATTGTCCTGTTCCGATTTATTATGAATATTAGAGGAGCATCAAATTCTCTTGATATTCACAGGGATATGTTGAGTTCTTCTTCCCGTCTCTCCGCCAGAGCTGGAATAGAAGGCGGGTTCAGCTGATGGGGTCAGTAAACGAGAAGATCAGGGTCCCCTGGGTATTTACGTCACAACATGTTGTGTCCCCTGTAATAACACTTCCTTGGGTCCTGTCCGTTCTTGTACTTTATATAAGAGAAATTATTCTGTCATCTTCCATACCAACATTCACCATTCTTTGTTAACCAAAGACTTCATAACTGATTAAAGGGAACGAGATTTTAATCTTATATTATATATTATTATTATTATTATTATTATTATTATTATTATTATTATTAGGAATGAACAATTCTTAGATGATGTACACGGTTCTTAAATATTTAATTTATCTTGATATATGTAATTTTATTTCAGTCCGAACTTAGGGCCGGAAGTTGGCCCTTTCCAATGGACCCTGAGGTGTTCACCCTCAGCATCACAACATCGAAAGTTACCTCCAGTATGATGGAATGAACGGAGATTTCTCTTCAAGTTCAGGTGTAATCAGTCTAACTGTACCAGGTGAAGAGATTAATTTGAAAATAAGTTGGTTTCGGAGCAATGTCGCATAAACAATTCTACTAAAATTAACAATTTTTTATCACAATTTTAATGTAAATTTATAGAACTTTCTCTGTCCACGAGGAATATTTGAAAATTTACCTATATTACATTCATCAACAGGACTAATGTTTATCACGTGACATTAGGCAGCCCCTTGATCCCACACGAGCTATTTAGTGCACAGCCCTCACGTCAAAGGGGAATTCCGAGTGAATAAGAGAAAATTACCTGCTTTTCTGTCTCCGTACAATCATTCCACCAGCCACAGGTGAGATGTCCCCCAATCAGTAGATTACAGATTGGCGAGATTTACTGTTCCACCTGGCTGAGGTACCTGTCTTACAATCATTAACAGGTGAAATCTGCTTTGTTCTAACCAATGAGCTCAATGAACAGCAAACTTCGCAAATATCACGATATTAATATTTCTGCTTCTTTTAAAGATCACAGAGATTTTTAAATATAAAAAATAATTAAACGAAAAACAAGATGCATAAAGGTGAGAAATGGAGTGTATGAGGGTTAAAATACCTGCCTGCACAAAATAGACAAATTGTTCAGTCAAAAGACTCGTTGTCCTCCCTATCGATATTTCTTGCTGATGATGATCTACAGATCCAAATTAGGAAGGAAATTATAGGACTTAGAACATGAAAATCTAAAGTCTGTCACGTGACCGCGTAAATAAATCAAAGTCAACAGATCCACAGTAATCTTCTGTCCCGAGAGTAAATGAAGTATTTATGCAAATAAATTTACCTAATCAACTTCGGCCACCTTTATTGTATCGATCAGATATTGGTTACGATATATCGATATGTCTTTTAAAAGTGTAGCTAACGGACAGAGAGACATCTCTCACGATGTTATCTATCATCATCAGCTCTGCTGCTGACCGAGTCTCTCGTCAACTTCTTCTATTGCTGCCTGAGGAAAAGTGATTAACCCTTCAGTTCAGTTGTTATGAAGGGGAAATTCATCTACCGCTGTAGATACAGCAAAATGATTCTTCATCTAAACAACCTTGATAATGAAGGATGATGCAACTTGAACTCGGTAAAACGAATCTCATCAAACGTACTTCTCTTCTTCCAGGAGGTAGTCGCTGATCACAAGATGGAGGAGACCTGATGTGGAGATACCTGAACAACAGCCAGTAGATTATTAGAGATGGCAGACAGAAGGATGAGAGTACAAACTTCACAGTCGTCGGTTCTCTTCTACAAGCCGAGCTTAGCAGTTTGTGAGGTAGAACTGTCTCCATGACATTGGCCAGGAGGAGACAAATATTCTGTCTGCTTATCTTTACTCTATTACAATCGACTGTCGGAGTTCTAAAGGCGATCAGACCTCAGCACAATCCCAGGTATTTTTTGACAACGAGACGAGGAGTTCACACTTTGTGATATCCCGCAGACTTGTTGAGGATGAACGCTGTTTACCTGCCAGGTGGTAGAGGGTACAACAATTCTCCAGGTTAAATAAATGGAGTAGAGCTGGTAAATGTTTAGGTAAATAATAGGGGTCATCATGTCGCTGTCTTCCTGTCTCTCCACTGACTTTGTTATCACTGAATTTGCAGCTTATTGTTATTTAATACCAAACTGGATATTGTTTCAAAGACTCGCTCCTTTAGCGAAATCCAGGCTGAAGAACAGAGCAACAAAGAAGACACCAGGAAGAATCTGGTAAATGGGAGGAACTAATAACGAAAATTGATGAGGTTCTTGTTTCTCTAATAATGTCTCTTCCTTACCATCAACTGACCAGACGCTGACGGGGGTCCATGGAGGGGAGACTTACAGCTCCAGATGAAGAGGGAGGGAGGTATTGTCGGGTGAGCTCTCCGGCTCCACCGACATCGTTCTAGGGAGACCTGCAGTATGTAAATAAAGAAGGGGCGACCCTGGATTGACTTAGTTCGGTGTAAACTGATCCTTGTGTTTACAGCCAGGATTTCGGTAAAGGAACGAGTCGTTGAGACAGTATCCGGTTTGGTATTAAATAACATTAAGATACTAAACAGTGATAACAAATTCAGCGGAGAGACAAGAAGTCTGCGGCATGATGACCCCATTATTTCCCTAAACATTTACTAACTGGTGACGTCTTTGTTGCGCTGTTCTTCAGTGTCATTGTATTCCAAGCTCAGACCTCCCGGCCACCGGGGGACTGATGTCCTGTCAGACGGCAGCGAACGGGCAGATCTATTGACTGGGTCCAGGGACCACTTCCTCTTTAAATGTATCGGGTCCAGGCTGACACGTGGGTCGGGACTGGAATAACGGGACCTGGGGTCCTTCCTGTCCTACACTGTCCAGCCGATAATAATAATAATAATAATAATAATAATAATAAATAATAATAATAATAATATATAATATTGTTAAGTTAGAAAAGTTCTAACGCACAAAGGTAAGAAAACACCGTAAGTTCCCCATCAACTGACCGTTCGCTAAATTTGTCCTCAGGTTCTACAAAATGTAGAGGGAAAAACTGTGGTCCAGTTCATCCCAAATGTCAGAGACTCGGACCTCGACAGAAATACATCAGGGTTCAGAAAGGTAAACAACACAAATCTAAGAAGAGTAGAAAATCTTATTATTATTATTATTATTATTATTATTATTATTATTATTATTATTATTAATTCTCTCCTCGACAAGTTCTTGATGATTCTATGATAAAATGAGATGTAGAAAGAGAAATTCATACTTAATCGATCTTCATCTCGTACATTTAAATTTATTCACCTCATAAAAAGCAGACAGAAAGTCATCATCAGGGATGAGGGAGACAGTTCTCCAGTAGTGGAGAGGAGCTCGTGAATTATGTCAGACGTGTGAGGGTCAACTTTGATTCGACTTCCGTAAATTAGTCCGCGTGAAGAACCCTGAAGTAGGAGGAGGTAACTCTGCCAGGAGAATAGATATGAGACTTCTATATTCCAGTTGGCTAATCAGAGGTTGATGTTTATGCCTACGATTCTTTGTCATCAGTTTAATATCCTCAGCACATTTACAGGTATTCCCAGTAAGGGTTAATTTTCTCCCTCTCCCCCTACAAACTTCTAAGCCATCTCCACGGAGTCTAGAAAGATCGATACCTAATCACTGATGGTGGCCGATCATCCTGTTATCGGTATTCGCTCCGGCTGTAAGTCATTACAGGTGTTCGTCTGTACACAGGTGTATCCATCCCTGCTGCCCTCATCAGCTGTTCTACTCTCCCCGTTAAGACGATGGACTGGGCGCAGACAGAACTCGTTTTAAACAGACACAGAGCGCAGCTGGTCCCTGCGCCGTCCCTGCAGTCGATCACCCGGCCGGATACTGGCGGAGACTTCCCTCTGGGGTCGTCATCACCGGTTGGGATTTGATCCGCTCTCCTGGTATTTTCCTCACGGGATCCTTCTAGATAAAACCACGGTCCAGCAGAACGGGGATCTTGTCCTTATGTGAGATACATAACCTTAGGAACCTTATCAGAACTCTTTCCAACCTGTAAATGGATCCCATCAATAGTCTCAAACATTTATTGCCAGCTCAGTGACAGCCATGAATTCTTTATAACCCTCTGAATATTCACTATACACTGTAACTTTAACAAGGGGACATAATTCTGCGTATTATAATCAATATTTCGCTTATATTTATTCACAAATACGTCACAGATGAAGTTGGTACATCAAAGTGTTAAAATATCACTGAATTAACTTACTTACATTTAGTTCATGGAATCTTTCTGAACGAAACAGTTCATGGGCAGCCATGGCGCCCACAGACCTCCACAATAGATGATACAGCGAACTGTTATCAATATAGAATGGATACCTGTAATACTTATCGCTGGCTATCGTGGTGATATCGAGCGTATACACAGTGATAGTCTGTGTGATAAATCGTCACATTAACAAGGACCGAAATATTTCTCCCGTCTCAGGCTGACTGGGTCAGGGTCTTTGATTAGTAGATAAAAAGGTAAGCGCCCGTATTCAGAAAGTTACTTCGTTACCTTTCGTACTTGACACCTGGAATTTACCTAATTAAAGGTATTCGGGTAATATTCAGACAACACATTTCTGAAAATCATTGCTTACTTGCAGGCTCGGCTGTATGTAACAACAGGGGTCCTGACGATATCCCATTGGCACTGAACCACCGCTAATCTCCCCTGATGGATCTCCTTCACCAAACAAGAATTAATATTTTAAAATAATTAATTATCTTATTTTACACCTGTGGATGCACCAAAATATGGCCCGTGACAGGATGACGATGAAAGATGTGTGGTGCAATAGTGAGAAATCATAATGATGATGATGATAATGATGATGATGATGATCAGAGCTCAGAAGTGAGGAAGAAGACTGATTTATTTGAAACAAATGGTGGTCTGCTTACACTAAACCGCTTACACGACTAATAATCAGTCTCACCTCTGTGGCAGCCACACGGACATAAACCGTCACTGATTGAGAATCAGTCGGATCAACATAGAAGTCAGATTTACCTGAGATGTTCACTGTGTCCGTTATGAATGAGAAGAAACGTATCCAGAAATAAACAGCCACATATTTTTTAGCCTAGTGTACTTTCTCCTAAACTTTGCAAAGTAATTAAATGATTAAAATTAAACAATTTTTTGTCTTTAATTAATGCAATAAAAAAGTGAACGGCACCGAGACCTACTGCATGAAACTACTCCTCCCGCAAACAGGGTAATTTACTTCTCTTCTTTATTATTGTTTACCTGCCGAATTATTTATGTGGGCCGTGGCTGCTTATAGCGAATTAACGGCAGGTGGGAGGGGTCGACAGGCAGCCCCGGCCAAATACTCGCTGTAAACACAAAGGTCCGTTCACACGGAAGAGAGTCCGTCCTGTACGAACCGCCTCGGCCGACACAGAAGTCCCCGGGTACCGGAGGGGTCTGGTGTCTGGGGTCATGGGATCAGCGATCTTGATGTAATGATGATCAATGATGATAGGATACATTAGAGAATACCGGCACCAGTAATAAACCAGATGGCTAGAATACCGAGGTACAGACAGACCGAGAAAGTTTCCGTGGATACAAATTCCGAATATGGTAATTATTTCAGATGAAAGAAGCTCAGGCCACAACAATCACTTCTGCTCTCGGTCTGAAGCAGATGGTGACCTCCTCTGTCTCCCTCATCCTCGTGGAACAGAACATTTAAGATGGATGAACCCTAGAAAACTATAACATTGGCGATCATCACTCACGACTTCCTGTGGAGGTTAGAATTTGAGGGCCTGACACAGAGCACGAAAAGTGAAGGTTTGACAGATACACTAACTGGGGCATTTTATTACTAACATTTGACTTTACCCCTAAACCAACCTCCTCAATGTAGTTGTATTTCTCCTTACAATAAACTGATTTACCCTTTTTAAAAAAAAAAACTTTCATCAGTACAAAACAGGATGAGTCAGTTATTAGGAGATAACTGCAGCAGCCATTTCTGATAATCCTCAGCTCAGCTACAAAGAGGATAACAGATAGATATGGGTGAAATTTTGAAAAAAGACACAGGAGCTGTCTCTCTTACGTGGCTAGGTATTACCTGTGGTTCTGATGACTGATTTAATGAGGAGGACTGTGTGTCCACTGTAACTAGAAAGGTCCTCATCTGATGGAGAGACTTAAAACTAGAAAACATACCTGTATTTTAGAGTTTACTCGGTTTGTGTTGTGCCATTGAAAGTTGTTTTCTCTTTAGCGTCTACAACCTGCATTCGGAGATGATGAAGATGTAAAAAGGGAGGATGACCAACTCGCTGATTTACTTTTATTCTTTACAAATTGAGGAGTTTTCTCTCTTCTTTAACATGGTATGAGAAGCCACCATGAGTGGAGGAGGAAGAGGTATCATGGAGTCCCATCAGCAACATGTGATTATAATTATATCAAATGCCTTCAGATACCAGTCTCCAGCATCTTTACTCTATTGCTGTTCTCTGTATCAGGCAAAGTAAATCTTTAATGAAATGAAAATAAGGGAAGGAAAAAAGTTACGTAATTAAAATGATTAATATTATTTTTGTTTATGTAAAATATTTCTAGATTATAAATCTTTTTTAAAAAATTGCACTTTATACAAGGGTAACCTACCATTTCTGTTGTGCAGTTTCTAGGGATATAAAGGAACACTGGCTGGATACCATTGTGACGATGCTATTCCATCTGGGTGTCACATGGATGTCAATATTTCAGCCAGCTTGATTACTGGGTAGACGTTGACAATTTCCTTGCTTTTATATGTACAGAATTGTTTACTTTTTGTGTTAAAAGTTCACATTAGTTTTTTAGGGGGAGATGTTTTGTTAATATTGTACGAGAATAGAAATGGGTGACTTATCTTGTCAATATGATTAGGGGGAATTTCATGTTTTCTTATTTAGTCCCCACAGTGCCAGCGTAGGGCCAAATCTTACCTCTTTCTCTTTAATAGGAATAATGACCCTAAAACTTCTCAAACCCCTCCCTGCTAAAATCCAGGAAAGGGAATTTGATTTTGATAGAATTTCTCCAGTTTTGTGTGATATAGATCAATATTGTCTGTCAAAGGTCCAGACCTTGTAACATGCACCCTGTCTGAAGCCACATTACGGCCAATAAATAAATATTAAATTCATAAAAATATGTATTCTGTTGCTATTTTAAATGGTTTTTGATGAACTTTGATTTGCTAATGAGGTGTTTCTCATGATAATAGGCACCACCGATCAGGAGAGAGAGAGGTCGGTATTTTCTGGAGACCTGGAGTGGCTGTGCAGACATTTAACGACAGGCAGCGTGGGAAAACTGTGTATAAACTGTCTCTTTCTGACCAATAATTATTCCAAACATCACTTTTGTTCTAAACTGATCATCTAATATTAATGTGCAAATAAATCTGTTAAAACTTATTTTAATAAATATGTCTCTCTATGTCAGCAAAACTCTCTGGTTCACCTTGTGTGTTTGTGTTAATATTAAATCCTCGGTGAGCCAGGTAACTAATGATGTTGCTTCTGATGGATATTTGGAGGTGAAGTAATTAAAAATAATAGGTGGATTATTATCAGGTAAATAGGTAGTACATTCTAATCTTCCAACTTGAATGTTTTTTTAGACTGATGAGGGCAGCAGTGTGGTCCAGAGGTAAGCAACTGGATGGATACCGTTAAAGGCCCAAGTTTGAATCCTGATCCGTACTCACTCAGTTTGTTGCTTCCCCTTAGCATAGTTCTTGCTTTTCTCCACCAGCCAACTGTGAGAGAGCCTCTAACTGTGCCCAGGTCATTTGTTTCTAATCATCAAGGTAAATACACACCTGCTCCCTTCTATCTTGCTTCTCTGCTGTGTTCTTAACAGAAGTCAGGACTGTCTTGGAGAGAAGGCTGCAAAACAGGCAGGTGAAGCTGAGTTTGCAACTGTAGCAGGAGATGTACAAACAAGGAATAATTTATGAACCTCATTTATACTGTTGTTATTTAAATTGAAAATTAATATTATCGATGCTGTTTTATTTTTAAAATTTGTTGCTTTTGTATAATTAAAGCTGAGTTTGATAAATAAGTAAAAAATGGAATTCTCCTTTGCTACAACACCATTGAGGTGGCCAATTTACTAACAATTGTCTTCCTCTTTTGATAATCCAAGGAAGAAAGAAGAGCAACTGTATGTATGGATCACCAGAGGTAGCACCTCGGCATGACTACTTCTCACCTTTCCTTACCAGTTGGCTATGTGGGCCTCTTCCGGGTACTACAGTTTCTTCCCACATCTGTAAATGAAAAGTTCTTAGAGGGGGATTTTCTTGGTGACCTCCAATACTAAGAAGTGTTTGTGAAGATCTGCTCAGTGTGATGACGGACACAATACCTACTCTTGTAACCAGGGAAGTGTGTGATAATGGAGAATTAAAGTTGAGTTTGTGAGTTATGCGCTCTTTGATCTGTTCGCTTAATTTATAAAGGGCATATTTCATGGATTGACGGATCTTAAAGAAAATAATGAAGAGCAAAAGAATTCTTTCTTTGTTTCTTTTCTGGAAGTGGGTGGGTAGTTACCTAACAGTGCATTCATATGGAATGGAGCCAGAGATGGTGTGCTCAGAGTTACTTCTCTTTGGAGAGATGGTTTGAAGAGGGTTTGGAACTTGAGGGAGAGCTGGATTCAAAGCATAATTTGATCGTTCCATGTTTGTGCAGTGAATTGGTCAAAATCTCTGGCATTTGTTCTTTCAGGTTTCTCAGATTCCTTTCTTGCCCAGATCTGTATTATTACCTTTTCCTACTCATCAATCCACAAGTTGCAACAGCTGGTTGGGATTTGTTGTCAGCCAGGGGACAAGAAGGAGGCTTTTAAATTACTGTTGCCATGAGAGATGTTGGTGAATTCACTGATTTGCGCAGCTTCATGTCTTGATGACCTGCACGTGTCATCTTCTTCTTGTAGCTGTCTGAGTTTACGAAGATTTGAACATCTGTTCCTCGCAGGCAATTAAGTAAACATTAATTGTCGAGAAGATGCCCAGACATCTCATCAGTGCACACTGGGGTGCGGTGAGCGTACAGTGGGATTGCAGACTGCTGCTGGCACTGGTGCCTCGAGCAGGTGAAAGGAATTAAGTTCACCGTAAAACTTTGCATTAGATTTTAGGATAAATATTCCCTTCACAAGTATTTGATGAGAAATCGATATGCTTACTACACCTTACACGGGGCATTCCAGGTGGGCTGAGATGTAAGAAGATTCACCCACCTGATCAGTCAGGGTTACCTTCCTCATCCGTCAGTTTTCAATGTTTCACTCTTTGCCAGATTATTAAAAAAAATGTCATCATTTTTATGAGATAACTTGTAATGGAGGTCTCAGGGATTATTTCCTTTTCCTTTGTGGTACTATTGAAGGGATAATGAGGCTCTTTGTGACCATTTGACCGTTAGCAGCAAATGATTAAATGAGGAGCTGGCTAATTTCTAGCTGAGTTGATGGCAGCTGATTATGGACGAAATCTATTTAATATTAACGTGGAATTATGTACAAATGCTTTCTGCATCTGCTCAATGGAGATAATCAATCTGTCAGATTAGATCTGCATAAACATTATGCCTAATACCAGTTTTTTATTATCTTTTCGTGAAATCATCTGAAATTCTTTTTAAATAAAAAAAAACAATCTGACAGCAGCAAAATGTTTTGCAGAGTTTTTCTTCTACCTGAAGATATAAATATATAGAGAGAGAGGTAGGGTAGCTGTTAATTTGTCAACCAAGCCGCTCATCTCATGTCCACATCTCCCCGGGTTTGGGGACAGCAGAACTCTTCTATTGTTCAGGAGAAGCCGTCTTTTCCAAAAACACAAGCATCTCTCATCTCCAGGAATTGATGGCATCGAAACCTGAATAAAATAGGTTTATTTTTTACAAAAAGCTTTTCTTTCAGTATAAATGTTTTTATTTTCTCATACATTTAACATTTAATTAGCTTTTTGTTGTTATTTGAAAATTCTTTATCTTTTATTACTTCTATTTCTCACATTGATGCTCAGTCAGTCACTTCCCGCCCTACTCCGAGTCACGTGATCGCTACGCCGCCATCCCGAGCTGATCGGACCCCTATGGCGAGGACGCACGGACGCCTTCTGTGCCAGCCGGCTCACCGGATCGCCTGTTGTCATCGCGGATTTCACCTCCTCACCATTCCGGTGTTTAACGATATCCTCGGTAAAATTTTACTCCCTGTCCCACTGAAAGTTTACCTTCCCGTGACCACAGCCCGGTTAGTGGTTGGACCCATCGATAATCGCTGTTTATCCCAGTATTCGCACAAACACCTGTTGACTGTCACCATGGTTACCGCAGCATTGGTCTGGAACAGACGGAGGATGGTTGGCCAGACCTGGTAAAGGAGCTGTCGGGTAGCGGGGCCTGATCACATTCTACTCACAACCATCGTATTATTCTCTCAGATTAACTGTATCTTCATTCTCAGGTATCCGTCGTCTGCCTTCCTCTCCACCATTCTGTTTTGTCTGAATAAAAACGGGTCCGCGGAAACTAAGGAAAGGAAAGTTGGTTTTGGGTGCCGCATTTTTAACGAAGAATGGACTCCAAGCCACTTTTCCATTGAGCGCCCAAGAAAACGTGTTTGCCTGATTCGTCAACAAACCGTTGGTGTGAAGAAAGTTTCAAACATTAAACGGCATTATCAGACCCGTCATAACCATTATGACGATTCCGCTGGGAAAGCACGAGAAGAGGGAGTCGAACGGCTGAGAAACCATCCTACAGAGCAGTCATCCTTTTTCACTAGAACGGTTACAGAAACATACAGGAACACACTGGCTGGCTACGAGGTGTGGAAACTAATAGCAGAAAGGATGGAGAGTTCTTCAAAGAATGCGTGTTGAAGGTAGTTGATGTTGTTTGTCCAGAAAAAAAAGCAAATATTCTCTTCAATTAGTTTATCGGCAGCATCAGTAACCAGGCGAATTGAAGAAATGGCAACAAATGTCAGAAATGGGTTGAGGCGGCATTTTAAAAAATCTGGACTACTTTTCCATTGTTACGATGAAGGCTCGGATATGACTGATACCTGTCAACTCGCTGTATTTGTGAGAGGTGTAACACCAGCTTTTGATATTGTGGAAGAATTCGTACAATTGATTACAATGAAGGACACTAGTACAGGAGCAGATATTTGTGAAAGTGTCATAAACTGGATGAGGAAAACGAATCCTGATGTATCAAAGCTTATAGGAGTAACCACAGATGGAGCTCCGGCGATGATCGGAGAGAAAAAGGGGTTTGTAACATTACTCCAAAACCACCTTGGTCTTGAGCACAAATTAATCAAATTTCATTGCATCATCCATCAGGATGCATTATGTGCCAAGTCATTGAAGTTTAAGGAGATTATGACAGTGGTCACGAAAACGGTGAATTTTATCCTGTCAAGAGGACTAAATCATCGCCAGTTTCAGGAATTCCTAAAACAAGATGAAGCAGAGTATGGCGACCTTACATTTTTCTCAAATGTCCGATGGCTTAGCCGCGGAAAAATGCTAGAACGAGTCTATGTGTTGAGTGAAGAGATTGCCAGATTTTTGGAGAGCAAAGGCCAAGATACTTCATACTTTCAGGATTCACAGTGGATTGTCAAATTAGCACTTTTGGTGGATATCACGACCCACATGAATTCTTTGAATCGCGAGCTTCAAGGGAAGAATAAGCTGATATTTGGGATGTTTGGTCATATTACAGCTTTTGAAAGAAAACTTAAATTGTGGGAATTACAACTTCAGGAAGGAAATTACTCTCATTTTCCAAATCTACAAAATCACAAAGAAGAAAACACTACAAGACATGTTTGTGAGGTCTATTAAGGATTTGAGAAGTGAGTTTTCTTCCCGTTTCGCCGACTTCCGGCACTATGAATACCAATCTGAACTATTTGGATCTCCTTTCGACATAGATGTGGAGAAAGTGGCAGGAAAAATATCAGCTTGAGTTAATAGACTTACAATGCGACGATATTTTGAAATCAAAACTTTTATTCAGAATCAACTGCTGACTTCTACAAAAAGTGTTTTTACCCAGCGGAAAGTATAAAGCTTATTGCATAATGCGCAGTTGATGGCATCATTATCTGGAGGTACTTACGCCTGCGAACAACTTTTTTCGAAAATGAAATACACGGAAAAATCGGTTAAGAACAAGGCTGCGCTATGACCACCTGGATGATGTTTTGTTACTGTCATCGACAACTATTTCACCTGATGTTGAGAAATTATCCAAAAATAAACAGAATCAGGTGTCTCATTTAAAAATTGCCTATTCTAACAGTATTTTGTTTGTGGTTTTCGTTGACTGCATTAGTCCTTAACCTGCTATTCTTGCAGTACAATAGGGTACCTTTTTTTACCTAAAATTACATAAAATCAGTGTTTTTTCCTTTAAACCTACGGAAAAAGTAACTTTCTGGACAGACCCCTCTGAAGTCCAGACAATTTGCTATAGATTTAATACGGAATGTATATATTCTTTTATATGTACGATGTATGTAATCTGAACATAAATGTACATAGTAGTATATATCGTACACTGCACAGCTATCCGGCCCGAAGACCCCAAAAGGGGGTCGACCACTGTTCGAGACCAACAGCCACCAGGTGTGGCGGAACCGGCACAAAACCCGGGAGATTAGGACGAGGAGGAGGAGGAGGATTAGGAGGAGGATGAGGAGGAGGATTAGTAGGATTATGAGGAGGCCGGAGGAGGAGGAGGAGGAGGAGGCGGGATGCGGAGGAGGATTAGGAGGAGGACTGAGGAGGAGGAGGAGGATTAGAGGAGGGAGGAGGCGGAGGAGGAGGCGGAGGAGGAGGAGGAGGAGGTAGGAGGCGGAGGTTAGGAGGAGGAGGAGCGGAGGAGGAGGAGGAGGAGGAGGAGGAGGAGGAGGAGGATGAGCTGGAGGATGGATTGAGGATGAGGAGGCGGATGCGGATGAGGAGGAGTATTATGATGAGAAGAGGATCGGAGTAGGAGGAGGAGGATTGTTTGAGGAGGATGGAGAGGAGGAGGAGGATGGGAGGAGGAGGAGGAGGAGGAGGCGGAGGAGTTAGGATGAGGAGGAGGAGGCGGATGAGGAGGATTAGTAGGAGAGTAGGAGGATGAGGGGAGGAGGAGGAGGAGGAGATGAGGAGGAGGAGGCTGAGGAGGAGTAGGATGAGGATGAGGATCTTCTGAGGTATGATAGGATGGAGGAGGAGGAGGAGGATGAGGATTAGGTATGATTAGGATGAGGAGGAGGAAGGAGGAGGAGATTATTATCTTATTCGGAGGCTTAGGAGGATTATATGATTGTAGGATATTAAGTATTATTATTAGGATATGAGTATATAGGAGAGGAGGATTATATATTATATCTTATAAGTAGTAGGATTAATGCTTATATTATTGATTATTATGATGAAATTATTATGATTCTATTCTGATTATTATTATTATTATGCTTTTATATTATTATTATTATTACTATTATTATTATCTTATTATTATTATA
This sequence comes from Nautilus pompilius, assembly GCA_018389105.1. Classification (NCBI taxonomy): domain Eukaryota; kingdom Metazoa; phylum Mollusca; class Cephalopoda; order Nautilida; family Nautilidae; genus Nautilus; species Nautilus pompilius. The sequence continues at coordinate 4,872 of JACATO010001204.1, read as the reverse complement.
TATATTATTATATTATTATTATTATTATATATTTATTATTTTATTATTATTATTATTATTCTATTAGTTATTATTATTATTATTATTATTATTTATTATATTATTATTATTTATTATTATTATTGATTATTCTTATTATATTATTATTATTATTATTTATATTCTATTATTATTGCTTAAATATTGTTCGATGATGAACCCTGTTCTTAAAATTCAGTTTATTATAAATATTTCATATTTAAGACCGACCTTAGGGCCGGAAGTTGACCGTTTCCGATGGACCCTGAGGTGTTCAGCCTCAGCCAGACTACATCCCTCTATCTGGGCCCGGGTCTCCTCCAATGGCTCTCTTCAGTTTTCAACTTACGACCCCATTTATACAAATTGTAAAGGGTTCAATTTAGTCTCCTTTTATCCTCAGCTCAAAGATTAGAGCTGAAAAACACCGCTGAGGTTGATGATGCAGATGCCGTAATGGTGATGGTGCCTACAGTTAAGGGGCAGAAAGAGATTCTGGATTTTGTATCGTAGAAAAGTGGAGAATTCTCTTTATCTGCTGGAGGAGATCAGCTGGTTCCCCCAACAGACTTAGTATCTCCGGCCCATTTCTCACGTCCCCTGGAGCCTCCACATCAGATGTTCCGCTTGACTTGTTGATCCTTGTCACTGTCCTCGTCAATTCCCTTCCTTTAAATGTCCCCAGCGACTTTCATCAGCTTAATTAGCGGTTATTAATATTTTACTTTATAATCAAAAAATAGGAGAGATTCTGACATATAAAGGAGCTAAACGACGAATAATTACTGGAGGTGGAGGAGGGGCCGGGGCTGACAGAAATCTGGGGCCTATTTCTCAGAAATGTATGGTTGCCCTCTGTCCCTCTCAGTTTCTTAAACGTGAGGTTTATTTCCTCCTAGCAAAGTAAAATAAGGGATTCTGGGTGGCCGGCCAAGCTGCTCTGACCCCGGAGGGTAGAGGTGAGACCGACCACAATACCTGCCTCTCTGAAACCGACTGGAATCTCTGCGGTTTGTGGTCCGATGGCAATATATTCCTCTCTGTTCGGGCGGGAGACATCAGTCCAGAGCCCTGAAAATGTCTAGAACACAAACGACGGACGTCACCGTCAGTAGTAGGAGAGAAAGCACAGAGATTCTCCGTCGGGTACAGGGTAATCAGTCTACCTGCACCAGGTAGAGACGGCAGTCTGGAAATAAATAGTGTTGCTGCTGTATGTCATCGCAATTCAAAAATTAACAACGGAATTCAGAGGGAATGAGGAGGAAGTCGCCCTCTGTGTGGTTCCTGCCACCTGACTCCTCCAGCCCAGGAGAGATGTCCCCCAGTTAGTAGATCTGTTATTCCACCCGGCTGAGTTACTGGCTCCACAGAGATCTCGATTATTCCGATAACTATCGATTGAAAGGTGTGAAATTTTTTTTTAATGTAACTAAAAGGAAAATAAATTTGCCCAAAATGTATCATCAAATTTCTCATGTCTCAAGAATATTTACAACCTGAATATATTATTTCTTCAACTTGCACATCATTAACCAGCCAAATATTTATGGCAGCATGGAAAACAAAACTAAAATTTCTCTGAATTCTTAGAAATTTATCCATTATTCTGTTACTGAAAAAAAATATTGTAGGCTCAACTTTTACTGTTTATCCTGTGAAAGACTAAAAGTCGTCTTGAATTTTCTGTTTGTCCAGTAAATTGTTGTTTCACTCTTGAATGATGGGAGCCCAAAGGACAAGCAGAGGAATCTGTACAGTGAATTACAGAACATGTTTTACCCGACCGAAGGAACTGGAGATGAAAACAGAGGAAGGTGATGGGGGGCTGCAGAGTCGATAGCAAAGCTAAATAATTTTAGGGAACCTTGGCACTGATGTAGAACATAAGGGATGAGAAAAAGTACCAATGTGGCAGAGCGCAACACAACATTTAAAGGGCAGTTAAAAAGGAGACAGGAAATGAAGATGCTGAGCCGGCACACACCTGCTTGAAAACAGAACTGCTACTGTCAGTAAACGTTAAGATGAATTCCTAGACAAGTTGTAGTCACTTACAGCGAAGCAGGAATCAAATTAATAAAGCTCATACCCGCCACTGCACACCATGGTCCCGGCACCGGCTGGTGATGGACAGTGATGACATCAGTGGAAGAGCAGGCCACAGAGATTTGTCAACGGTAAAACATCTGACAATGGCCACCATAAGAAGAAACAATCAGACGGACTCTGTAGGTCACAGACAGAACTACTGCTCCAATAACTGAACTATCAGGATGATTCAGGACAAATAGCAGGTTTTTGTTATTATCTGTCAAGACGGCATCAGGTGAGTGAAGAAAGACCAGGCAAAAGTTGCGCTGTAAACACGAGATTCAATCCGTAGAACCAACTCCAGCAGCCGGGAATCTGCTTCAATCAGCTGCAGAGAAAAGAAAACTTAATTCCCCCACCAACAATAGCGGACACTGATCATAGCAGACAAACCTCAAAGATTTCTCTTCCTATTTCATCAGATTCACTTATAGATCAACATCTGACAGAAATGAAATACACAAAAGTAGCCATGTGCTGGTGGTTCCACGAGTGAATTCTTCACCTCCCTTGCTCCTCAAGCACCGCTCAGGAGACCACGACAGGACCCCAGTCACCAAGGTTGATACCCCAACACCACAGCAGCCCCATATCCTGGGTGGGAGACGTCCTTACAGCTCGACAGACAGGAAGAACAATACAATCTTGGCACTTTCTCACTTCTGCGGAAACATGATTATTATTACAATGCTTTGTCCCCATGGACAACCTGTCAGGTTTATCATCTTATTAACTTGAGCTTCAGCCACCAACAAGTGAAATGGTGCAGAAATATTTCCAATTAACACGGACAACAAGAACAGCTCGACTTCGAGGACCACCTCCACGTGGTGTCGGGCGAGACGAAGAGTCCTCCACCACAGCAATGCAGAGGTTTTTTTTTCCAACGTCTGGGGCTTCCCGGCCCTACGTCCCAGACGATCAACCCACAGGGCCACCCAAATCCCCGAGAGAGGCCGGTGATGCTGAAAGGAACCCCGGACCTGCACCTCCATGTGGTGTCTGTGGGGACCCAAACAGCGAAGAAAGAAGCCTTGTCGTGTGTCATCTGTCACAAGTCAATCCACCAACGCTGTAGCGGCAGGACGCGAGCGGAGACTGAGCAACGGCGACAAGCCGGTGCCTATCCATGCCCCCATGCTGCAAGTGCGGAAGGGTTTCCGACTCCTCTAAAACAGGGCAACATGCGAAGTCTGCAATGCCCCAGCCCATCTTGCCTGCACGAACCTGTCCAGAGTAGAACGTGAGAAGCTGATCAGAGGCCTGAGGAGCTGGACTTGCTGCAACACGCCGCAGTTATCCACCCCGCCACAACCATCTCAACCGCCGCAATCCACCAACCAACTGCCAGAAAGGACGGGCTTAGTGGACCCCGTCACCACCACCAACCAAGCCGAGAAGGTCAATTGTGCAGAGGGCCGCAGAGTCATCAAGAAGACGAGCCCGAGAGCCGTATGTGTCACGTGTGGTCAGCCCCGTCACCTCGCCTGCACCCGCCTCCCATGCAGAGACGAGAAAAAATCCGAGATGGCTGCGAGAGGGGCGTTGCTGCGGCACAACACCACCTCCATCTTCGAATGTCCAATCCAACCAATTTCCACCAACAGATCAAGAAGCGTAGTAAGTCCCGCCGACAAGACGATAGTACCAACCGATGATGAGGGACAGGCGCGCGGTGGCGGGAGTGACGAGCTGCCAAATCCCAACCAAAAACTAGATCCCGGTCGAGAGATGAGACGAACCAGAGCAGACGTGTGAGGGTGCTCAGACCCCGAAAAGTAACGGGCAGCAGAGAAGACCCGAGCCATGCCACGAAGAAGACCCCGAAGTTCAAGATGTGACGAACCCAAGTTGACGCCGCCTGAGAACTCTCCCGATACGAGTCCAGCAAGAGAAACGATGAGCCATCGCCGCAGCTAGCAGAAGGGGACCAGTTACGAGCAGCATCGCCATTGAAGAATCGCCGAGACAAAGCAGAACGATCCTGTCACTAGAAGGGGCGCGATGCGCGGCCTGTACCACTCGGATCCGACAGGGGGCCCAGAGACTGGTCTGTTGCCTTTGCAAATCCCAATACCATTTTCGCTGTATGATGACAAGCCGACTGCAGATGGAGAGAACGAAACAGATGCAGAAGTGGCGATGCAACTACTGCACCCAACAGCCAATAGCAGACAATGTCGGACAACAAACGACCCCCGAGCTAGATGGAAAGAGCCCTGGTGTACACCAACCCCAACTCCGCATTCTTCAATGGAACGCCAATGGTATCCACAGGGATCTGCCTCTTTTGGAAGATCTCCTTGAAGCTACCCATGTGGACGTGGTGTGCATCCAAGAAAGTAAACTGCTACCGAAAGACAAGACGCCTGAGCTCCGCAACTTCTCTGCTGTTCGACGGGATCGATCAGTGCAAGGGGATGCGAGAGGGGGGGGTCTGCTACGTACGTGCGGAAACAAACTGCCATATAAGGTGTCGGTAGCCAGACAGTGACACGAGTGCCCTGGAGAAGTTGACAATCGAGATCCCTACCCCACAAATGCAGACGTTCAGAGTTTCAAACTGATACTCCCCCCCCGGAGAATTCTCGTTACCTGCAGAGGACTGGTTTCTCGCTGGTGGGAACTCCAGATGGACATCAAGGTGCATGGGTGATCTGCGCCGACCTGTACGCTCACGACACAGCATGGGATCAGACAGCCAAATGGACGCGAACGGAACCTTCCTCACCGACCCAGAGGTTTTAGGATACCGACACG
>JACATO010001203.1:0-37475 GCA_018389105.1 Nautilus pompilius | reverse complement strand
CATTCAAATTGGTAGCATCGTTTGTCTCTGAACAACCGCCACCTTGTGCCACTCCATATTAATTCTTAGTTCTCATTTTTCATGGTTTATCACGACTTTAGGAATCTTCTCATATACTATTGACTGAGAGTTTTTCAGATACATGCTTTTTTCCTAAATATATTCAATTACCTAGGCGATGGTTACGTTTTTTGCATGTGAAAATCCAGTAAAGGCTTAAAATAACATGAAAACTTATTAATAAACTAGAATGCTTATTAATTTAATTTGTGTTCATTAGTTACTAACTGCTTTCCATATAAATTACAGCACATTTCTTTGTTTTGCTGGACTAGCTCAAGTGGGAAATGTCAAAGAAAAGGAAGTACAATGAAGCATACGTATCTTTTGGTTTAATTTCATTGCTGATCGTGATGGGACACAAAAACGCGCAGTGTTTCCTGTGTGGCAAGGTTTTTGCCAAGGAAGCATGAAGCCAAAAAAGCTGAAGGAGCATCTCACATCTGTCCACTGCGAAAATACATCGACAGTGTTGATCTTTTTCGTGCGAAGGCAACTTAATTTGAGAAAGCTGGAACTTTACCAAAAATGGATTTGCCCCCAACACAAAAGAAGCCACATATGATTAGAGAGACCTTGGTAAATCATGTGCCCTGGAAATGATCGAGCTGGTTTGTGGCTTGAAGCAGAGGAAGTGAAGCGGTGACATTGTCAAATGTCGTCATCCACTCCAGAACTGTTGACATTTTTAAAAATGTTTTGAAGCAAGTAATGGAGGAATTGGCAGCTACGCCATTTCTGTTCAGCATGCAACTGGATTAAACTACTTATGTCTCTCAGTGCAGCCAGCTCCTGGTTTTCATCCATTATATGCATGCTGATGCCATCAAAGAATTCCTATTTTGTGAGCCCCTTTTGGAAACTACAAGGGCCATTGACATCTTAGAAATAATGAATAGTTTCTTTACTCTGCCAAAAATCCTGAAAGAAGTTTTGTCTGCTGGCGTGAAAGTCGTCAACTTCATCAAAGCCAATGCTTTGAACCATCGCGTTTTCAAGAGGTTTTGTCAAGAAATGGGAGCAGCATATGAAGTTCTTCTCTACCACACAGAAGTTCGCTGGCTTCCCAGAGGAAAAATCTTGAATGGCTTGATTGAACCTTGGGTAGAAGTTTCACTTTTTTTTGAGAGAAAAAGAAAGCCCATTCTCAGAATAGTTTGACAGGGAGGAGTTCATTCATGGTTTGGCTTACTACTTGGCAGATATTTTTGGCCATATGAATGAGGTGAATCTTTCGATTCAAGGGCCCTGCAGTCACCATTATGGATGCTGCTGAAAGACTGCAAGTTCTTTTGGCCAAGCTGCCACTGTGGACAAGGAGATTGAAGGTAGACAACTATGCAAACTTTCCATGTTAGAGGAAGTGCTTTTGCAGGATGGAATTGAGAGTGACAAAGCCCTGTCAATTTCTCTGTAGGCAGAAAGCTGCAGACATCTGGATACACTGCAGAACTCTTGGAGGTGTAACTTGTCTTCTCAGGTGACCTTAAAGTTGAAATATGGATTCATAATCCTCTCATTGCTGACATAGACTGTATCAGTGATGAAGACCTTGCCAAAAAATTACCTCATTGACCTGAAGACAAAGAAATGATACATAATGAATTCAACTCCAAGAGTCTTGGAGAATCGGTGTTCGTTGTTGACAGCCGCCTACCATTGTCTGGCTAAGCGAGCTATGGGTGCTCTGATTCCGTTTGCTACTACATACTTTTGTGAGTCAGAGTTTTCAGCACTTGTTCACATGAAAACGAAAAGTCGAAATCGAATGGATGTCAGCATGACATGCGTGTTACTTTGTCAAAGACCGCTCCACAATTTCATTGAAACGAACTTTTGAGCAGAATTAAAGTATTGATTTGTTTAATTTGCACCAGTTGGATCTATTTCATTTTTTCATGGCGTGGCCATTAATTTTTGCATGAAAAAGAGTGAGAAACATAATTCTTTGTAAAGATTGTTTTATACTTTGTGTATGAGGCAATCAATTTTCAATAAAGTATATTCATTGTATGCAAAATGTTGTGTTTTTATGTGCTTAATATGCATTTTTATATGGAGGGGGTCCATAGCTTTCACCAGATTCTCATAGGGGTCCGTGACTAAAAAAAGGTTAAGAACCATTGATCTATGAGAAGTTTGTTTCTCTTTAGTCTGGTCATGAAGATTTTGCCTCACTTAACCATGTGACTGGCAGTTAATGGAAATCGGTAATGTCAGGATTTTGGGCAGATTCTGTTCAAAGTCGGAGTTAAAAATCATGGAATTTTTTTTTTAATTAGAAATCTTAAACCTGCCTTTAACAATCACTTTTCTATTCCTTTGCTTATCAAATAATCCACCCCTCACCTATTATACTTACTATTCACACGCTATACATTATGCATCCTGTTGGTCTGGTTGTGAGCTTTCCTTTTGTATGTTAGGGAATTTTGTTTTTGTTAACAATAGATAAGTTTACATCCAAAAACGTCACTGCCACTCTCTACTTAAATTTAAGATGTTCCATTCTAAATGTATGTGAAGAATATAATCCAGTCGTGCATGGAACTCTGCGCAGCATCTGACTCTTCAATTTGAGTTAATTTGTCTTGGGATTTTAGTACATCATTCACAATGATGTGGAAGATACTACCCGCATGGTTTGGGAAAGTAGTATGTGAGCAGAGATGGAAACATCTCAGCATTAGAAATCTGGGTCTACCTAACAAGGTAAGAGCATCCAGCATCAATGAGCATATGCCAAAAGTGTAATGTTTGTTCCTACAAGTGCCTAGTGCTGAAACAATCATTTAAAACCATTTAATCCAAAATGGATTGCTAATTAGCAACACCTCCAAATCATTTGTCCAAAACATTCAACTACCAGATCCTCAGTTAAGACGTACTGTCTGCTTTTAACAGAAAGTTCTTTGACAAATCCATCAAATGAAACATTTTAAGATTGGTTATAGTAGTTATAATAAAACTTAATCAAGTGCAATCAGTTTTCCTTACATTTAGAAAGTCAGCTGTTAATTTAAAACATTTTAAATTTTCATTTACATATGCTTAATTATTCAATAAATATTCAATGTAAATTTATGGGGAAAGACTTTATTCACTATTTTCTACCTAAAAGTTTGTGGCTTCAACAAAATGTATAAAAATGAGACTCTTTTACTTGTTCTACCAGTAATAGGACTTCAAAAGTTGTTCCCCACTAGGATACCACCATATTTTCTTGTGATTACTTGTATCCTAAAAATTAAATTAACACCAACAGAGATAAATATTAAATATGAAAGATCTAGTTTTTTTTCAACAAATGACGCAATCAAACCTGGAGATCTTTCTTTTCTTTCCAAATTCATTTGGTACAAACTTTCTTCACTATGACCACAATAATCCTCACTAATTAGCACAAGTAATTAACCATGACATCAACAAGTTTTGCTTTTTTTTAAATCAAAACTGCTGAAAACTAATTCTCTGAAATATTCAGTTCAAACCCCAGAAAATCTAACTTCAGTGTTGCATTGTCAAAGATTTTTTTTTTTTCAAATTGCATCTATCTAAACAACCAACACAAATTTCTATATGATTGTATTGGCATGTGTGGGTGCATGCTGACTCAGATTCAGTTACCTCCCTTACATCTGTTAATTCAGAGATATCAGCATCTCTGGACTATTACTGTAAGGCTACTGAAAAAAGAGAGTTTTTCACAAACTAACTGTTTAACAGCTGGTAACGACGCAGCGTCTATGGTATTTCTTTCAATAATTATTTGTCAGATGCATGCTACAGTTATGTTCTTATAATTAAAAAAAAATTTTGTACTTCTGAACTTAAAAGAAGAAAATTTTAATTGTAAGCATGTTCATTCATAGTTAATTAGACTTGTATTGATGGAAATGCTTGGACTTTTACCTTTGGAAAAATACACATTCAAACATCCATTCATTTACCAACATACACATCCAGGTATTTTCTCTGCAAAGTTTGAATAAATGATTCAATTCAGACATATAAAAGTTTAACCACCTGCATTTGTATATAAGAAATTTTAGAACTACTACAAATAATAAAGACAGGTGTGTCGTCTTGGGCAGGATTCAATGTCAGGCACATGGATGTAGTTTCACATGAACTCAACTGAGAACAGTTCAGCAAAATTTTGTTATAAAAAAAATTTACCCATACTTCTTTTCGTAGTAAGTTAAGTTAATGTTAAAATATTTGAAAATTTTATGCTATAAACTATAAAGGCATCTTTAATACCTCTAAATGTATATGCATTAACTGAGCAATTAATTTACCTGCCAGTTCAAATCGTCCTGACGGCAGAATATCATGATTTTCCAACACAGGCTTAGAAACAATCAAGAGCTGTAACCATCTGAAAAATAAATAAATAAAAATAAAATGAAGTATGTGAAGGAATAAATCATTTATTTCTACTGTTGGTTGGTTAGCTTTCATATCCTGTAGTTCACTGTAGTAGTGTTGTTATATCAGCTTGGGACTCAGAAAGCCAAAAAAGGAGGAGGATTGTGTGAAAACAATACCAGTACAAACATTCCTGATCTAGCCACACTAATGAAAAAACAAACCATAAATCTCTGACTGGAAGTGAAGGAAAACCACAGAGTCCAGCAGACAAGGTGACAGAATCCCTATACTGGCTACACAGTAAAACAACAAAATACCACTTTGTCATCATTCATGATAAAGAAGCTTACAAAAATCCTAAATACTAATACATAATAGAATAGTAATCTAACATGGGATAATCTACACTCTACTACACAACTACATGGGAGAAGTCCTTCGCTGATAATTTGTACATATATAGAGCATTTGAGCATCATCAGTTGTATACACAAAACTACACAATCTCTGCTTTACAGAAAGTGTATTTTAAACTCAGATGAATCAAAATGCAGATTTCAGAGTTGGATAAAATGAAAACAGCATTCAATGACAGAAATTCTATCACAATTATACAATCAAAATTTCATCATACTATTGTTTTTATTTTTAGTATTGTTATGGCCTTGCTTTCGATGACCTCAAGAAACCCCTGTTGGTTATGTACTATGATTAATCTTAATTTCTTTCAAAATGGTCAAGACGGCAAAAAAGTCTGGAGAATACAGCAGCTTGGAACATTTTTGAGGGTAAGGACAGGAATAAAAAGATGCAGTAAGAGAACATCATAATCATGACAAGACTCTGTTCTACTTTATGAGAGACCAGTTCATACCCTGGAAGCAAAAGAAGACAGCCCAAACATAAGGACTGTCAAGTTGTTCAGCCATTCTAGCATCACTAATTTTAAAGATGAAGATGCCACATCCACTTTCTCATCACTTGTCCTCCATTTAACTGGCCTGAGTTGCTGACCTTTCCCAAAATAGACTATTTGATTCTCCTTTGTCTGCATGCATCAACCACTGCCACCTGGCTAGACATTATAACCTTGTGCCCTAAAGTATGAAACTATTGTGATTATTCTCTAATCAGTGTATGTAGTGTTTGATTAATAAGTTTGTTAAGTTAATCTAACTAGTTCACAAGTAACAATATAAACTGTACCCCACATAGTCCTCACCTATTGAAAATTTAAGTTAAATCCTTCAAAAACACTCAAATGGTTTTTTTTCTTTCTTAGATTTTTAGGGAAAAAACTAACCCATGGACAATGTTATTACCTGAAAAAAATGGAATTAGTAGACTTCAATGAATTTTGACCTTAAGATGTATTGTCTTTCATGTAAATAAAACAGATAAAATTTCTTCATATGAAGATTCTCGAACTTTGGAAATTAGCTAAGGAGGCCATGGTTGCTGTTTCCTCAATCACCAGAAGGGAAGGTTCTGTAGCCTTAAAGAATGTGTGCATGTCAGTTTTCATACTAAGGGTTTTTATTTGAATTTCATCAGATTTTTAAAAATTTAGTTTAAAATCCTCTACAAGCACCTCTGTAACCTTGCTAACGCTAATGCTTGTCTACAAATTTAGGGAAAGAAAAGCTGAATAAAATTTCAGCACACTGCAGAATTTCAAGAGCCATACAAAATGAGTCACTTGAGTAGCACAAATGTTACCGATGTTAAAATAAGTCATAAATTAGCATAACGTCCAGGATAAAATCAAAAATTAATTCGTATTAACAATTTGTTGGTTAATCCTTCTCCTATTACCTAGTTTTAAAAAAGCATTTTCCAAAGCAAAAATTAATTTCATCATCTTGTATGGGAATGATACTATTGTTCATTTTCAGACTAACAAAAATCATCATAATGGACAAGCACGGGCTGAATTTGTTTGAACTGTAATGATTACTTTTCATGAAATACAGGTTTTACTATTATTGCTCCTAACCAAATTGACATTTTAAATCAGTGACAAAATTGCACAGTACCCCTCTGTCGATCTCAGCACATTTTTAGCAATGCTTTTCTTTACCCCATCTGGTCCACAACAAACGACGATGCCATCTAGTGCCGCATTTCAACTTTCCTTGGCTGAAAAGTTGAACACTGCAGTCAAATGAAAAATCCCATTTAGTATCTAGACAAGGAAAAAAAGATTCGTTGTGTACCATGATGACTGTTTCTCACAAATACATACATACATAGCATTTTCAGGAATACTTTCATTGATAGTAAATACAAGGAAAACATACCAGATTCACTTATTATTATTATGTTTAATTTATATGAATAATTCAAATGTAATTCACATACATTAAAACGTATACAGTAGACATGACCAAGCTCAATCAATATAAATGGTTCTTTACATTGCATGGCATCCCAATCCTTGGAAAGTTCTACTTGATAGAAAACAATATATTATTACAGCAAAATTTTTAAATGTTTAATTCAGAAAGGTTTCTAAATTTTCTTATGTTAATGTAGAGTAGGGACGTGCCAATCAATCAACAGATAATCATCTGTAATCTTCCTTATCTGTCTTTTTACTGATTATTAGGCTTCAGAAAAAATGGAAAACTTTCGTATTTTTAGTCAGAAATGCCTGAATATTGCTCTGTTCGGCGTTTTCCATATTATACCTGGTTTCAACAACAAATTAACACAAAACCTATCTGACTCGAAGTTGGAGGGGAAAAGGGTAGAAATGGTAAATTCCACCGATATTCGTTCTATCACCACATTATCACCTCCACCCATATACCTCATAATGTGTATGTATTTTAGTGGGTCCCTCTCCTCAACCCAGGATTGACAACCCTGCACATAACTAGGTAAAAATAAAATTTAAAAAATGTAATACTAGTCTAAAAACACAATTCAAGCTGCAACACAATAATGAGACTTAAGTTTATTCAAAAAAAATGAAGAAAAGAAAGGATTGATTCCATGGTGGAAACTGAAATCTCCAAAAGTTTACCTAATCAATACAGGTATATCCAAATCCCAATTAATGCACAGATAGGTGAATTTAAAAGCCAAAATATTAAAAGCAACAATGTTCTACAAATATAAATTCAAACATATGAAACTTCTAAAGGCTTTCAAAAAATATAATAGAAATTTAGTACTTAAAATCAAAAGCTTAAAGATTTTTGTTAAACTAATCAACAAGCAATTTCTAAATCTAAAACACATAACTTTGTGAAATCCCAAGTTGTGAAAGTAATACTGGTCTACAAACACAGATTAAAAATTGAGAATTATGAATCTGTCAAAGGTATAACTTAATATTTGTGCAAGTTAAGATATTTATCAATCTCTTTCTTTATAACAGCAGACAATTTGACCACTGAGTTTGTAATATTTTAAATGACAATTTCTTGAATTACCAGTTCCTGATCAGTCAACTCAGATAATATACTAAGCATACATAATTAGACAAAAAACAGTGGTAAGGCTCTCTAAGTCATGAAGATCAGACTTTAAACTGATTAATTTACTGCTTTCCTACATATTAATGTATGAAACATGCACATATCCCATTATCACCCTAAGTTTTATATATACAGGGTGATCAGAAGGTAACTATGCAGTGGAGTATATATGTAATCATTTTTGATTCCTCTCCTTGTGCTTTGTTGTTTTGTGATGTAGTTCCCAAATGAACACAATTTGCAGAGTGAAACATGATTTTTGTGTATGGTTCTTTCAAAAGCCAAACGAATCTTTCTCATGAAGAAAGTGTACGCAAATAACAGTAAATACACCACAAGAGTTCAAAATGAGTTCTTACAAGAATTTCCTAATGCAAAGCTTCTAAACAGAAACACTGTAAGGGCACTGATTAGCAAATTTGAAGATACTGGTTCAGTTGAGGATTATCAGGTAGGCCAGCAGTGTTGGATGAGAAGCTGTAAAAAATTTCAGATGCACACTTCAGAGCCTTTCAAAATCACTGCATCGACTTTCTCAACAAGTGGATATTTCATATGGGAGCGCGCATAATGCTTTAAAGGAGTAAAATATTTAACTGTTCAATGTGATTGTGCACAAATTGAAAACTGCAGACCATGGTAAGCGAGATGAATATTGCAACTGGTTTAAGAATTGTATTGATATAAACAGCAACGACATATTGGATAAAACATTTTTATCTGATGAATGCAGAATTCATCTCTGGATATGTTAATAACCAGAATACCAGAATTTGGTCTACTTCTAACCCCCATGAACTGTTTGAGTAGCTATATCAACAAAATGCATCATTGGGGTTATATTTTTTGAAAATACCAACAATTCAGAGTTTATTGTAATGACATAATATATCCTTCTAATGGTGAATTAGACGAAGAAGAAATCAAAGATGCCTACTTCAAGCAGGACAGAGCCACTGCTCTCACATCTGCTCAAATGATGAAACTGCTGGAAGAATTGTTCGGTGATCAGCTGATATCAAAAGGAATTTGGCCTGCACGCTCTCCTGACCACATGCCCCCAAACTTTTACTGTGGGAGCAGTGAAAGCAAAGGTCTTTGAAAATAATCTCCATTTCATCGATGACCTGAAGCAAAAACATCATCAATTTCAGTAGAAGAATAACATCTGAAGAATTGCAAAACGTTTTTAAGAATATGAAAAACATGTGGAAAAATGTTTAAACGCGAGTGAAGCTCATTTTCAGCATTTATTGTAACACAGTTTATTGTAATACTTTATTGTAAGAGTTCATGTATTGAAACAAAACATAATAAATTTTCCACTACTTAGTTATTTTTTGATCACTCTGTATATACGAGGTCTGTCCAAAAAGAAACCAAACTTTTTAAAAACCAAATTTATTGCTTTACTTACAATTTAATCAGCCTTCTGGTCGTCTTCAAAATAGTTCCCTCCACTGTTGACACACTGCTGCCAACATTTCTTCCAGTTCTGGAACACATCCTGGAATGCATTTTCAGGGATAGTGCACAGTTCTCGTAGCAAATTTTCTTCGATCTCTTCTATCGACTGAAATCAGTGACCTTTCAGGGTGAATTTCAACTGGGGGAAGTCACGGATAAGGAGTGACGTGTGAGCAGGTGCATTGTCATGGTGCAGCATCCAGGTTTTGTTTTTCCATGCCTCAGACCTCCTCCTTCGCATTGCCTCTCTCAGGTGCCTCAGGACATCCAAGTAAAACTGTCTATTGATTATCTGACCAAGTGGAACAAACTCATGAACGATGCCCTTCTAATCAAAAATGACGATCAACATCACCTTCACATTTCAGTGACTATGACGTGCTATTTTTCGTTGCGGCAGTGATGATCCAACCCACTGCAACGACTGCCTTTTTGTTTCAACATTGTAGTCGTACATCCACGTTTCTTCACCTGTTATGACACTTTTCAGAAAGCTTTCATCAGCATTCGAAAGATCAAAGAGCTCCTGACTGACTGTGACTCGGTTCTCTTTTTGTTCATCTGACAGCAGACGCGGCACAAATTTTGCGGCTACGCGATGCATGTTCAATTTTTCTTTTAGAATCACGTGGCACAAATTTTACAGATGCCTACTTCTTCGGAAACTTCACAGACAGTCAGGCGATGATTTCCACAGATCACAGCACGCACTTTTTCAATGTGATCTCATACGTTGTTGTGGAAGTCGTCCAGATTGTGATCGTCTTCGGGGACGTTCTTCCCGGTTTGAAATGCTGGTACCATTTGTCACATTGCGTACGGCTCAAACAATCCTCACCATAGGCCTGTTACAACATTAGAAAAGTCTCTGTAAAAGTTTTTCCCAATTTGAAACAGAATTTCACACAAACATATTGCTCTTCAAGATCTTACATTGTTCAACTTGCAACAAATCATCAAGTGCACTAAACATACGTTCACTCAAGCGCGTGTAGATCGATGACTAATTGACGTGGTGTGATGTAACTATTATTAAACTGAAGGTCAAGGTCACCAAGGCAGTCCTTACAATGAACATCTTTCTTGGATTTCAATTATTTTTAAAAATATTTTTCAAAGTTTATGTATCATTTGTTTTTTCTTTCTTTCCTTCATTAACGTCTCAATGTTTACATGAACTGAGCAATTATTCAAGGTGTTTTTTTAACTCTAATTTCCATTAGCAAATACATTTTTATTGTTACGATTACATTTTTGGCTTCCAAGTAAGAGCAGCCCAAAATTTCTACTACAAATTTTACTAATTGGCCAATTAATTGATAATCAGCCATAATTTGGAGGGATCCTAACCAAGCAACAAACACATGATTACTGCTGCCACTAATAGCAAAGTTTATGTAAATGAAATAAATATTTTAGATTTAAAATTTAACACATATTTTAAATTTTAATACAACTCCTAACATTCAAAAATATTATTTATTTAAATTAATTTTTTAAAATGTTTTTTTAGGTTTGCTGTGATTTAATTAAATTTCAATAGGAGAGCACCATTCCTAGCATTGTAGAGCAACTAGAATTTAGTTTCACAATTAGTAGGTATGTTTTTGTTTGCTATGCTAAAAATGAAAAGCTCACTTTTTGGGCAGCAGATGGTCAGGTGGTTAGCTCACTGCCTGCTGTGGCAGACATCAGTTAGATCCATGCTGGAGATCTACCATGCCAATATTTCCTCTCACTCCACCAGTGTTGGTAACGCCTCAACTGAGCTCCACCTCCACCCCACAGCTAAACAGGACTTCTAGTAATAGGGACTTTCCACTACCTGCTAAAGACAGAAGTGCCAGGCCCCATTAGTTGCTGGAATAATAAGGCTTGTTAGTGGTAACTATGCATAGATGATCTACTCCACCACGTTGTAGAATGAAATCCAATCCTCTTAGAAATTTTAGTTTTAAGTTACAAAACATAAACAGAGCCCTTTATTACTGTGGTTATGGGCAGCACAGTAGTCCAGTGGTTAAAACACTGAATGGTTACTCAAGAAAGGTCAAGGGACCAAGTTTGCTTCCTGTTGGAATGGCTCAGTTTGGTAAACCACCAAGGCACGGTTTCTTTAGACTCTTCTTCCTCATTAAACAATCGTGTGGGTTTCCTTCCACATCTAAAAATGAAGAGCTCTGGTAGCCATTTTCCCGATGTCAGAAGTTCCAGATTCCATGTGGCACGGTACTTGCAATCAGAAAACAACATCACTGTTCCTTCCCCATGGCTGTTTACATTGTCAGAGTACAACAACAATAGTTATGGTTAATTATATTGCATACATAAAGAAAACCACAATTTTGTTTCCCAGATTTCCAATAAATTTTTACACAATCAATTCAATACAAAACAGATAAACAAACAAATACATTCTCAAAACAAAATCAGAAAGGCTGTTCTTATGGTGCAATTTGAGGATATAATCAGGAATGAAGCATTCTGGAAAAATCTGAAAATTTGCACCTGTGGGGAGGTCACCGGCTGTCTGAATCATCCATACTAACCACTATTACTGTTGTCTATTAGAATAAAAAGGGAAAAAAATTACTTATTTAATAAATCAAAATAAAGAAGTGAAAAACTACTGCTTATTAAGAATAGAAAAGATGGATGTATGAGGATGCAGCATTAACCTTTTTCCATCCAAAAAATGCCAATGTCTAATAGGCAAAACGTGTAGACAATTTCCAAGACAGATGCACAAAAAAAAACCTTTCTGATTAAAATTATTTAAAAACATTTAAAAAGTCACGGAATGGCTGAACCTTAGCACTAATGACTTAGCACAGTTCAGTAATCCAAATGAAAAGAAAATTGGTATTTTATAGTGCAGAAAGTAAAAAAAAAAAACAAAGACAGACTAAACAATATTGATTGGTTTTCTAGAATCTCCTCACTGTCATTACTTTTGACACCAAGTCTGTTGACCTTACTCTAATACTCAACTGAATTATAGAGAAACTGAAACTTTCAGGATCTACGTATTTTCTAATTACCTGCTTGCCATATTTTTTGCAATTTTTTCTGAGATGGTCATCACCTGCGGATTTTCTGAAATTTGACAGTTTGGCTGGTGGAATGACTCTATGGCAGCCTGTCATTGACTGTGGCTACTCTAAATGGCTCAAATTAGTCTGGTAAACAGAAATATTACAGCAATATCAGCATACTGACAGTGCACGCATACTTGTTATCTGCCTGACCACTTAGACTCTAATATGTAATTAGTGTTGAAATATGCAATTTTCAGTCTCATTACATTCTGATTACACGCATTATGTATTCATACAGTCACACATAAAAGCATTCAAAAATTGAGGCAACCATATAAAAAGTTGCTCTCAGCCTTTTCAACACCTTCAAAAGTATTATTCCAGCAACTACTACACAAAAATTAAACAAAGTGCCAGAATTTAAACTAATAATTGGGATACTGTCACAACTTCAGATCTTTTTTATCAGAATAACCACCTTTCGTATGAATATCTTTTTTGGCATCCTGTTCAGTAAATTTTTTTAAAAATATTGCCTTGTTAGTAACTCTCATTCCTCTTGCTAGTAGTTCCATAGTGACTGACATTTCACAAAAGTCCAAAGGAGAGTAGAGTCCAACTGTGTTTTTCAGAAATCTCTCAGATTTTTTTCTAGTAAATTATTGTGTATTAAGCTTAGCAGAATGCTTCAGATCATTATCCAATTTGCCATCCATATCAACCTCATTTGCAATTCATTGTCTCCTTGCACAGCATAAAGCTCATGCAATTTTTCCCAATCATGCCTCACCAATGACAAAATGCTGCTTGTATTTAAGAAATTATAAAAAGTAGATTGATCAAAAAATTCATGTGTGTTGTTAGTTTACCTTTTTTTGATATATTTCTGTCCCCTTCCTAAATTATAAATATGCATCTATTTTTCCAGTCAAGAAATTTACTGTTGTTGCTATTTACGATTTGAAAATTACCAAGAGAAAACAAAGAACAAAACATGAAAAACATAGATAATGGCTTTGCTAGGAAGCTAAAGGGAATGAAGTAGTAAAGTAGTTCATTTGCCAACTATGCATTACTGATGAAGATTAAATACTTTCACAATGTTGGTAAACTTGCACTAATGGGTCATTAACAGCCACTGAACTTTACTTTAAGACTCCACTGGGCCATGATGTCAATCATCTTAGTACAGAATAAACTAGAATTGGTCATCTTTTTAAAATTTGTCATGAATATTCATAGATTGTCAGATGTTTTCAATAAATGACTGACTTTATTGTTTCTGTCATTAATCAAATTGTGTTGATAATTGTCAGTTTACTATTATCATCATTCTTTATGGTTCATGTGACACATCATTGTAAAAACGCTACACAATTTTTTCCAATCAATATGCAACATTCTTACAACTATATATTTCCTAAAATCCATTGTGACCTTTTTTCTTCTGTGAGAATGTTATTAAGTTTCATCAACTACACTGCCAATAACCCCTCCATACTTCCACATTTCTACACTCTGCTTCATCTGACAGCACTGTGAAAAATATTTGGAATTTCCAACAAAAGTGTTCACTACAACAGTGCAGCAGACATCAAGCCTCCGAGAGAGCAGTAACAGATAGAAAACACAGGGAAAAAGAGGAGGAACAATCTAAAAGACGGGGACAAATATATTATTATGTTGAGCAAAACTAAATTGACAATTTATAGCATAGCTGAATATTATAAAAACCTAGTCACTCTGACAACAGATAAAAATGGGTCTTAGAGCTGCTGGTTTAAATAGTTGTGTGGATATTTAAAAAAAACATGCTATGCATTCTAACAGACCAAGAAAGAGGAAAAAGGCTGGACTGCAAAAATACTGAACAGTAGAAGGACTGGGAACAATGTTATGGATTGATATGAGTCAAAGTTTGAGGTGTTCTGGTCCAAAACATAGAATGTTTGCAGACAAGTTAGAGAACATTTGGCCAGAAAATAGAGTTTGTTCCTACAGTTAAACAAAAAGGCAACACGAAGGCTTGAGGGTGTTTTGGATATAATGCAGCTGATCTTTGTACAATTATGGAACATTGCGTTGATATAAAAGAGTGTTATCAGTCTTCTGAAAAGACATGCAATTTATTCTGGCAGTTGATTAATGTGCAGCATTATTTGCAACAAGATAATAACCGTAAGCACATTTCTTAATTATGCAGACAATGTGTGCATATAACCAGGATCCCCCCCCAGAACATATAGTTTGGCACTAAAATCATCTAATTTATCACCCATAAAATTTTTAGGTGGTGATGAACGACAAAAACGTCAGGAAAATGATGCCACAATACACAAAACGGCATAAACTCAACATCATCATCATCATAATATTTGCCAAAGTTACTTCAGGGACTCCCAAAAATTTGCAAAGTTGTTATTCGAGCAAAAGGCAGAGGGAGTTTACTTTGATGAAGCAAAGGTTTAAGTCACATGTTTATTATTTTATTTCTTTTGCATCCATCTACTGAATCTTACATTCACTTTATGGTGAGAAATGAATAAAAATGGTGATATTCTTCTGTAGATAATTGTTCCCACATTTGGTGTTTGCTTCAAACCTTTTGCCAGTAGTTGTTCACATATAACTATATATGAGGATACAAACAATATTACACCCTGATGTATTCATGAATTATAAAATATATATATATAAAATATTAATGGTGATTTCAGGTCTGAAAATTATGGTTCTGTTAAACTGTTTAAAAGTAGGGTTTAGTTTGTTAGAATTTAATTATTTAAAAAACACAAACAATGTTCTATGCAGACAGGGAAGGTAGGCAGGTAGGTGGGTAGGTAGGTAGGTGGGCAGGTAGGAGGGTGGGTAGGTAGGTAGGTAGGTAGGTGGGTGGGTAGGTGGATAGGTGGGTAGGTAGATAGGTGGGTAGGAAGGTAGGTAGGCAGGTATTTAGGCAAGGTAGAGATAGGTGGGTAGGTAGGAGGGCAGGTAGGTAGGTAAGTAGGTAGGCAGGTAGGTAGGTAAGTAGGGTAGGCAGGTAGGTGGGTAGGTAGGCAGGCAGGTAGGAGGTAGGGGTAGGCGGGCCTTAGCTTGCAGAAGTAATTTCTATCCTGATCCATTAAGACATTTTTTCCATTTGCCAGATGTAATCTGATAATTACATTACACGGTAATACACGGGCTCATTAGGCCGTTAGGTTCAGTTTTACAGTATCTTCCCTCTCCACCACCCACAAACAGTCGGTGTATCACCTACAAACAAACAGAACTCCACATCTTAAAAGTATTGTATTTCTCAACTCCGAGTCCAACCGGCTCTCGGCGGTTTTCCTGTCTTTTACCGTCGTAAAGTAATAAATATTCTTAAATATAACAAACAACTCACTGTATGTAGAAGTGAAATATCCCATCGCCGACGAACACCGACAGATAACCGCAGTAAAATCGCCACAGGGAACAAACGACGCCATCAATGACTTCAACACAGGAATTCATTCTCGATGGCCGTCGTCCTCTGGATTCCGTAAATAATCCCGTCCTCCAAGCCAAGATATCGCTGCATTACCATCAGCACCCGTATCTATAACCCAATCAGTCTGTGTAATCGGGTAATCTCCATCAGTAATTTGTCGGTTATTAAGCAAAAGTACGGAACAATCTGCTGCTGGCGCTCGTGGACGACCCCGAGGCGTTTTAGATAAAATAGGAAACCGAGTTTTAAGTGAAATATTTAAACAAGTATTTTATTTTACGACGGTAAAATAGGAAACCGCCCCCCAGCACTTTACAGTGATATCCTCATCATCATCACTGGTGATGAGAGACTAACATCGACAACGAAACCAAACCGGTCAGGGACCCAGTCCGCCCGCCATTGTAGGCCGCCGTCGTCTGCCCGGCCGGCCCGCCACCTTCACCACCCACATCACATCACCGTCGGCTAACTCCTCCATCAATAATTACTCCTCCGGTTAATTTCACAAGCCAGCGAGATAATGTACTCGTAAGGAGAGACAAACCTGAGAGTTTTAGAAGGAGACTCGCAGTCCGTCTCCAGTTCTTCTTGCCATCCAACTACACGACCTTTAACCTAAACCTAAACATGGCGCCATTTTCCGCGGGGGGGACCATCACTGCAAAAATCTATACTCTGAATAATATTTGTCTTGTTTTTAAGTTAGAATTTTATTAATAATGTTTAAATATTACGTATAAAATTTTAAAAAAATTAGTAATTCAATGTCAGCCCTTAAATTTTAATGTTCAATCCATATTTCGTTCCAAAGTAGTTTTGGCTAAAACCCTGTAGTTCTAACATACACAGGGGACCGTTCATGCTACAGAAAACTAGGCGAAGTGTAAAAGTAAAAATAATCAAATGATTAAAAAAATCTTTCTTTCTTTTTTCTTTGTCTGTAAACATTCAAAATTAGTCTTCAGTATCATTGTAGTAGGAATAGTGGAGGTATCTAAAATAATATTTGTTAGATATGGGTTGTAGATGTTTTCTGATTTATGAAAAATTATTCTCGTAATTTACCATTGAAGGAAAACACTGTAGTTTACATTGGGCAGTGAAAATATCGTAGCAATCCTAGTACCTAGTGAAGCAATTTTTTTACATTCCAGACTTCAGCCCTTAAAATGAAGTGGCAACAAAAATATACTAGAGTTCATGCGAAAAATCCCAAGAAACTGAAAGTTCAAAGGAAGAGGCCAGTGAGGACGTAACAGTAACGCAGCCATCTTTGATGAATGATACTGATGAGACTTCTGCTTCTGATTCTGTGCCATCTGCAGATAAGGCAGATGCCGCATCATCTCTTCCAGACTGCTGGAGTATGAAGCAATATGAGGAGTTCCAAAAAAAATATGATGGATTGATTGTTCGTAGCAAGAAACTTGGTTGTGATCACTGTGTCAAATTTGATTCCTTAAACACGAAGGGAATTCACATGTCGATTGAATGGGGAAGCTGCAGTGTTGAATCCTCAGGGAAGGATAAAACCATCCATCAAGCATCTCTCAGGAAGAAAATGAAAGAGCATTTTTCATCAAAGGCACATAGTGTTTGTGTAAAGCAACTACAGGATCGCGCAGATGATGCAATTACAAAATGCATTGATAACACGAACCAGAAACATTTGGCCTCTACATGCAGAGTTTTCAATACAGTCTCCAGTTTAGCAAAAAGCAGCAAGCCATTTTATGATGCTGAAGATGAGATTGAGCTTTCAAAAATTAAAAATGGAGTTGACATGGGTGTTGAACTTCATTCTCGCACAAAACTGCTGTGAAAATAGTTGATCACATTGCAAGGAGATAAAAAATTAAAAATATTATTTTAAACATTAATTATGAACAAAATTTAAAATCTGTGTCATCGTGGAGGAAGCTTCAACCATATCTAGTAAGCCTGTGGTTTATAATTGTTTTGAAGATCGTGATCTATCACCAACAATTTTCTTTGATTTGGTCGAATTGGAAGGACAGGGGCAGAAACAATACACGCATCTTTGTTAAAGACTTTGCACGATGGTGGATTTGATAATGAATATTTGAGAAATAATTTGATTGCTTTCTGTTCAGATGGGGCAAGTGTAATGCTTGGCCGCAATTCTGGGGTAGGCATTAGACTTAAAAATGATTTTCCTAACTTGTCATTTGCATTGTTTAAATCATTGTTTGCAACTTGTTCTGGACGATTCTGTCAATGATATAAAACAAGTAGATCACTTCAAAATATTCATGGATAAAATCTACACAATCTTTCACCAATCAACAAAAAAGCAAATGCAACTCATCAAAATTTCAGAAGAACTTGGACAACAAATTTCTGAAGATAGGTAGATTTCTGGGACCAAGATGGGCTGCTTGCAGTCTAAGATCTGCTCTTTGCTGTATGGCATGCTTATCCAGCTTTGTACAGATATATCTCTAGTGAGACAAAACATTCAGGGATAGGTGCCCGTCTTTGCAACAAGCTTTTCTTGGATGATTTGGCACTGATGATAGACATACTGCAAGAAATTTCCTTACTTTCTAATGCCCTTCAAGATAGAAGTTTAACTTTGCCAAGAGATGAAAAACTAATAAAAAGGTCCATTACGGCATTTGAAATACTCAAAGAAAGTAAGGGAACCTTTGAAAACGAAATTGCTGTCAGAGTTGCTTCAGGTGCCTTTAAGGATATTCAGTTCGTTGAAAACAACAAAGTTGTTAGCCTTCCTCGCAGTGGCGTATCTAGGGTAAATGGCGCCCGGGGGCAAGCTCGAAATTTGCGCCCCCCCCCGAGTAAAAAAATCGACCTATTATTTATTACTTATGAGTTATTAAGTTAACTAAATCATTCATTTCATTTTTTTCTAATTTTGCCAATATTATTACTGCTCTGTTATATTCAACCCACTAATTCCAAACCGTCCTTTTTATAGGACAAACCGTAAAAGACAATGCACAAATGAGTCGTTCTGCAAGTATCATATAAAAATGCTTATACTGTCATGTACCTGTTACGGAAAGAAATTATCTTGTCACAAATCTCGTTTATCTGCTGAAACTGAAGTACGGATATTCCTAACTTTAAGCCCTCTAGAGCTAAATGGTAGGTTAGTTACTTCAAAAAATCTATGAACTAAGAATTCTTAGACAGTAGTCCGATTTAACCCCTTTAAGGATTTTTTAAAGTTAACTTTATCCCAAGTACTAACTATTGAAAATACCATGAATGCCATAATCTAAAAATACTCTTATGAATTGAAATGGAACAAAAGAGTAACAGAAAGTATTTACAAATGGGATTCTTTCCTGCTTCATTGATGCAAATTGATCGATTATGTCTTCAATATCTTCGATGCTGAGGAGGGCAAGGTCACGCAGGCGGCTTTGAGACATCGATGTCCGCAAATATGACAAAATTAGCTTGAGTTTGTGAATGACCTTTCGCAGCTTGCAGTTGAGGACGGCTGTTGTTAACATAATCTGAAGACCGATGCGCAAATTAGGAAAGGACGCTGTTGTCTCCGTATTGAACAATAAATCTGAGAAGATGTTTTGGTCTGATATTGAAACTTTGGCGCGAGTGGACAACAACGGGCCGGCAGTCGTCAATGATTTCTCCGAAGCTCCTCGCCGTCAATGTCAGCACTGTGATGATCAGCCAACGAAGCGCATTTTGATGGAAGTGCAACGTCGTCTGGAAGTGAGGGATAACAGAGTACAAACATCAAGGAGGGAAACCCAAACTTTGCGTCAATATCGTGTAAACGGGCGGAATCTATGCTGCATTTCGGATTGAAGACGATGAAGAACCAGTCTTCATGATTTGTTCTATCTCATTGGCTGGTGCTTGATGTTTCATCTTCGGAGAATTATCAGAAGGCCGTCGTTTTGGTCTTCCGCGACGTTTGTTGTCGTCAACGTTCCAGTGTTGACTAAGCTCAATGCCTTATTTTAGAGATGGTGGACAAGAGCATTTCCATTATCCAAGAAATGCTGCTGAAGGGCTTTGAATATCATCTGCGGCATCCCGGAAGTTCATCTTTGGATCTTGTAGCCGTTTTCTGAACTCGGTCAATTCGAGCGAGAATCCTGTTCCAAAATCCAAGCAAAGCAAAGAAATGGAAGACCAGCATTTGGCTTAAAAGATGGTCAGCATCACAGCGTGTGTCGGATGTCTCATCATTATCATCTACCAAATTTTGCAGAAGGTTTAGAATTTTGTTTAGGAATGGTTGCAAAATGTTTCACAGCATCTTGCTGGTGCGCTCCACCTGGTGTACGATGGAGATTTGAGAACAAAAGGGATGGCTTGCTTCAACTTTTCCCAACGCCGTGTTGATCGCGAAAAGAACGCAAACAGGGAATCGATGACGTTGTGAGTTGAAAAATGAAATAATCTTAAAAACTGGTCTTTGCTGCGCTTAAAACCAATGATGCCCATACCATACACCAAGGTTTAAGGTTCCTCCTCCAAGTAAGATTCTACAGCATTGTATGTAGAATAACATCTTGGTGTCTGGCTACTTCCTTCTAAGCTGATATTCTGATGTAAATAAATTTTTATTTTGATTGAATGGTTATGAAAATGTATATCATTTGTATTATTGTAAGTTAAGTTAGTTGAGTGGTCATTTTTTCTTGGTGCCCAGCTACTGGCCTCTTTCTTATGAATGCTGATGATAGTGAATATATTTTATATTTGACTAAAATGTTTGAAAGTTATTCAAAGAGCGCAGAATTTGGAAAGTGAATAGAAGAACAGAATGTTCTTTTCTTAATGGACAAGAGACTTATTTTTCTACAATAACAGATAATGATATTGGGAGAAAAACAGTTGTTCCTTGAGGGTAGGATGGATTAGGGTTAAGATGACACCCAAAATCTTAATAAAGTGTATTGTTTTCTATTGAACGAGCAGTGGAAAGGAGTCTTATAAAGAAAGAGAAGTAACTAAAGATTTTGAAATTATTTAATAAAAAAGATGTACTTTGATGAAGAGAAGAGCTGCCCTAAATGTATTTTAAGAGCTATGATAAATCTACTAGCTTTAGTTTTCATTGTACCAATTTGTATTTAGTCAGCAATGGTTCTGTCCTTTATGTTGAGGGAGAAATACTGAAAAAACATTCAAAATGAAATATTATCATATATATAAAAAACAAACACATACACACTGATTTTCATAAAATAACTGAAGGAGAAACCAAATCTTAGTTAAATTCAGTGTATTCAGCATAAAATAACTCCCTAAAAGGGAAACAAAAATGTGTAAGTGGAGTTTTTATGCTGCCTGTCTTTTGTGAACTATCGTATATTTTTTGGACTATAGGTTATTTTTTGCCCGAAGATTAACCCTTGACCTTTAGTCCAATTCGACCTAACTTTTGAAATCAGAAATTTTGTGGAAGGAAAAATTTTAAAAATCACAGAAAATGGCAGTCTGACTAAGAACTTTCAGGATAAATATTCTGTAGTTCTTCCATTGACTGAAAATAACTTTTTTGTTTAAAAAGTGTTTTATGTTATTTTATAAAACTGGACAGTGACAATTTTGCTGTGAAATTTTTGTGGTGCTTTCTACAAGTGATGTTTTGTCTGGTGCCTGCTATCAAATTACCAGACTACCAGTATTACCCTTGGTGAGGCCTCACGCTTCACTCGTGTGCACACGAATATTTACAGATGGTGGGTGGAAAGATGTTTTCCCAGTAAAGTAGATTGTCGGATCCTTAGGTACATGTAACGTTGTCTGAGGTTCATTACATTGGCTATATTTAATTGTCTTACAATCATTGTTAAATAATGTCTTTAACACCTTCCATGACAGACAAGATAAAATCTATTGATCAGTTGATCAGCAGTAAATCACCTATTGATTATGAGGGTCATGTGGGAACTTCAAAAGAATAATGTCCAATGGAGGCCAATCAGATTAATTGTCATAAGGTTTGCTACATTCTCAACTGTAAGGCGGCTTCTTTTATCTGAATATATAATATTCATTCTTGAAAATCCTCCATCTGCCTCTGCAGAACTGACAGCAATAGTACTGACAATATTTTTAGCATTTTGTACACTTTGAGGAATCGCAGGGTTGTGGGAATTTTGTAGGACATTTTCCACATAGTCACGGAAATCGTTAATGCTGATTTCATGATGGAGAACTTCACTGAATTCACTCAGTTTTTCTTCTGCAGCTTTCCTGGGTACAACAACTTCCTCAGTATTCCACGAATGTGGCTCAAGCAAGTTCATCAGTTCATGAATTTTATTGTCATTTTCTTGTTCATTGTTCTTTGATATTAAATGATCACAGTCCATCAACCTGTTTTTCATATTTTCTATCACTGCCTCCAGTAGCTTTTGATGAGGAAGGCTAACAACTTTGTTATTTTCAACAAACTGAATATCCTTAAAGGCATCTGAAGCAACTCTGACAGCAATTTCCTTTTCAAAGGTTCCCTTACTTTCTTGAGTATTTCAAATGCCTTAATAGACCTTTTTATTAGTTTTTCAGCTCTTGGCAAAGTTAAACTTCTAGCTTGAAGGGCATTAGAAAGTAAGGAAATTTCTTGCAGTATGTCTATCATCAGTGCCAAATCATCCAAGAAATGCTTGTTGCAAAGACGGGCACCTATCCCTGAATGTTTTGTCTCACTAGAGAAATATTTGTACAATGCTGGATAAGCACGCCACAGCAAAGTGCAGATCTTAGACTGCAAGCTGCCCATCTTGGGCCCAGAACTCTACCTATCTTCAGAATTTGTTGTCCAAGTTCTTCTGAAATTTTGAAGAGTTGCATTTGGTTTTTGTTTGATTGGTGAAAGATTCTGTAGATTTTATCCATGAATATTTTGAAGTAATTTACTTATTTTATATCATTGACAGAATCGTCCAGAACAAGTTGCAAACAATGATTTAAACTAAACAATGCCAAATGACAATGTTAGGAAAATCATTTTTAAGTCTAATGCCTACCCCAGAATTGCGGCCAAGCATTACACTTGCCCCATCTGAACAGAAAGCAATCAAATTATTTCTCAAATATTCATTATCAAATCCACCATTGTGCAAACTCTTTAACAAAGATGCGTGTATTGTTTCTGCTCCCTATTCTTCCAATTTGACCAAATCAAAGAAAATTTTTGGTGATAGATCACAATCTTCAAAAAAATTATATCCACAGGCTTACTAGATATGGTTGAAGCTTCATCCACGATGACACAGATTTTAAAATTTTGGTAAATATTTAATTTTTTATCTCCTTTGCAATGTGATCAACTGTTTTCACAGCAGTTTTGCGAGAATAAAGTCCAATACCCATGTTAACTCCATTTTTTATTACAAGCTCAATCTCATCTTCAGCATCATAAAATGGCCTGGTGCTTTTTGCTAAACTGTAGACCATATTGAAAACTCTGCATGTAGAGGCAAAATGTTTCTGGTTCGTGTTATCAATGCATTTTGTAATTGCATCATCTGCACGATCCTGTAGTTGCTTTACACAAACACTATGTGCCTTTGATGAAAAATGCTCCTTCATTTTTTCCTGAGAGATGCTTGGTGGATGGTTTTATCCTTCCCTGATTCAACACTGCAGCTTCCCCATTCAATTGACACGTGAATTCCCTTCATGCTTAAGGAATCAAATTTGGCACAGTGATCACAACCAAGTTTCTTGCTATGAACAATCAATCCATCATATTTTTTTGGGAACTCCTCATATTGCTTCATACTCCAGCAGTCTGGAAGAGATGATGCGGCATCTGCCTCATCTGTAGGTGGCACAGTATCAGAAGCAGAAGTTTCATCAGTATCATTCATCAAAGATGGCTGTGTTACTGTTACGTCCTCACTGGCCTCTTCCTTTGAACTTTCAGTTCTTGGGATTTTTCGCATGAACTCCAGTATATTTTGTTGCCGCTTCATTTTAATGGCTGAAGTCTGGAATGTAAAAAATTGCTTCACTAGGTACTAGGATTGCTACGATATTTTCACTGCCCAATGTAAAATACAGTGTTTTCCTTCAATGGTAATTACGAGAATAATTTTCATAATCAGAAAACATCTACAACCACATCTAACAAATATTATTTTAGATACCTCCACTATTCCTACTACAATGATACTGAAGACTAATTTTGAATGTTTACAGACAAAGAAAAAGAAAGAAAGATTTTTTAATGCATTAAGATATTTTACTTCACATCGCCTAGTTTTCTGTAACATGAACGGTCCCTGTGTATGTTAGAACTACAGGGTTTTAGCCAAAACTACTTTGGAACGAAATATGGATTGAACATTAAATTTAAGGCTGACATTGAATTACTAAATTTTTAAAATTTTATACGTATATTTTAAACATTATTAATAAAATTCTAACTTAAAACAAGACAAATATTATTCAGAGTATAGATTTTGCAGTGATGTCTCCCGCGGAAAATGGCGCCATGTTTAGGTTAAAGGTCGTGTAGTTGGATGGCAGAAGAACTGGAGACGGACTGCGAGTCTCCTCTAAACTCTCAGGTTTGTCTCTCCTTACGAGTACATTATCTCGCTGGCTTGTGAAATTAACCGGAGGAGTAATTGATGGAGGAGTTAGCCGACGGTGATGTGATGTAGGTGGTGAAGGTGCCGGCCGGCCGGGCAGACGACGGCGGCTACAATGGCGGGCGGACTGGGTCCCTGACCGGTTTGGTTTCGTTGTCAATGTTAATCTCTCATCACCAGTGATGATGATGATGATGATATCACTGTAAAGTGTGGGGCGGTTTCCTATTTTACCGTCGTAAAATAAAATACTTGTTTAAATTTCACTTAAAACTCGGTTTCCTATTTTATCTAAACGCCTCGTGGTCGTCCACGAGCTCCAGCAGCAGATTGTTCCGTACTTTGCTTAATAACCGACAAATTACTGATGGAGATTACCGATTACACAGACTGATTGGTTATAGATACGGGTGCTGATGGTAATGCAGCGATATCTTGGCTTGGAGGACGGGGATTATTACGGAATCCAGAGGACGACGGCCATCGAGAATGAATTCCTGTGTTGAAGTAATTGACGGCGTCGGTTTGTCCCTGTGGCGATTTTACTGCGGTATCTGTCGGTATTCGTCGGCGATGTGATATTTCACTTCTACATACAGTGAGTTGTTTGTTTATATTTAAAGAATATTATTACTTTACGACGGTAAAACAGGAAACCGCCGAGAGCCGGTTGGACTCGGAGTTGAGAAATACAATACTTTTAGAAGATGGTGGAGTTTTGTTGTTGTAGGTGATACACCGACTGTTTGTGGGTGGTCGAGAGGTAAGAGTACTGTACTGACTGTGGCCTAATGAGCCCGTGTATTACCGTGTACTGTAATTATCAGATTACATCTGGCAAATTAAAAAAATGTCTTAATGGATCAGGATAGAAATTACTTCTGCTTTCAGCCTTAAGGCCTCTCCTACCCACCTACCTACCTACCCTACCTACCTGCCTACCCCCCCACCTACCTACTACCTTCCCTTCCTGCATACCATAGAACATGTTTGTGTTTTTTTAAATAATTAAATTCTAACAAACTAAACCCTACTTTTAACAGTTTAACAGAACCATAATTTTCAGACCTGAAATCACCATTAATATTTTATATATATATTTTATAATTCATGAATACATCAGGGTGTATATTGTTTGTATCCTCATATATAGTTATATGTGAACTACTGGCAAAAAGGTTTGAAGCAAACACAAATGTGGGAACAATTATCTACAGAAGAATATCACCATTTTATTCATTTCTCACCATAATAGTGAATGTAAGATTCAGTAGATGGATGCAAAAGAAATAAAATAATAAACTTGTGACTTAAACCTTTGCTTCATCAAAGTAACTCCCTCTGCCTTTTGCTCGAATAACAACTTTGCAAATTTTTGGGAGTCCATGAAGTAACTTTGGCAAATATTATGATGATGATGATGATGTTGAGTTTATGCCGTTTTGTGTTATGTGGCATCATTTTCCTGACGTTTTTGTCGTTCATCACCTAAAAATTTTATGGGTGATAAATTAGATGATTTTAGTGGCCAAACTGTGTTTTGGGGGGGGGGGATCCTGTTATATGCACACATTGTCTGCATAATTAAGAAATGTGCTTACGGTTATTATCTTGTTGCAAATAAATGCTGCACATTAATCAACTGCCAGAAGAAATTGCATGTCTTTTCAGAAGACTGATAACACTCTTTTATCAATGCAATGTTCCATTAATTGTACAAAGATCAGCTGCATTATATCCAAAACACCCTCAAGCCTTCATGTTGCCTTTTTGTTTAACTGTAGGAACAACTCTATTCTGCCAAATGTTCTCTAACTTGTCTGCAAAACATTCTATGTTTGGACCAGAACACCTCAAACTTTGACTCATCAATCCATAACATTGTTCCAGTCTTCTACTGTTCAGTATTTGTGCAGTCCAGCCTTTTTCCTTTCTTGGTCTGTTAGAATGCATAGCATGTTTTTTTTAAATATCCACACAACTATGTAAACCAGCAGCTCTAAGACCCATTTTTACTGTTGTCAGGGTGACTAGGTTTTTTATACTATTCAGCTATGCTAAATTGTCAATTTAGTTTGCTCAACATAATAATATATTTGTCCCCGCTTTTAGATGTTCCTCCTCTTTCCCTGTGTTTTCTATCTGTACTGCTCTCTCGGAGGCTTGATGTCTGCTGCACTGTGTAGTGAACACTTTTGTTGGAAATTCCAAATATTTTTCACAGTGCTGTCAGATGAAGCAGAGTGTAGAAATGTGGAAGTATGGAGGGGTTATTTGGCAGTGTAGTTGATGAAACTTAATAACATTCTCACAGAAGAGAAAAGGTCACAATGGATTTTAGGAAATATATAGTTGTAAGAATTTGCATATTGATTGGAAAGAATTGTGTAGCGTTTTTACAATGATGTGTCACATGAACCATAAAGAATGATAATAATAGTAAACTGACAATTATCAACACAATTTGATTAAAGACAGAAACAATAAAGTCAGTCATTTATTGAAAACATCTGACAATCTATGAATATTCATGACAAATTTAAAAAGATGACCAATTCTAGTTTACTCTGTACTAAGATGATTGACATCATAGCCCAGTGGAGTCTTAAAGTAAAGTTCAGTGGCTGTTAATGACCCATTAGTGCAAGTTTACCAACATTGTGAAAGTATTTAATCTTCATCAGTAATGCATAGTTGGCAATGAACTACTTTTACTACTTCATTCCCTTTAGCTTCCTAGCAAAGCCATTATCTATGTTTTTCATGTTTTGTTCTTTGTTTCTCTTGGTAATTTTCAAATCGTAAATAGCACAACAGTAAATTTCTTGACTGGAAAAATAGATGCATATTTATAATTTAGGAAGGGGACATGAAATATATCAAAAAAAGGTAAACTAACAACACATGAATTTTTTGATCAATCTACTTATAATTTCTTAAATACAAGCAGCATTTTGTCATATGGTGAGGCATGATTGTGAAAAATTGCATGAGTTTTATGCTGTGCAAGGAGACAATGAATTGCAAATGAGGTTGATATGGATGGCACATTGGATAATGATCTGAAGCATTCTGCTAAGCTTAATACACAATAATTTACTAGGAAAAATCAAAACACAGTTGGACTCTACTCTCCTTTGGACTTTTGTGAAATGTCAGTCAACTATGGAACTACTAGCCAGAGGAATGAGAGTTACTAACAAGGCAATATTTTAAAAAATTTACTGAACAGGATGCCAAAAAGATATTCATACGAAAGGTGGTTATTCTGATAAAAAAGATCTGAGTTGTGACAGTATCCCAATTATTAGTTTAAGTTCTGGCACTTTGTTTAATTTTTGTGTAGTTGCTGGAATAATACTTTTTAAGTGTGTTGAAAAGGCTGAGAGCAGCTTTTTATATGGTTGCCTCAATTTTGAATGCTTTTGTGTGTGAATGTATGAATACATAATGCGTGTAATCAGAATGTATGAGACTGAAAATTGCATATTTCAACTAATTATTATTAGAGTCTAAGTGGGGGCAGGCAGATAACAAGTATGTGTGCACTATCATTATGCTGATATTGCTGCAATATTTCTGTTTACCAGACTAATTTGAGCCATTTAGAGTAGCCACAGTCAATGACAGGCTGCCATAGGGTCATTCCAGCCAAACTGTCAAATTTCAGAAAAGTCCGCAGGTGATGACCATCTCAGAAAAAATTGCAAAAAATATGGCAAGCAGGTAATTAGAAAATACGTAAATCCTGAAAGTTTCAGTTCTCTATAATTCAGTTGAGTAAGGTCAACAGACTTGGTGTCAAAAGTAATGACAGTGAGGAGATTCTAGAAAACCAATCAATATTGTTTAGTCTGTCTTTTTTTTTACTTTCTGCACTATAAATACCAATTTTCTTTTCATTTGGATTACTGAACTGTGCTAAGTCATTAGTGCTAGGTTCAGCCATTCCGTGACTTTTTAAATGTTTTTAAATAATTTTAATCAGAAAGGTTCATTTTGTGCATCTATCTTGGAAATTGTCTACACGTTTTGCCTATTAGACATTGCATTTTTTGGATGGAAAAGGTTAATGCTGCATCCTCATACATCCATCTTTCTATTCTTAATAAGCAGTAGTTTTCACTTCTTTATTTTGATTTATTAAATAAGTAATTTTTTTCCGGTTTATTCTAATAGACAGCAGTAATAGTGGTTAGTATGGATGATTCAGACAGCCGGTGACCTGATTTTTCCAGAATGCTTCATTCCTGATTATATCCTCAAATTGCACCATAACAACAGCCTTTCTGATTTTGTTTGAGAATGTATTTGTTTGTTTATCTGTTTTGTATTGAATTGATTGTGTAAAAATTTATTGAGAAATCTGGGAAACAAAATTGTGGTTTTCTTTATGTATGCAATATAATAACCATAACTATTGTTGTTGTACTCTGACAATGTAAACAGCCATGGGGAAGGAACAGTGATGTGGTTTTCTGATTGCAAGTACCGTGCCACATGGAATCTGGAACTTCTGACATCGGGGAAATGGCTACCAGAGCTCTTCATTTTTAGATGTGGAAGGAAACCCACACGATTGTTTAATGAGGAAGAAGAGTGTAAAGAAACCGTGCCTCGGTGGTTTACCAAACTGAGCCATTCCAACAGGAAGCAAACTTGGTCCCTTGACCTTTCTTGAGTAACCATTCAGTGTTTTAACCACTGGACTACTGTGCTGCCCATAACCACAGTAATAAAGGGCTCTGTTTCTGTTTTGTAACTTAAAACTAAAATTTCTAAGAGGATTGGATTTCATTCTACAACGTGGTGGAGTAGATCATCTATGCATAGTTACCACTAACAAGCCTTATTATTCCAGCAACTAATGGGGCCTGGCACTTCTGTCTTTAGCAGGTGGTGGAAAGTCCCTACTACTAGAAGTCCTGTTTAGCTGTGGGGTGGAGCCGGAGCTCAGTTGAGGGGTTACCAACACTGGTGGAGTGAGAGGAAATATTGGCATGGTAGGTCTCCAGCATGGATCTAACTGATGTCTTGCCACAGCAGGCAGTGAGCTAACCACCTGACCATCTGCTGCCCAAAAAGTGAGCTTTTTATTTTTAGCATAGCAAACAAAAACATACCTACTAATTGTGAAACTAAATTCTAGTTGCTCTACAATGCTAGGAATGGTACTCTCCTATTGAAAGTTAATTAAATCACAGCAAACCTAAAAAACATTTTAAAAAATTAATTTAAATAAATAATATTTTTAAATGTTAGGAGTTGTATTAAAATTTGAAATGTGTGTTAAATTTTAAATCTAAAATATTTATTTCATTTACATAAACTTTGCTATTAGTGGCAGCAGTAATCATGTGTTTGTTGCTTGGTTAGGATCCCTCCAAATTATGGCTGATTATCAATTAATTGGCCAATTAGTAAAATTTGTAGTAGAAATTTGGGCTGCTCTTACTTGGAAGCCAAAAATGTAATCGTAACAATAAAAATGTATTTGCTAATGGAAATTAGAGTTAAAAAACACCTTGAATAATTGCTCAGTTCATGTAAACATTGAGACCTTAATGAAGGAAAGAAAGAAAAAAAACAAATGATACATGAACTTTGAAAAACATTTTTAAAAATAATTGAAATCCAAGAAAGATGTTCATTGTAAGGACTGCCTTATTACCATTAGAATATTCATATATATGATTCCGAAAAGAAACCAAACTTAAAACCATGCCAACCAGCCGGCACAGCGTGCTCGCGACTGCAGTCCTTTGTATTGGTGACCTTGACCTTCAGTTTAATAATAGTTGCATCACACCACGTCAATTAGTCATCGATCTACATGCGCCTGAGTTAACGTATGTTTAGTGCACTTGACAATTTGTTGCAAGTTGAACAATGTAAGATCTTGAAGAGCAATATGTGTGAAATTCTGTTTCAAATTGGGAAAAACTTTTACAGAGACTTTTCTAATGTTGTAACAGGCCTATGGTGGGGATTGTTTGAGCCGTACGCAATGTGACCAAAGTGGTACCAGCATTTCAAAAGGGAAGAACGTCCACCGAAGATGATCACAAATCTGGACGACCTTCCACAACAACGTATGACGATCATATTGAGAAAGTTCGTGCTGTGATCCGTGGAAATCGTCGCCTGACTGTGAAGTTTCCGAAGAAGTAGGCATCTGTAAAATTTGTGCCACGTGATTCTAAAAGAAAAATTGAACATGCATCGCGTAGCCGCAAAATTTGTGCCGCGTCTGCTGTCAGATGAACAAAAAGAGAACCGAGTCACAGTCAGTCAGCTCTTTTATCTTTCGAATGCTGATGAAAGCTTTCTGAAAAGTGTCATAACAGGTGACGAAACATGGATGTACGACTACAATGTTGAAACAAAAAGGCAGTCGTTGCAGTGGGTTGGATCATCGCTACCGCGACCAAAAAAAGCACGTCAGAGTCACTCAAATGTGAAGGTGATGTTGAACGTCATTTTGGATTAGAAGGGCGTCGTTCATGAGTTTGTTCCACATGGTCAGACAATCAATAGACAGTTTTACTTGGATGTCCTGAGGCATGAGAGAGGCAATGGAAGGAGGAGTCTGAGGCATGGAAAAACAAAACCTGGATGCTGCACCATGACAATGCACCTGCTCTCACGTCACTCCTTATCCGTGACTTCCCCCAGTTGAAATTCACACTGAAAGGTCACTGATTTCAGTCGATAGAAGAGATCGAAGAAAATTTGCTGCGAGAACTGTGCACTATCCCTGAAAATGCATTCCAGGATGTGTTCCAAAACTGGAAGAAATGTTGGGAGCAGTGTATCAACAGTGGAGGGAACTATTTTGAAGATGACTAGATGGCTGATTAAATTGTAAGTAAAGCAATAAATTTGGTTTTTAAAAAGTTTGGTTTCTTTTTGGACAGACCTCGTATATACAGAGTGATCAAAGAATAACTATGTAGTGGAAAATTTATTATGTTTTGTTTCAATACATGAACTCTTACAATAAAGTATTACAATAAAACTGTGTTACAATAAATGCTGAAAATGAGCTTCACTCACGTTTTAAACATTTTTCCACGTTTTCATATTCTTAAAAATGTTTTGCAATTCTTCAGATGTTATTCCTCTACTGAAATTGATGATGTTTGCTTCAGGTCATCGATGAAATGGAGATTATTTTCAAAGACCTTTGCTTTCACTGCTCCCCACAGTAAAAGTTTGGGGGCATGTGGTCAGGAGAGCGTGCAGGCCAAATTCCTTTTGATATCAGCTGATCACCGAACATTTCTTCCAGCAGTTTCATCATTTGAGCAGATGTGAGAGCAGTGGCTCTGTCCTGCTTGAAGTAGGCATCTTTGATTTCTTCTTCATCTAATTCACCAATAGAAGGATATATTATGTCATTACAATAACACTGAATTGTTGGGATTTTCAAAAAATATAGGCCCAATGATGCATTTTCTTGATATAGTTACTCAAACAGTTCATGGGGATTAGAAGTAGACCAAATTCTGGTATTCTGGTTATTAACATATCCAGAGATGAATTCAGCATTCATCAGAAAAAATTGTTTTATCCAATATGTCGTTTATATCAATACAATTCTTAAACCAGTTGCAATATTCATCTCGCTTACCATGGTCTGCAGTTTTCAATTCGTGCACAATGTTCACATTGAACAGTTAAATATTTTACTCCTTTAAAGCATTATGGCGCGCTCCCATATGAAATATCCACTTGTTGAGAAAGTCGATGCAGTAGTGATTTTGAAAGGCTCTGAAGCGTGCGTCTGAAATTTTTTACAGCTTCTCATCCAACACTGTTGGCCTACCTGATAATCCTCAACTGAACCAGTATCTTCAAATTGCTAATCAGTGCCCTTACAGTGTTTCTGTTTAGAAGCTTTGCATTAGGAAATTCTTGTAAGAACTCATTTTGAACTCTTGTGGTGTATTTACTGTTATTTGCGTACACTTTCTTCATGAGAAAGATTCGTTTGGCTTTTGAAAGAACCATTACACAAAAATCATGTTTCACTTTTGCAAATTGTGTTCATTTGGGAACTACATTACAAAACAACAAAGCACAAGGAGAGGAATCAAAAATGATTACATATATACTCCACTGCATAGTTACCTTCTGATCACCCTGTATATATAAAACTTAGGGTGATAATGGAATATGTGCATGTTTCGTACATTAATATGTAGGAAACCAGTAAATTAATCAGTTTAAAGTCTGATCTTCATGACATAGAGAGCCTTACCACTGTTTTTTGTCTAATTATGTATGCTTAGTATATTATCTGAGTTGACTGATCAGGAACTGGTAATTCAAGAAATTGTCATTTAAAATATTAACAAACAGTGGTCAAGTTGTCTGCTGTTATAAAGAAAGAGATTGATAAATATCTTAACTTGCACAAATATTAAGTTATACCTTTGACAGATTCATAATTGTTCTCAATTTTTAATCTGTGTTTGTAGACCAGTATTACTTTCACAACTTGGGATTTCACATGGTTGTGTGTTTTAGATTTAGAAATTGCTTGTTGATTAGTTTAACAAAAATTTAAGCTTTGATTTTAAGTACTAAATTTCTATTATATTTTTGAAAGCCTTTAGAAGTTTCTTATGTTTGAATCTATATTTGTAGAACATTGTTGCTTTTAATATTTTGGCTTTTAAATTCACCTATCTGTGCATTATTGGGATTGGATATACCTGTATGATTAGGTAAACTTTGGAGATTTCAGTTTCCACCATGGAATCAATCCTTCTTGTTTTCTTCTTTTCTTTGAATAAACTTAAGTCTCATTATTGTGTGTTGCAGTTTGAATTGTGTTTTTAGACTAGTATTACATTTTTAAATTTTATTTTTACCTAGTTATGTGCAGGGTTGTCAATCCTGGGTTGAGGAGAGGGACCCACTAAAATACATACACATTATGAGGTATATGGGTGGAATGATGATGTGGTGATAGAATGAATGTCGGTGGAATTTACCATTCTACCCTTTTCCTCCAACTTCGAGTCAGATAGGTTTGTGTTAATTTGTTGTTGAAACCTGGTATATTATGTGAAAACGCAGAACAGAGCAATATTCAGGCCTTTTCTGACTAAAAATATGAAAGTTTTCCATTTTTCTGAAGCCTAATAATCAGTAAAAAGACAGATAAGGAAGATTACAGATGATTATCTGTTGATTGATTGGCACGTCCCTACTCTACATTAACATATGAAAATTTAGAACCTTTCTGATTTAACATTTAAAAATTTTGCTGTAATAATATAGCAAAGCCTCAACATTGTTCTATCAAGTAGAACTTTCCAAGGATTGGGATGCCATGCAATGTAAAGAACCATTTATATTGATTGAGCTTGGTATGTCTACTGTATACGTTTTAATGTATGTGAATTACATTTGAATTATTCATATAAATTAAGCATAATAATGTAAGTGAATCTGGTATGTTTTCCTTGGATTTACTATCAATGAAAGTATTCCTGAAAATGCTATGTATGTATGTATTTGTGAGAAACAGTCATCATGGTACACAACGAATCTTTTTTCCTTGTCTAGATACTAAATGGGATTTTTCATTTGACTGCAATGTTCAACTTTTCAGCCAAGGAAAGTTGAAATGCGGCACTAGATGGCATCATTTTTGTTGTGGACCAGATGGGGAAAAGAAAAGCATTGCTAAAAATGTGCTGAGATCGAAGAGAGGTACTGTGCAATTTTGTCACTGATTTAAAATGTCATTTGGTTAGGAGCAATAATAGTAAAACCTGTATTTCATGCAAAGCAATCATTACAATTCAAACAAATTCAGCCCGTGCTTGTCCATTATGATGATTTTTTGTTAGTCTGAAAATGAACAATAGTATCATTCCCATACAAGATGATGAAATTAATTTTTGCTTTGGAAAAATGCTTTTTTAAAACTAGGTAATAGGAGAAGGATTAACCAACAAATTGTTAATACGAATTAATTTGATTTTATCTTGGACGTTATGCTAATTTATGACTTATTTAACATTGTTAACATTTTTGCTACTCAAGTGACTCATTTTGTATGGCTCTTGAAATTCTGCAGTGTGCTGAAATTTTTATTAGCTTTTCTTCCCTAAATTTGTAGACAAGCATTAGCGTTAGCAAGGTTACAGAGGTGCTTGTAGAGGAATTTAAACTAAATTTTAAAAATCTGATGAAGAAATTCAAATAAAAACCCTTAGTATGAAAACTGACATGCACACATTCTTTAAGGCTACAGAACCTTCCCCTTCTAGTAATTGAGAAGTTCAAGAATCTTCATATGAAGAATCTTATCTGTTTATTTACATGAAAGACAATACATCTTAAGGTCAAAATTCATTGAAGTCTACTAATTCCATTTTTTTCAGGTAATAACATTGTCCATGGGTTAGTTTTTTCCCTAAAAATCTAAGAAGAAAAAACCATTTGAGTTGTTTTGAAGGATTTAACTTAAATTTCAATAGGTGAGGACTATGTGGGGTACAGTTTATATTGTTACTTGTGAACTAGTTAGATTAACTTAACAAACTTATTAATCAAACACTACATACACTGATTAGAGAATAATCACAATAGTTCCATACTTAGGGCACAAGGTTATAATGTCTAGCCAGGTGGCAGTGGTTGATGCATGCAGACAAAAGGAGAATCAAGTCTATTTTGGGAAGGTCAGCAACTCAGGCCAGTTAAGTGGAGGACAAGTGATGAGAAGGTGGATGTGGCATCTTCATCTTTAAAATTAGTGATGCTAGAATAGCTGAACAACTTGACAGTCCTTATGTTTGGGCTGTCTTCTTTTGCTTCCAGGGCATGAACTGGTCCTCTCATAAAGTAAAAGAGTTGTCATGACTTATGATGTTCTCTTACTGCATCTTTATTCCTGTCCTTACCTCAAAAATGTCCCAAGCTGCTGTATTCTCCAGACTTTTTGCCGTCTTGACCATTTGAAAGAAATTAAGATTAATCATAGTATATGACAACAGGGAGTCTCTTGAGGTCATCAAAGCAAGGACATAACAATACTAAAAATAAAAACAATAGTATGATGAAATTTTGCTTGTATAAATTGTGATAGAATTTCTGTCATTGAATGCTGTTTTCATTTTATCCAACTCTGAAATCTGCATTTTGATTCATCTGAGTTTAAAATACACTTTCTGTAAAGCAGAGATTGTGTAGTTTTGTGTATACCAATGATGATGCTCAAATGCTCTCATATATGTACAATTATCAAGTGAAGGACTTCTCCCATGTAGTTGTGTAGATTATCCCATGTTAGATTACTACTATTATTATTGTATTTAGGATTTTGTTAAGCTTATCATGAATGATGACAAAGTGGTACTTTTGTTGTTATACTGTTAGCCAGTATAGGGATTCTGTCACCCTTGTCTGCTGGACTCTGTGGTTTTCCTTCACTTCCAGTCAGAAGATTTATGGTTTGTTTTTTCATTAGTGTGGCTAGATCAGGAATGTTCGTACTGGTCATTGTTTTCACACAATTCCTCCTCCTTTTTGGCTTTCTGAGTCCCAAGCTGATATAACAACACTACAGTGAACTACAGGATATGAAAGCTAACCAACTAACAGTAGAAATAAATGATTTATTCCTTCACATACTTCATTTTATTTTATTTATTTATTTTTTAGATGGTTACAGCTCTTGATTGTTTCTAAGCCTGTGTTGGAAAACATGATATTCTGCCGTCAGGACGATTTGAACTGGCAGGTAAATTAATTGCTCAGTTAATGCATATACATTTAGAGGTATTAAAGATGCCTTTTTGTTTATAGTCATAAAATTTTCAAATATTTTAACATTAACTTAACTTACTACGAAAGAAAAGTATGGGTAAATTTCTTTATAACAAATTTTGCTGAACTGTTCTCAGTTGAGGTTCATGTGATAACTACATCCATGTGCCTGACATTGAATCCTGCCAAAGACGACAACCTGTCTTTATTATTTGTAGTAGTTCTAAATTTCTTATATACAAATGCAGGTGGTTAAACTTTTATGTCTGAATTGAATCATTTATTCAAACTTTGCAGAGAAAATACCTGGACTGTTTATGTTGGTAATGAATGTGATGTTAGAGCAGTGTATTTTTTCCAAAGGTAAAGTCCAAGCATTTCCATCAATACAAGTCTAATTAACTATGAATGAACATGCTTACAATTCAATTTTCTTCTTTTAGGTCAGAAGTACAAATATTTTTTTTTTAATTATAAGAACATAACTGTATCATGCATCTGACAAATAATTATTAAAGAAATACCATAGACGCTGCGTCGTTACCAGCTGTTTAACAGTTAGTTTGTGAAAAATCTCTTTTTTTCAGTAGCCTTACATAACAGTCCATAATGCTGATATCTCTGAATTAACAGAGATGTAAGGGAGGTAACTGAATCTGAGTCAGCATGCACCCACAATGCAAATACAATCATATAGAAATTTGTGTTGGTTGCTTTTAGATAGATGCAATTTGAAAAAAAAAAAAATCTTTGACAATGCAACACTGAAGTTAGATTTTCTGGGGTTTGAACTGAATATTTCGAGAATTAGTTTTACAGCAGTTTTGATTTAAAAAAACAAAACTTGTTGATGTCATGGTTAATTACTTGTGCTAATTAGTGAGGAAATATTGTGGTCAAGTGAAGAAAGTTATTGTACCAAATGAATTTGGAAAGAAAAAGAAAGATCTCCAGGTTTGATGCGTCATTTGTGGAAAAAAAACTAGATCTTTCATATTTAATATTTATCTCTGTTGGTGGAACAATTAATCACAAGAAAATATGGTGGTATCCTAGTGGGGAACAACTTTTGAGTCCATATTACTGGTTTCTAGAAACAAAGTAAAAAGAGTCTCATTTTTATTACATTTTGTTTGAAGCCACAAAATTTTTAGGTTTAGGAAACTAGTGATTTAATTCTTTCCCATAATTTGCCATTGATATATTA
>JACATO010001202.1:0-26879 GCA_018389105.1 Nautilus pompilius | reverse complement strand
TTAATAACTGTTGCTTAATTCCTTTCTACCCCATCCTTTATCTAGTTAGCTATTGGGTTGTTTTTCTTTAGTATAAAATTTCTCTTAGATTCTTACTTTCAAAGGCGATAGCTAGTTACTGTATCTTAAACGAGGATGTCTTCTATCAGCATCAGTAGCCGTCAGACAAGATTGGGGATGATATGCGTTTAATACAAACATTAACATTAATGCGCTGTTTCGATAATCTCTGGGAAAACGATAAGCGATTATTTAGACGACACTTAGCGGCAATCCGTCGTACATCATTTTGCAGCCGATCAACTAGCATTCGGGCGCCATACGGAGCCATGGACACTACGTCTGAAACAACAATCGGTTTTAAATGTCTTTAAGAGAACAGGGGGTCTCTCTCCCCCTCTCTGTACTGACGTCATCTCTCTCTCTCTCTCTCTCTCATCATCCCTCTTGAAATCTCCAAAATCCCCTTTGATTAGCGCAGTCTCCTTGTCTTAGTTCCGACGTCATTAAAACTCGTGGCTAAGCGAGGGCGAACGAACTCTCGTGCTCTGCCATTATCAGGATAACTAATTCTTCCAGTTTGGCAGCCAAATAACATCGCAGCTGATGTGGCCGCAAAAAGAACGAGATTCCAATTTTTTGTACGAGCCGGCGAAGTCACTGGACAGCGACTCCAGATTACGATGATGGCTGGCGCAGAAAGAAAAAAAGTTCCAGCGGAGTTTTCTCCCAAAAGTCCGCAGGTACGCGTGGCGCCGAAACCTTCCGCGTCCGTCGACGCCGGGGATCTTCTTTGTATAGAACGCTTCTCCGCCCCCCCCGCTCGTTTATGTGTTTCCTAAAACCTACATACCTTTTAGAAGAAACAGGAAGTGGGGATGGAAAGGGCACTTGTTGCGGAAGTTTCCCTGTCCTAAGCCCCTCAATCGTCGTCTTTTGCTGTTGATCAACGTATCTTATTATAATCGGAATTTTGAATTTTCCTTCAGTTTTTACACCGGTCGAGGGCTTTGTGTTAATTAACAGGAAGAACATGCGGGCGGAAACCTCTCCGTCTGTGGATTTAGTCTGCCCGTCCTGACCTCCCTCTTCTACCCTCCCGGTCAGACGAGTGGGCGTGGCTGAGCACCCTCGCCCCCGACGCGTGCTTTCTAACAGCAGGTGTCCCATAAACGACGGCGTTCCTTCGTAGACCCCCTGTCTCTGTAATTACTGTTC
This sequence comes from Nautilus pompilius, assembly GCA_018389105.1. Taxonomy (NCBI): domain Eukaryota; kingdom Metazoa; phylum Mollusca; class Cephalopoda; order Nautilida; family Nautilidae; genus Nautilus; species Nautilus pompilius. The sequence continues at coordinate 25,661 of JACATO010001202.1, read as the reverse complement.
TCTTAACATGCAGCCAGGTAATGTTGTTGTTGTTATTACTTATCGGGAATACCCAGCGAATCTCACCGGTAATGTAATTTTACAATAAACTTACTTAATCGAGACTCCATGAAGACTCTTGAACGTAATCGAGACCTGAAAATCGCTGAAATAATAGTCTATTTCATTCGAGAAGGCTCCTCCCACTCAAGCCACCACTCGGGTAACTTACGGCCGTGAGACGTCCCCCCGCCGGACTCCTAGAGTTAGGATCAACCCGATTGGACGGCCAATCATCTACAGTTTATTTAATGACGTCACAGCGAGTTTTACTTCACTTGAGTCTTACTCTGGTTTAATATGATATCCAACAGCTAGTCGCAGTACAACGTAAGCGAATGTTCCAGAAAGAAACATGGTCAGTTATTTCTCCAAACAGCGTAGAAAAATTATACATTGTCGCTGTTGTCCGTAGATCTGTTCACGCCACTTGAACGGTGAAGTCTCGCACTCGCCTTCTAAAACACTCTTAATGGCCGCTGACGATTATTTCATGATATCGGCATAAATCTCTATCTATAAATCTTCACACAGATCTAAGAGCCAGTCGTTACAGTAAAACTTAATAAACACATCCACGCTACCATTTTTTTCCTTTTTAAAACATGACTTGAGGCTTAAGCATTTAAAACATGCAGAAAAATTAAATTGTTAGATTTACTCATCGGTTTGAATTTTAGACATTTGAGAAAGTACCAGATGGAAGTATTCAAAATAATGAGAGGATTGATTCAGGGCGCGTGGATGGCTAGGAGCTGGGAGGAGAGGTGGTAATTACGAACCGACTAAAGTTTCAATACAGCCGCGGGTTTTTAGGAGAGAAAAAAAGTTCTTTTATTTCTTAATAGCTAAACTGTGAGTAATTATAATAAATTGCTGGCGATATTGGTGATTAATGGTAGTACCATTGTTTGGTACCATTATAAATGATAACCATTTCTTGACATCGGGGCCTTGTGAAAGACACGACGACTTCTGGCCCTCTTGTGATAAATGAGCAAAACTAAAACTAAATCATATTATTATTATTATTATTATTATTATTATTATTATTATATTATTATATTATTATTATTATTATTAGTAGTAGTAGTATATTAGTAGTAGTAGTAGTAGTAGTAGTAGTAGTAGTAGTAGTAGTAGTAGTAGTAAGTGCATCCGTTGTTCGGGAACCGGAACACCTGCTTGGCGTGAAAAAGAGGGGGGGATTCGGGGGTACCGGAGACTGGTCGGCCACTAAAAGTGGGGAAACAGAACTGCCCCGCGAAGAAAAAAAAATCAAACTGCTAAAGAAGAGCACGAAATAGATGCCACTCCACTGGCTTCAAAACGGAATCCTTAACCAGGGATTGGGGGGGGCAGAGGGAAGGAAGAATAAGAAAAATATATACGGCCGCCACCATGGCAAGCGAGCGCGCTACGCTAACGTGCCGTCGCCAGGTGGGGTAAATAGTCCACGTTGACAGCGTAGATCCCCAATTCGGCGAAAGCCATCAGACCGGTCCCAAGTACCGTCGTAAATCGAGGTAGAGAGGGTGAATGCCGTGTTTCCAAACCGTTTCTTCGGTACCAACCGCCCCTAGACGAAAATATCGTAATTATTTGTTGCCTAGATACGGGTACCTTTTAATAAAGATGGTCCACACTGAACGCCCTGGGATTTCCAGACAAGTTCCCCTTTTTGCTGCCTTCCCCAGCCCGCCGCCGGAAGTACGTGGATTTTCATAATGGTTGCCGGCTCTCTCGTCTCCTTACCCGGGAACAGTTTCTCATGTTCTGAACAAAAGGCATTTTCCAATCGTCAGCTAGAATAATAAGATGCAGGAACTCTTCTTCTATATGGTTTAGCTTGAAGGATCCTGCAGTTACAAAACTGACAAAAACCGAGGATCAGACATTGATATCTAATTTCAATTTGTTTTTAGGCTTCGTTTAACAACTGTCATATACTGAATTAATATTTTACTCAATTATACTTTTAAAATCACATTTAACACTATCAAAGCTGAATAACACGCCATCTACATGCTCCGGTATTTCTACACTGGACTTTAACGAAAAATAACAGGAATGTTGTCCTTATATGATATTTTATTTATTCATTTTTTAAAAAAATTTTTAGGACCATGTAAATACGAAGGGGCTGCTGGATGTAACGAGCCGTGGTCAATTATATTAAATCCGACCGCTTCATCCGGCCAAACCTGCGATTCTATTCAAACAGAATATAGTGTTGCCTCCACTTACTAACATCGGTAGCATCACCGTCGGTCGATTCACAGATGGCAGCGAAGTCGCCACTAAACTGGGGCTGTAAACACTGGGCTGTGGTAGAGTTTGTCGCAGAGGCCCAGAAAGAATGTGACTGGTGGGTTTAACATCAGCGATACGAGTCGACTGAATGAGGATTCGGACCACCAGGTCTGTTGTGGGCAAACTGATTCGAACACTGTCCTTGGGCTCGTTCTGGTAATTCCATGAGATGTAATATTTTGTATAAATAAAATCACAGCTCTGATCGAAGAGCAGCTGGGGGGGGGTTCCCAATTAATCAGCGGACTCATCTCAGTCGTTATGGAGCCGATAAAGGTGACTTTCTTGTACGGTGCTGGAGACTTGTTTGCATATTTTAAGAAAGAAGCAACAACAACAACAAAAAAGGAAGCGGGAGAGATCTGTCGATGTTCTTATTGGCTTATCGGTAATTATTGCAAAATCTTTAATGAGATTATCCTCAAAATGTGGAAGGCGATAATACACCAACCGGAATCAAGGCTCTCTCACGGTCGCCATTTTAAAAGATTTCTTTAAAAAAGAAATTGCACTCAAAAAAGAAACTTTTTATGTAACTATCAGGACAGACTTTGTTTGTTTTGTTGTTGTTTTTTATGAAAAACATGGACGTAATCACCTGTGATTTTTTTGTTGTATTTTTGTACCTCTACCTATTACATTACGATGCGTGGAGATAATTCAGTTATCAAGTTACTAAACGGTCAAAAGAAAGATAACCCTTTACACTTCATATTGTTGTGAACATGTGACTATATTTCTAAGGATCGCTGTCAGCTCGTACATTCTTAAATCTTCATATACCACCTGTGGTGCGCACCCCGCCACCCTTCAGATCTGTATTACTCAGCAGAGGTGAGATACCATAGATACTGTGACACAGCCTCTTCCACGCTAATGTAACCTTTTGTGACAAAAAATCCGTCCATCGCTCCGACCCCACATCTTTTCACTAAATATACAGGTAGTCCCAACACACATACTAACTAGACCTTCTAGATCGGGCCAGATGGTCTAAGTACAACACGGAATGAAGTGGTCAGCGAAGGGTTAAGAAGAAAAGGAAAAAAAAACAACAACTAGATTTTCCGTTGAATTCTAAACTTTTTCCTTATCTGTATAACGACACATTAACTTACAAAATGGTGTTAATAAAATCTCTTGACGTCACCCCCCCCCTCTCTCTCTCTCTCTCAACACGTTAACAAAATCGATGATATTTTTGATTTTTGAGGAAGCATTAATGGTACGTCTATAACAGTAACAAAAAAAGAACACTATTGCTCTTTAGTAGGTCTAATCCACAGTTAGTTTCCAAGGTTGAGGCGGACTGATTCACTGCTATAACTATCAACGAGGAAGACTTTTACAAAGGAAGAAATTCCATGCGAAAGTTTATCCAGGCTGTGCTTTTAATCTGCCGTGAGAATCAAACCTCTTCGACGCTTTTCGGAGAGCACGCAATCAATGGAATGTAAATAATTAACGTATATACACTTATTTCGCTAAGGGATGCAAAAAAATATATTTTGATACATAAATAATAAATTCTTCATTGTTTTTTTTTTGTTTGCTTGTTTTTATGATTGTTGTTTTGGTTATTCCACCATTGCAAAATGTTAAAACAAATTATTATTATTATATTATTATTATTATTATTATTATTTATTATATTATTATTATTATTATTATTATTATTATTATTATTATTATTATTATATTATATTATTATTATTTATTATTTATTATTATTATTATATTATTATTAATTATTATTATATTATTATTATTATTATGTTGTTTTAAAACTGTTTGTCGAAAATAATTAATTTTTGTCTGAATTGAAAAAGCTTTAAAATCATCATTTCCAACATAAAAAAATGTATTTTTTGCAATATATACTGTCCGCCATAATTATATGGCCGCTTAAGAAGTATCCCATGTATCATAAATAAATCAATTTATCATTGCATACAGCTACATGTAGAATAGCTTACATCTGCTAGGAAACATATACATAAAAAACAGGTTAGGATAATTTCATGTTGGTAGCAGGAGTCATTCCTTCAAAATACCTTCTTGGATGAGTGACTGCCGAGTCCATGATCACCGTCGCCATGTGTATATATATCTTTACTTATTCATTTACTCAGAAATAATATTAATATTTTTAGAAATAATAAGCTTTTTTCCCGTTTTGCCTCGACATACTATATAAATCAGTAACACCTGGAAGATAATCCATGTAACGTCGGTGGTCGGGGGGGGGGGGGACACTGGTTGAAGCAACTGTTATGGCGCTAATAAAAAATCTGTATGATGCTAATTTATTTGTAACGTTCCTGAGCTGTGTGAAGTAATTACCACCTCTATCTGCTTTCTGCGAGGCCTACCCAGCTTGACACCTGCGTAAATCTGGATCGTAAAAACAATCAATCAAAATTCGCTAAAATAGAGTCTCTCGATAACCAACCAATGAAAATTCGCTAAGACAGAGTCTCCCGATAACCAACCAATGAAAATTCGCTAAAATAGAGTCTCTCGATAACCAACCAATGAAAATTCGCTAAGACAGAGTCTCTCGATGAACAACCAATGAAAATTCGCTAAAATAGAGTCTCTCGATAACCAACCAATGAAAATTCGCTAAGACAGAGTCTCCCGATAACCAACCAATGAAAATTCGCTAAGACAGAGTCTCCCGATAACCAACCAATGAAAATTCGCTAAGACAGAGTCTCTCGATGAACAACCAATGAAAAGTCGCTAAAATAGAGGCTACTGTTAAGCAGACAACGGAAGCTTCTACTGACACAGACCACCTAAAGACAACAAATAAAAAGTTATTAACCGTAAAGAGTCGCCCCAAAAATGGTCAATCAAAAAACATGGTAAATTTAGAGCTATAGAAAAGGTACAACGGTTTCTAAAAAAATAAGCAATCTAAAACCTTCCAATGGCGATGGTCACCAAGTATCTAACAGAAATCAGACAAAACGTGGAGCCAGGGAAAAGCTTCGGTGAAACGTCTTCAACAGAAGAGTAAACGATAATTTTTTTAGAAGTTAATGAGAAGCTCACTATTGGCGAGTCGGGAGGGAATTAGAAGCCGGAGAATAGTTAAGCTCGACAAACGAGTGGCAGCAGAAAGCGGGTTAATAGCGGAGACTGCCAAAAGAAAGCCGACCAAGACTTCAAAGTCTACCAGTGCAGAAGCAGCGCTCACGAAATTCCCATTGATGGGTGGTGGTTGGGGAAGAGCATCTCACCACGCAGTTCTTACTCTTTAGTTTGTGCTAATCGACGGCCGTATATCGTCTTATTTCCCCGCGTACGCGACGTTTACACTTAACTCTGCATCTCCTTCGACCGACTGATAAAAAAAAAGGCATTTCTTTTTCTCTCGGCGTCTCGAGACAGCCAGCACTTTCGTCCCAGACATATTTCGCCGAGCCTTTTAGAGGATTTCGATTTTAATTACGTCTCCATTCTGCGAACTGCTCAAGCGATCTTTTCCTTTCTTTCTCCGCCCTCCACCCTTCCACTAACCCCTGTAACGAGACTCGACTTACAATTAGTCTTAAGTCGTAATCGAAGCTTCGCAGTTCACATGATAAAGGACAAGGTATCGCATAGATGGACGCTAGACGGTGCCTGCAGATTAATTATCGAAACAAACACAATATGTAATCAGAATTTTTCTGCCGGCCATTCCATATTTGATTACACCAATCTTTTCATCTTCCTCAAGGTTTATATAAACTCACACTCAATTGCGTCGGTGCCCGGCCAAAAAAAAATTCCAGAAACAGCAAATATTTGAGCAGCAATATAAATCATGCTCTATTTGTTTACAATATCATTACTTCTATCCCGTTTCCTTTGATCTGCAATCCGTGTAGGTTGCGGGGAAATTTTGTTCGCGCGTATCCCTCTGCAAAAATCTACTTGGAAGTCTTGGACGGGTAAGGAAACGGCGGTTCTTACTTAAAAAAAATACGCTACCGAGGAAAGATTTCCATCACCCGAGAGGCGCGCGCACAGTCACAGCGGAACTTGCCGCCCACGTGCTTTGTACGACACTCGCGTGTTATTTAAACCCCTATTCCAAAGGATTAGTTCTCACAAACCGGAATCGGTTATTTTTTTTTTCTTTTTCAATTCTCATTTTTAAAATAATTTAATGGTTTTTTTTTGCGTGGAATTTAGAAAAGGACTAAAAAACAGATGAGAGAGTGTTGGCTTTAGCCCTACCCATCAACTTATTGGCGTTAACAGAGGCTAGAAAATCCGGGTTGCGGCAGATTTCTACCCGCGTTGGCGCTGTAGAGTTAGGTGGTTATCAGTCAGTAAACCATGGGTTCGAATCAAGCCCCATTATGGAAATACAAACATTTACCGCAAATCGACACTACACAAAGGCGCCGTCTTCAGGCCTACAAACGACCGACGGAGAAAGCGGAACCTAGGAGCCTTGTTTCAGTTTCGCTGTCACTAGTGATAGGGGCTATGTCGGTGCTCCAAGATTCAATGAGGCATGATTACAGTGCAACAGACTGAAGCTGTTATGGTTAACGGGTTCGGTTTAGTCCAGTTTGAATACCACACACTGTTAGAATCTTTTATCTGCTACCATGGACACGGACAAGCCAAAATGGCTACGTGACTCTTTTGGGGGGGGTCATTAATAAGTCTATAATAAAAGAAAGTAACTACGTGGTGGTGAAAATCACCAGGGATGCATCCAATATAGACAGTTTGTTTGTTTTTTTTTAAAGGGTAAATTTTATTTCTGTATTCATTTAATTATTTTCTTGAGCGGAGAGACGGCCATTTGTCTGTCAGTAGCCAGTATGCCGCTGTTTGTTTCTGTGCGCGGCAAAGAGTTAACGGCAAGCGCACTTCAATGATCGTAACTCGTAACCATGGTGATTGTTTCACATACCTCGCCTATGTATCTATCGCCTTTACTCTTCAGGTCTGCTTCCGCCGTCTCGTGACAGTACAAGCAGGTTGGACATATTACAGAGTTTCGTAAACAGGGGTAAAAACAAACAACCAAACCAGATCCTAGGGACCCCCAGCCGCCCTAATAACTTCTGTATTGTATCCCTTACCTTTATAAGATAATTAGCTATATTGTAATATATATTTTTTTGGTTTTACAGGGAGTCGGGAAACGGCTTATACGTACGCCATCACCACAGCCGGAATAACGTACGCCATCACCCAAGCCTGCAGCCAAGGGAATCTGACCAACTGCGGCTGCGACAAGTCGAAGCTGACCAACTACCACCCGGACGGGTGGAAATGGGGCGGGTGCAGCGCCGACATTAAGTACGGCCTCTCTTTCGCACGGAACTTTGTCGATGCGCGTGAAATTAACGAAAATGCCCGGGCGCTCATGAACTTGCACAACAACCGAGCGGGTCGCAAGGTGAGGCGAACACTGTCAATCTTTTATTATGGACGGGGCGCGTGGTAACCTGCTGGTAGCGGCGCCGCCAGAGGGAAGGGGGTGACTAACGCGCGCTACTGCTGTGGGTGGGAGGAGGCCGGGGCGTTCGAGAATAGCCGTATTTAGATATGTGATGATGGTCGAGAGTTACGAGTGCGTACTCCTCCTCCTCCTCCTCCCTGTCACTAATGCGCAGTTACTGCTGAGTGCCGACTTACAAGTCACACACACATATCCAGTATATATAATAATAATAATAATAATAATAATAATAATATAATAATAATAATAATAATAATAATAATAATATAATAAAGATGTGTTTGATACTAATAGCAATTTTACTAAGCAAGAAAAAACCGACGTTATATTTTGACCGGTGTGTATTTAGATAATGGATTTATCACCGAAGGGACACAATCCCACTCCGTCTGATATTTGCCCAAGGTAATGCCCCAATAAAGGTTATTTCACACATTTTGAAAGTCCAAAAAAGGTCAAGGAATTTTTAGTGGAGAATGTATTTTTTTTTTTATGGATAAAAGAAAAATCAAAATTAATTATCGACAAATCTGTTTCCCATTTTAAACCTCGCCGATTAGACAGTTGGTAGGACGCGTGGTACGGGAGGCAATAAATGGAATAGTCGTGTTTTTAGTAGAATTCTGGCGATTCTTCTTTTTTTAAGGAATCTTGCAGCGTCATCACGCGACGCGTGGTGGAGAGGAAAGGGCAAGGGGCGGTAATCAACAGCTTCCCCCTGATATTTACGAGCGTGTAACTTAGCGGAACAGACATCAAGCCGGTTTCGAAATCTCGTTCGGTGGTATTCTTGTCTGAGCTTCTGTGGCTTACTCATCGTTTCTCCCCTCCCCCCTCTCCTTAAGTCGTGCTACAAAAACCGTAACTCTTCTGGGCACAAATCCCCTCACCGCGAAATCCACTCGCCTCTTGTGACGTCACCGCCACCTTCCGGCCCATTCGCGACCGTTGCTGAATGGCTGAGCACAACTCCAGCCAGTCCGGTGAGACAACATTTTTCGCATTCACTTCCATTGCTCACTCACGGACCCAGCTTTTTAACTGGGGGTCCTTTAGCGGTTTATTTATCGAGCAGATATTTCTGACAAACACGTTAACGTTTACTCTACTCTGAACGTATTAACCTCTAGAAGAAGTGAGAAAGGTTCACTGTTCACGGTTGAGGAGAGAATGAGGGAGATGGAGAGAGGAAAGGGAGACATTAACGCCGGATGAATCGAACTTCTTTGCAGCTTTAGCGACTCCCTTAACAAAGCTCCGCTTTGAAATTCCCTTTTTCTTTTTTTCCGGAACATTATGACGGATTATGCGATTTTATACTCGTTTTGAATTTCTTTTTTTTACTGAAGTAAGTAAAAGAATAACAGACTGCATGATGTTTACCCGTTTGGTAAAGGAACATTCCGAGTGGCTTTATGCGCGAGTGTACTCGGTTAACTCGCAGCAGATTGCTTCTAGGCATGTCGTAAAAAAATTTCAAATTCCTTCGTACGGCCCGTCACGTGACGGCGTGTCGTTTCTGTAAACGTTAAACAAACAGGCGCAGAACGGAAGTACTAACGGCACAGCCGCGAGGAGAATGCCGTCTTGCCATTGGACGAATTAATAATGATTTTATTGCATTAGAGGAGAGGTAACAGCAGGGCAGAAGATATCCAAAGAGTGTTTTACTGAAGATACAAACGTAAATAAAATAGAAGTCAATATTTTCAATAAAAGCTGGCCTCGTGGAGGCTTTTATCTTCGCCGGATCTTTCTATTGACCTATTTATAAAAGATAAACAGTTGTTTCTATGGTTACACGCTGAACGAAGTGTAACTCACACACACACACACCAGTAAATGTTGTTTTTTACGATTTTGACAAACTTGATTTGAAAGCCAAAACTACAAAGAAAAAAATCACGTGCCTCCAACACCGTTCCCAAGCACCCGAAACTTTTCTAACTGTGTGGCAGATTCTTGAGTTCTAATCATTTTTCGAAACCATTTTTGGTACACGGTCGGTGGCAGGTCATCAGCGTAGCGCATTAGCTCATTTGGGTGGCGGTGTTTGTTTAGTAAAGTACCCGTCTTTTATAGTTCTCTACCGACTCCGTTTCGCATGGGCCTCGTTCAGGGACATCCCGAGTCGGGGGAGCTCTAGCCGACGGCTACTGTTTCCGGTGGTGAAGAACTCCCCTCTTTCTTTTCCCCGCCCGGCCAGTTTTCCGAAGGCACCATGAAAGTACGGCAGCCATCCAGCCGAGACGCAATAAAACGAAATGCAAATATACACGGCCCACCATAATTCACGACTCATCGATGAGATAACCAATCGAGCATGAAAAATAGTTCGGCGTTACAGAACTTCGGAAATAAAGTTTAATTTATATGTATGAACTTTATAAGTGTCATATTCTATTGTAGGTGTAGATATATGCACTAATGCCAAAACAATGGGCTCTACCGTATGCGAAGATTCGATGTATATTGCGCCGCTATCTGATAAACAGAAATAATTAAAGCATCTTCTCTAAAACAGCTTTTAGAAATGAATTATCTAACCCTACCTAACCACGGCTTGTATTGTTTTAGAGGTTATTACAAATAAGTTTTCGGTATTGCTATTCGTAGCTAGGACATTTTGTCCTTCGTAAACAGTGGCTGTAGAATGGAGGTCAGCTTTACACAAAGGGGTCGCTTTAAGTCGAAGCGTTTGTCCAATAAAACATTTATCTTTTGACTAAAGAGCGCTGACATCTATGATACGTTCTTGTCGTAGTATATATATATTTTTTTACGCTCGAGTGAATTCGCCTGTCTGGAAAAGCACGAATATATTCATGCCAAGTCTGTCGGCGGCTGTAGCCATGGTTTCGTATTAATAAGTAACTCTCTCTATATATATATATATACGCCATCCTAGCTTTCCCGTCAAGAAGATCCGAAACAACTTCATTCGCGTCATAGTTGTGCATGATTTAATTTCGAAGAGAATAAATCGGAAACTCCTAAAATATTCAGCTACAACGTAAGATTTTTGGCGCAGAAAATAAGAATGATATATATCTTAAAACTGTTGCCAGTTACTTCACGTTTATCTTAAAAACTCCATGGTCGATCACCTTACTCATCTAATGAACTGATTTCGTGAAAGGAATCGAACCCATGCCTGATATTAGCGTCTTAAATAAACAAACCCTGGCTATCGCTCCATCCACCGCAATGCTAAATTATTTACTTTTTTGAAAACTGCGCATTTCGGTTTAAAGGGGCAGGGAAGTCTGTGTATATACATCACTACTATCGGTTATTTGTTTTAAATTTGCTGACCATGAATTACGAACCAGTTATCTCCCCCCCCCCCCTCCCCGCGCGCCTCTGTCGATATTTCGGAGACTACTCGCTCGCGCCTTCTTTGGCTCTTTCAAATAGAGAGTAGAGTAGAAAAAGTGGCGACGTCCCAACCCGCACACCAACCTATTAACTATGTAGAAATGATTAACGACAACTAGAATAATTAATTAACCGAACATTTATTGACAGTTATGCCTTTTCAAGTCCGAGTAAAATCAGAACCGACATGGAATACAGCGATTACAAGTGCTAAGTCAATAAAGTGATTTTAGTTGTGGACGCATTAAGCGGACAGGCAGGGGATGGATGAGGAGGTGGGGGGAGACAGGCCGACACAGGGACCGGGCGGCGGAGAGATACAGGCGCTGACGGACCGACCGTTTACTCTGTTCCACCGCTACAAGACCGATGTTGCAGTCACGAGCCCAGACCGCGGGTTTATTGCAGAAATAACTCACCCCACCCCCAGCGAATAACAAACAAGAAATGTCGCTATCAGTTTTCGAGCGAGAATACCGCCGAAACACAGCTCCTCAGAGATCGGGGCTGATGCTCCAACAATTCATAGCAAGTTTATACTTTCAATTTGAAGATATCCCGTCGTGATAGAAGCGAATATGTGCCGAGTCAGGATTTTTATTATTCGATTCCAACTCTGCAGTGGCCACTCACGAATGTAAGAAATAATCAATTAAAACGGTCTCACGGCGTTACCTCGGAGATGCCGTCGGCTGGCCCGGAAAACTAGTGGCGGCAATCGAACGCCATACAGATACCGGGTTGCACAACTATGACGCGACACGTCTCTGAGGCAGCCGGCTCTGACGCTGACCGAGTATGGTTTCCTTGACTGGAGAGCTTTAGCATCTCCTCCTCCTCCCTTAATCCTCTTGGTAGAAGACGGGTTATTTGAACCTGAAGACAAACAGCCACTCTATTTTACTGGTAGCTAACACGCATAGCCCCGGGTTATCTACTCATTGTTGAAAATTTCCCTCTTTCTTTTTCTTTTTTTTTAACTTTTATTTGGCTCCTCTTCATATTCAGAGTGGAGATAACTAGAGCGATAGCATTAATTAAGTGGTTACCTCTCGAGGCAGGCTTCGACCACCCCCCCTTTTTCCCCCCACTTCCTTAAAAGCTTTTACAGAAGAAAATAAAGGGTGATAAAACTCCGTATCGGCGTTTAGTTGTAGCTAATTTCGTTTTCCTAAGTTAAAAAAAAAAAGGGAATAAAGAAATACCAGAAAGGTTCCGGTTCATTAGCCTCGTTTGGAGAAATGAGCATTTACGCGGCGGACAGAACGGAAATTAACTAGCCCCTGGGTAGTACTTAAGAGTCGGTGATACGTCACGGTTCGAGAGTAATTAACACTACCACGTATACATTCCCGAGAAAGAAAACAAAATGGTCGCTGTTCACGGTGCATGTCGAAGTCTCTCTCTCTCTCCCACTCCTTTCTTTCTTCCTTTTCTCTTAGAGATTCCAATGCCAGATTATTTAGATGATTCCACAAACCCAAATCGAAATTCAGTAACATTAAACGTCTTTAGGACAAGTCAGGAAAGAAATTGCAAAAGCCGATGTCTGTCTCGAGTCGGAATTTACAGACCTTGTAATCTAAATTCAAGTTTGCGTATTGTAAATATTATTTATTTAGGTGAAGTTAGTGATAAGGGAACAGCCATGCCGGGATTAGCATTGGAGTAGGATCGGCCAGGATTATAGGGCTAAGAACATTTTTAAAGATAAAGTTAAGGTTTTTTCCCCAAGGCTATCAAAATAACGGTCAGGCCAAACGTATCGACGTCTAGGGCGCATGTTCCAGTAATCCTCCTAAACAGAGTCGCGGTGTTTGCAGATCGTTAAAGCTGACAGGTTATTTCAGGCGAATTGAGATGAGTAATTTGTTTTGTAAATACTTCAACAGCCACGAGATGCAATGTTTCGCTGTATCGCGCTAAGATTCGGCAGTGTGGAAGACTAAATTCAACACTAAATGTAAATTAGCACGCATAAGTAGTACTAAACTTATTTTACTTGCCAATTGTGAGAGATGGTTGTGTGTGTGTGTCTTCCTTTACAGAGGATTCGTTTAAGGTTGAACTATCGCAAAAAATAATAATGATAACCTTTAAAGAAAGTTTGACATCACTGAAAGAAAAAAAAAATAAGGACCGTGAATACCCCGCGCGGGATTTAGAAAAGCTCTCGTGAGCGAGCGAGAGAGAAAGCGCGAAAGCAAAGAGAGTAGCGCTCTAAACGAGATATAGAGCTCAGCGAGCCGAAATCTCTCGCGAGAGATCTCTCTCTCTCTCTCTAGCTCCATCTCTCTCTCTGAAAATCTCTCGAGAGACATCTCTCTCGAAGAGAGAGAAAAAGATCTCGATCTCTCTCTCATTCTCTCTATCTCTATCTCTCTCTCTCTCTCTCTCTCTCTCTCTATCTACATCTTTCTCTCTCTCCATCACTCTCTCTCTCTATCCATCTCTCTCTCTCTCTCTCTACTCTCTCTCTCTCTATCTCTCTCTCTCTCTCTCTCTCTCTCTCTCTCTCTCTCTCTCTCTCCTCACTCTCTCTCTCTCTCTCTCTCCATCTCTCTCTCTCTCTCTCCATCTCTCTCTCTCTCTCTCCATCTTTCTCTCTCTCCCTCACTCTCTCTCTCTCTCTTCTCCCCCCTTGAAGACTATAAATAGAAGATTCCTCATGAGCATGCAGTATTCGATAATTGTACGTCCACCATCTTCAATCTTTGAGCACCGAATAAATGTGTCTGTGCTCTGGTGCAGTACCTTTAAGGTCCAGCACCCCAGCCCCACCCGTCGGTCAACCTGTACCCGAGTAACTTATCACGCTGACTTACTCTAACAGCATTTTGTTCTTAAAGGCGTAGAATGAAAAAAAAAAAAGGGAAGTAAAAGGGTCCCTCTAACATTGGTAAACGGCTCGGCGAATGGATTCGACATCAGCTCCGGAACAGCCAGCGGTTTCCGTGAGCTCGCGTGATTTCGGATATTGCCACTGTTTACTTATTTACCTATTTATTTATTTAAGAACCCCTCATCCGTTTCCTGCCCTGCCCTCCCCGTCTCGTTTTGGCGGACCGCTGCAGCTGCACCGAATGTCTTCCTCAATGGCGCACCGTTGCGAGCCTAAACATCTGCGCGGCCTCTCGACGATTCTGTCCCCTCCCCGTTAGTCGCCAAACCGGATTAGAAGTGCGATGACGCGGAGTCGAAACTCCCCGCGTCGCGGTCCAGTGCACCGCGTTTTCTGGAACTTCTATGATTCAGCGACGGTAAGACTACTCCATTAGTTTGGAGCGGGTGGGTTGGGCCTCGATGTAATTGCAGCCAACATCCGATGACGAAACCGTGGGCTGGGACGAGGAAATCAGCGAGCGAGAGCCGGACACAGACTTCGCGATATCTGGCTAAAACTCGTACGTGACGTTCAATTAGGATCAAAGGAAAAAGCCCCGGCTGGTGCGGGGGAAGTCGTTGACGAAGCTCTGTGGGTGCGCAGATCCCTGCTTCTTAATTAAAAGGGCAGTTCCGTGGATCGGTGGCTGAAAGGAGGGGAGAAATGGGGCACTCGCGTGGCAGAAACTGGGATGGGAAAACAACAGGATTAACTGTAACACGGCAGCGAGCTGAAGGGAACTAATATCAACGACAAAGGGTTACCGACAAAACGATTAGACATACCTGCTGGGGCTTCTTCTATGTACTACGTCGGTGATACCTGTTAAGAGATTCGGTGTAGCTGCTACAGAAGACAGAAAAGAAGTATATTCAACCCTATTATTCCGAAGAAAAAAAAAGGAGTTGGGGTATCAGTTTAATTTTTTAAACTAACGTTAGCAACTTCTTTATTAAATCATCTGTATCCGCAGTCAAGGGACCCGTGATTGTTTTCGAGAAAATTGCATGTTCTAAACATGAGGACAACGACAAATGTTTCCTGCTTGTCTACCCCGGCCACCGGTAGTAGGGGCCACAATTATAAGGTGGATGGAATTTCAAACCGATTTATATTAGAAACAGGTTTTATGTTGTTGTTCTGGAAGAAACTGGAGTGGAAGTAAATGTGGCTAGTGGTGAGGGTTAGTTAGGGTAGGAACTGCACTAATATTTCTCTCTCTTGTGGTGTCCCATGAGCTATAGCTGGGAGAGACCAAACGTTTTCATGAGCGTATTAGGCAGCTGGGCATGTTACGTACTGCGTTAGGTCTCGAATCAACCCTCAGTCTTTAAAAAAAAAATTATCTAAAGTTTATCGTAAAGGAAACGGATAAAGCTTGAATTTCGATTATTAGATTTAGATATCAAAATGAATCTGATTTACTTTTCAAAATGGAATGTAAAATTATTTAGTGTGTGCCGTCTGAACGACTGATGCGTGATTTTCTTGAAATAAACTGTTTTTATCGGTTGTAGAGATATATGCTTAAAGATGCAAGACGCTTATCCTCAGCATCTCGCTTTATCTGAATGAGTTCCTCTCTCTGTGTCCGTCTTTGGGCCTTGTCTCCCCCACCTCACCTCGTCTTTTCTCTCTCTCTCTCTCTCTCTCCTCCCGAGATATCAGTGTTTTGACGAAAGACAGATTTCATCTTTATAGCCCTTTCACTATAATGCCTTCCACTGAACGACTGTCTTTTCATAATCAGCAGCAGTAAAGTCTCCACACCCCACGAACTCGGAACTATCGGATAACCGAAAGAACCACTAGGACACTTATTTTCTTAACTTTGACAGAAAAACTGTCTTTCCCCTGCACGGCCCACATGGCGCCGAATCACGAGGGATACACCTGGAATCTAAAGATAGTTTTGATTTCGCCCACTAGTCAAAACATTCTGTACTAAGCTAAAGTTCACCGCCTAGTTCTTGTACAAATATATATATATATCTGTGACTACATTTTCCGACGAAAGAAAAATTCTGCCAGGTGCGCTACAATTAATCATTCGGAAAGTTAAGCCTTTTCATTTAAAAAAATCGGAAATCACGCATTTCCATAACCTCAGCAGCGAGTCAGGAGGCAATTAGAAAGAAGGGGAAAAAAGGATCTTTCAGTATTTAAGAAGAGCTTTAATTAGAAATGTTTCTGTTAAAAATGTCCTCTGACGGCCCATGAAAGATCTACAAACGTGCCGAGAGGGAGAGAAAACCCACAAAGTCGGCTCGTGCGGCGAAGTTTAAAAATTTGATCCTGACAAATTTGCTCAAGTTTTACCTTTTCTTTCCCATCTCTCTCATCCGTGCATCGAATTTCCTTTGGATCTTTTCTTGTTTTTCGTTTAGCGAGATTACGCTGACAGCTCCGTTAAAAACTGCGAGTTATTTATAAGTAATTAGACGCACGCGCAAAATGGCGGTCGTCGCTTTACTTAATCTGATAGTTTAAGTGCACGCATCTAATCGAGTTCGGATATCCAAGGTTTGACTATGTAAAACAAAAACCCGGATAGAGATAGCGCAGACGGAGTGGATTTAAAAAAAAACAAAATGTATTAAAATTTCCGATATCGTAGCAAACCTTTATTGATTCGGCTCTCGCTTTTCTCTGGTTGCTACGATATTCCTCGCACAAATTATTATTTTTTTAAAAAAATATTTTTTTTCCAATATTCCCATACCTAATTATTACAACCAACCGCCACGGCTGAAAAATAGCAGCCATTTCGGGTCGGCCCGAGACAAGATGGATTTTCCCATAGTGCAGAGCGAACGGAAGCTTCCGATCTTTCACGAGTTTACCTTTTCCAGTTTGCTAATTGGCCACTCTTTCTCCTATTTTCTTTACACCGTATATCATTCCAACGAACATTTATGCGAAATGATATTCTGCTCTGAAAACTATTTAATTAATGAAATTTAAAGAAAATCTCCGCATTAATTACGAAGATGGAATTTTAGCGAAACGACTCTGTAGTGAAGACAGAGTAGATGTGTTTTACATGTTCAGAAGAATTACTTCCCCTTATTACTGTTTCTCAGCTAAGACATTTCACTGGTTGTTGGTAAAGGAACTTTCCCACAAAAATGGCGTCCGTGTGAATTATTGAATTGCACAGTGAGACGGGGTAATATTCATTTGTCTACCAATTCTTGCAAGGAAAAGTACAGCACAGAGAAGCCATCGTACTAACAAAAGGCAGAATTTCGTCTTATTCAAGTGGAAAACGGGATGGGAATATTTTTCTTTAAAATATCAAGCACCACGCAGTAGCCATCAAAGACACACACGCACACACGTGCACACGCATTTGTTGTAATACCTATCCACAGGGGCGCCAGGCGCAATTGTCAAACGTTTTCCCCCTGTCCCCTGAACATCCCTATTTCCCCGCCCAACTACGGACGTCTCCCTCCTCACTCGTGTGATGGCTGTGCGAAAAAAAAACATAAGAAGAAATGAAGAAAGGAAATAATGGCGTAGCCAGACTTGCTGCATGGACGGGTCCTGTTTCGTTTCGTTTCGTTTCGCCATTACACGCCGCGTTCTCCCGGAGGCCGACACGCTCGTGTTACAGGCACGTGGGGTGTTGAAAAATAACCACGCAAGATGGACGACGGGTTTTTAATTGCGGACGCTGGGTCCCGTTTCGACCTTCCGCGTGACAGCATCCGTTTGTGTTCCGACGAGCCGTATTTTGCTGTTGTTGTCTTCTTTGTTGTTGTTGTTTTTTTTTTACAGGGAGGGGGGAGGGGAGCAGATACAGGAGCGATACAGCAGCTAGGGCTGTGCAAAAACACGAGGGGCGACACGAAACGAGAGGTTCGGTTCGTCTGCCGGACCCTCTCTCCCCTCCCGCTATTGTGTGTAGTACACTGCTGTCAACAAAGGCTTCAGCTCCCTTTTCAGTGGCTTAGATAAAAAAATATATAAATAAATGTCGCCGTCATCTAAACACCGCGGTGGTGCGGTAAATACGATCGAAGCCTCCTCCATTTCTCTTTCCTTTCTTTCATTTCCGTCCTTTTAGAAACCGCCAGCTTTCTCTCTCTCTCTCTCTATCTCTCTCCCTCCACCGCTGGAGGCTTGGGAGCGGGGTCCGAGAGGCGTCAAACACCCCCACTACTTACTGTGCGGTGTCGCCGTCGGCCTGACGACAAAACCGGAGTTTTGCGAATCATTTAAAAAACAACAACAACGTCTAAACTAACTGGGAGAGAGAGAGAGCGAGAGAGGAGAGGAGAGAGAGAGAAGAGAGAGAGAGAGAGGTGGCTCACCCCTGACTTACCCCCCCCCCCTCCCGATTAGTACTTACGGAGACCGTTCGCTGTTTTTATTTAGGTGTCTTCTTTCTTATTTTCACCGGCAAATCCACCAAAAAGGACGAAAACTCGTCTTTACTTCATTTATTTATCTGTCCATTTTTACTGTTTTTTTTGTTTTTTTAAATTTAGAAATTAACTCTTTCATCATCAGTAATATAAAAAAAATCAAAATAGTTATTCGGTCTACACCGATGCGCTTCAATTAAATCGTCTTGGGATGCTGAAGAGAAAATTCACTTGGATGTAGTTTTTTTTAAAAAAAAAATATATGCGTTGAAAATCATTTTTCTCGTATCCTCGGAAGAAGATTTGGCGACCGATCAAAGTTACTACGTCTTTGCCTTGAGTGTCTGGTGGCGCCACCGTGGATGCTTTCACGTGGTAGCGGAAGCGAGAGACATCGCATGGTGAACATTCCAGTGTTGAGGAAGGCGGCCGGGAACTGCAAATGTTAGCTGTGATTGTCTCTTGTCGACGCCACCCGCTCGTCTCCGCTCTGCTAATTAAAGCGGTTATCTACAGCGACTGCCGTCTCCCTTCTCGGCCGGCCCGCTGAAAAAGAGTTAAGCACACGCACACACATAACAGAAGCGACCCGTGTTCTACGAGAGTAGTTCTGTCACCTGGAAAACATCCATTGTCACACGCACCCCCATTTAGCGTAAATCGATCACCTTTATCATCAACTGGCGAATATAGATTGTCGTTGGTTGTTATCTGTTACCGGTCAGCGAATATCAGTCGTCTCCTCTGTCGGCTAAAGTCTATCGAATCACTGCTAAAGTTTACCAATAAAGAAGTCGTCACCTTAATTGTAGGTATATCGATTGTCTTTACTAATAGCTACAAATTACTCGTTGTTGGTGCTATCCACTTTCTTTTTTTGCTATTAATAACCGATTTACTATCGAGTAACGTAACGAATATCGATCTGAGCCGCGATCTCGCTCGCTTCCTTATCCGAGACGGAGAAGGAATAACGATAAGTGCTGCTGGCAGATACCAGTCGTCTTTACGATCAGCTAACGAATACCAGCCGCCGTTGGAATGACCAAGGGCTCTCTTGAAACAAATTAGTCGCTGTCTTCACTAACCTCCATAACCAGGGCCTGCCCAAGGCAGGTATGGATAGGTGCTCGTTAGTAGCTTCTGTAATGTGCACAGCACCGACTGAAAATGATTCTAAGTTTTCAATTTAAAAAAAAAAATCTAACGGTAACTGTAGATTCTGCTGTTTCACGACCAGTATCCGTTAGGGGGACAAATATCTACCAGACAGTAGAATCGCTGCTCGTGACTCCAGCTCTTATTAATATATTTATGCAAAATATTATAGACATTTGCGTGGTTTTATGTATTTATTGTAAGATTACAGAGCGCCAGGCAGGTTTGGCATACCTCTAGCTTCCTTGGCATGATGGTTTCTTTCGTTCGTGTTCGCCAGCCGGCCTCGTGGGTTTTTCTCACCTCCAAAAGTAAGGAATTCTGGTGGGGGACTTTCCCCACGTGACCCATTCTGCGCAATTGTCACGAGAGCTGCGCGGGGACTCGGCGACTCGTACGATCTGTGCGAGAGAGACGGGGATGTGGGCCGCTCGGCCGTCAGTACCACTCTCGGAATTCTGTCTTTTACTAACATCTATTGATGATACAGGTGAACTTTAAACAACACCAGGTGTAAAAGACAGACATTACATGATATTTACCACAAAATACCGCGTCATTCCGCGTAGTTTGTCGAGTCTTCAGTCGTTGACCATTCTTAGTACACGGTACCCGTGTTAAGAGTTTACCGCGATAGATTCCAGATGATTCTGGTTTCTCTTCTATCTTTTGAAGATAATTTTTTCTTTCTAATTTAGGGTCGCAGGTATTTCCGCTGACCATTTCTTCGTTGACTGCGCATCACTTTGTGTACTTTGTTCCTTGTAGATGTTGTTATTTCCTCTCTTCTTCAAAGTTTCGGAGTCTCCGCTGGTTCCACTCTTCCCTCTTCCTCTGTTTATAGATGTATTTATCCTTTCCTGATCCTAGACTGATGGGAATGCGAGCCAACTGAATTCGCCCGGAGGCAGAAGCTTCGTTCTGACCCGCTCCAAGAATGTCTGCAGACGGGGGCCTCGTGAGAGCTGCAGCCCACGGTTTTGGCAGCAGCCAGACGGGACGAGCTGGCAGAGTCTATAAAATAACCTATTAACTCGCGATCCCGTAATCGATATGTAACGAAAGAATGGAATCCTGTTTCCCTGCATAATCATACTATTAAGAGATGGTTGGGGGAGTAGAACGAGCTCGCGGTATGGCCCTGTCTCAGTGTGAAATACTTTTTTTTTTTTTTAAAAAAAATTTAATTAAGCAAAATTTTAAATTGGATTTAGGAAACAGAAGATAGACTGTGTTCGGTCGCGCTGGCACTCTGGGATATCGAGAAGAGAGAGAGACTGTGTTGGGTCCCGCTGGCACCCTGGGATACCGAGAAAAGAGAGAGACTGTGTTGGGTCCCGCTGGCACCCTGGGATACCGAGAAGAGAGAGAGACTGTGTTGGGTCCCGCTGGCACCCTGGGATACCGAGAGCTGGGGATACCGAGAAGAGAGAGAGACTGTGTTGGGTCCCGCTTGGGATCCCGCTGGCCACCCTGGGATACCGAGAAGAGAGAGAGAGAGAGACTGTGTTGGGTCCCGCTGGCACCCTGGGATACCGAGAAGAGAGAGAGACTGTGTTGGATCCCGCTGGCACCCTGGGATACCGAGAAGAGAGAGAGACTGTGTTGGATCCCGCTGGCACCCTGGGATACCGAGAAGAGAGAGAGACTGTGTTGGGTCCCGCTGGCACCCTGGGATACCGAGAAGAGAGAGAGACTGTGTTGGGTCCCGCTGGCACCCTGGGATACCGAGAAGAGAGAGATCCTTTCCATTTTTTAAGTGTAGAAGCGGAATTCTACGAAATCATCCGGCTCTGATGTAACGTGAACTTATTGAGTATTTATATAGGTACAGGTATACGTCCAGCTGTGGTCATTTCCTATAGTCAGGCCGCGGTAGTTATTATTATTATTATTTAATTAATTTTTTTAAAATTGCTAGGAACACTGACAAGCAACAAAAACAATTAGAAGACATTCCGCTGTCCGGGCCGCCCGTTCAGAGCTAAATTTCATTCCGTAGAAGCTCGATAAAAGGGCGCGACGAATGAAAAGTCGAACCGACTTGAGTCTACTGATCGAAGAAGGGTTAAAAGCAGTACAGCTTAAGCACAAAGATGCAAATTTTCTGACCGTGATTTACAAGAGAAACCGCTTCTGAGTGGACAAACCACACAGTCGGCGACTGTTAACTTTATTCTAATAGTAAATGAATATATCTTTTATAAAGCAGGAAGGGATCTTAATTCGCTCAATGGTTGGCCAGTCGCAGAAGGTCGACGGCAGGTACTACCGCATCTAGCGTAGCCATAGTTACGTTAGAACAACAAAAACAAAAAAAAAAAAAACGAGTCAGGCGAGACCGACCGGGACGGACTGGTTGTTACAGGGCTAAGTCGCTACAGCACCAGTGTTTGCTAACTGAGCGCATAGATTGGCTATGATGGACGCTTTGCGCTCCAAACTCCGTATGACGTCGATTATAGATCGTCTGGACTTTTCTCATTTTTGCAGGCAATTATCATCAGCAGGGGATTAGCGTTTTGCCGGAAGAACTTCCAAAGCAGGCTGTAATGCACACCCGGTTTGATTGGGTTTCCATCTAGCCAGTATAAATAACTGAAACTTGAAAATTGCGATGGACCTGTTAGCGTTCTCAAACATCCATTGTCTGTTAACGATAAGTCGATCTCATTTCAAAAGATGAGAGCGCAGTAACCGTCCGTATTTGTTTCCTCTCTCCCCCCCCCAACCCGTGCAATTTTAAGAGTGTCGACACGACATCAGTTGGTAGACAACCATAGGTAACCACACATAAATAAAAGTCTGATAAGATAGGGTGACTTTCTTCAGACTCCGACCATAGCTGACAGAAAGCGCTCTGGCTTTATGGATTCCATTATTGTCAGAGTAAATGGCCCCAACCCTAGCGTAAAAGTCATTAAACAGAAGAAGAAGAAATAACAATAATAAGGAGCGAATTATGAAAATTTTCGCGCAAGTTTTACGTCAGTCGGGGTGACCGGGCGTAGCCAGCCGTTGTCGGGGGCTGTATTCTACCTATTTGGTCTTCTTAACTCAGAGATCTGGCGTTAGGCCCTGATGATACGTATCCTTAAAACGAACCGTTTCTAAAGCATCAAATTAATTTCTATCACTTGTCTTAATCCGATGCAAGCCTCTTCTCTTTCTTCTTTTTCTTCTTCTTCTTCTTCTTCTTCTTCTTCTTCTTCTACTTCCCATTATTATTAATTTCGCTTACGGCTGAGTAACCTCACCCGTCCTCTGGCCGTACTGCCCAGGCCCCTATAGTTTGATCATTGGAATAGTGCGCACCCTGAGGTGAACAAGTCTCGTTTGTTATTCAGTCTTCAGGACAGAAAAAAAAAATGACAGGCGCCACTAATGGAAATCTATTATTTATTTTAATTACATTTTATCTTTATTTCAAAACTTTTAGTACGACCTGATACGATCGTCTAAAATATCTTGTGAGCTTTTATCCCGATGATGGTTTATCGTAAACCAGGTGCTCAACAGAAAACGGAAATAGTTTGGCAAAATGGAACAAGTAGTGACTGTGTCAGACATAATGGTAAACTCTCACGTTTTAATTTTTTCTCTGCTTGGAAATTCGGAAGCTATTATTTAGGGGTGAGAAACAGTGTTTTCAATGAATAAAACATTATCTGTTTATTTCGTTGGAAACGAATGAATTCTTGCAAGGTTCTCCTTGCCTTATTGTTAGTGGAAGAACTAACTGATAAACATATGGCTTTGCGATCACTGCTTCTCGCCATTATCAGGGTTCCCCCAGTGCAATTATTAGTGTTCAATCTAGTTGCAAGGAGGCTGGAAGCTATCGTGGCCTATGCAAGGTCCCCTCCAGGGGAGAGAAACAGCTATCAGTGCAATACATAAATTGGTTAATGCTATCACCATTAGCCACACTTTCCGCTAATTTTTAATAGGAAAAAAAATGTTCCTGATATCTAACCAACCGTGCTGTAATCTTAGCTAATTTGTCATTCTGGCTTCTAGTAGGAAGAGCCCACTCGCTCAGAACCCTTAATTATTTAAAAACCTTCATTGGGTATACCTTTTAAACGCCAACAATTCTAATTTGGTAGATCTAATATATTTTTAATGTTTTAGATGAAAATAATGCTTATTGGCAGTTTTCGTCGGTTAGCGGTTTCTGTTATACATTTTGTTGTAGATTCATAACGGCTTCTTTCTTAACAGTTTCTGTAAGTTAAAGCTACTGGACTGCCATAGTAGGGGCCGAGTTCAAATCTCTCATTGGGGCCGGTTCGGTTTAGCGAATACCCGGCATTAATTCTTTCTCGGTCTTCTTCACCGGCCGGCTGCGTGAGTTTTCTCAGGGCAATCCGTTAAAATGAATATTTCTGGTAGGGATTTCGGGTACATGTGCTGAGGACGTTCCAAGGATAACCTTAACTGGCTAGCAGATTGATTACCGCTTAAGAGGCACCGACCATACCTAAGTAACTACTTGCTTGGTCAGCAATGCTAATACCATTTCTTCCAACTTCCCCCTTCTAGCTTATTGCTGTAAGATGTCTTCAGACCTCTTGAGTCAGGATAATGGTTCGGGAAAAGTCATATACATATATATATATATATATAGTTTTAATAAAGTGAATTTATGAATTTTTCGCCCCAAAATCGTAAGTAATCGTGATAAAAGTATTAAAGGTCGGGAACGCAGGTCACTGTAGCATGGTTCTAAATAGCCTATGGCCTCCCTTTACTGTTGCTTTCCTTTATGGCAAATATTCAGTATTAAGGAACGACGAGAACTTCTTCATAGACATTTGGCTCTTGAGCGAGTGATGTACGAGTAAAGTGTCGGTGAAACAATCGGGAACACAGCTCTCCCCATAACTCTTTGAATAAATTATGTAATTAATGCTTGTCTAGACAGGGTTGTTTGTGCCAACTGAATTTTTATTACTGATTTATACAAAACACACAGCGCACTACATCGTGCTAAAACTTTGATCTCTCTATACTCTGTGTGAGACTTAATCATCACGCTAAGGTTTTATCATAACATGTCCGAAGTTAATGAAATAGGGAAGATTTTGCAAAGCTAGAAAAGCAGTATCCAATTTTAAAAAAAACAACAAAAAATACAGTCTATCGGAGTTTAAACACTTTTCAGAGCTAAAAGTTACATACATGTTCTACCGATTATCAGTCATTACTTAATAACTCCAGTTAATGTCATTTCTTTAAAATGTTTACTCATTACATTGTGATGAACTTTGCAAATAGTTTTGTCACTGCTGTTGATTTCATACTGAATATTCAATAAGATGTTTCCACCTTTCTGCGCACGTGCTTTTATGCTGCTCCACTGCGTGTTCGATTTCAACCGATAGCAGACCTGAAAGAACTTATATCTGTAAGGATGACCATAAAGAGTCGTTACCTAATAGCATTAATCCTACCATATTATACACGCTAGATGTTATATTATTTTCTGTTTTAGCTGATTAGGAGGTACATTAACTTCGACAACAACAGCGAAAGAAAAGAAAATAATCTTCCCACGAAGGATAAAAACGAATACTTTTCTTTCGTGTGCCCACTTGTAGTAAAGGAGGACTTTATCGGTACTGGCTATCGGTAAGGTAGATTGATATCGATAATCGTTGCGAGTATTGAGAATCAATATACTGTAGCAGGACTGCAGCAGGAATTAGTTCAGTAGAAGTAACAACATTGTTATGTCGAAGTCTGGCGCTCGTTAAAGATTCTGAAGGATGAGGATATCTGTACTAGAACATACGAATTGTTTTATATATTTATTTCTAGTATTGCTCAGGTATGAATTCAAATAAAAGGCTATAGTAAAAAGAAAAAAATATCTCATCTGTCTGATTATCTATCTTTTGTGTTTCGTTCTTTGCGAATATCGTTTACAGATTCGTTTGAGTAACAAATTAATGGCTGTATAAAGAAAAATCATTCAGCAGCTTGAAAATCTCTTCTATATATATTTCGTTCTTTTGGTCCATTACAAACAGAA
>JACATO010001201.1:0-67096 GCA_018389105.1 Nautilus pompilius | reverse complement strand
CCAGGTTAGCGCCCAGAGAACATAGCGATGATGGCGCATTTTGTTCAGCTTCCGTCATCTGTTCGGGAGGAGATCCGGATGAATGATAGAGCCTCTTCTCTCTCTTCTTTCCCATCTCTTTACCATTTATCTCTCTCGCTCTCTCGCTCTCTCTCTCTCTCTTCTCATCTCTCTCTCTCTCTCTCTCTCCTCTCTCTTCTCTCTCTCTCTCTCTCTCTCTCTCTCTCTCTCTCTCTCTCATCTCTCTCTCTCTCTCTATTGTGTCCGGTCAAACACACACACACACACACATCCTCTCTCTCTCTCCTCTCTCTCTCTCTCTCTATTGTGTCCGGTCAAACACACACAACACACACACACAAAGAAAGGAAGGAAGAAATAAGAACCGGCTCTTGGGACTCTTGGACTGCGGCCGAAAATGGCAGTTCAGCCAATCTTCTTAATAGGAAAACGAGAAGTCGGGCATTACAAGAATTATCACGGAAGGACAAAAAACAAGGAGAAAAAAATAATAAGGAAGAGAGAAGAAAAGAGGAGAAACTTAATTTTGTACCATCGTTTGGGGTGCGTGTTTTTTTCTCTTATATCTATCGTCCCACTGCAGTGCACGGAAGTCTGACGGCGGGGGGGGTGGGGTGGGGCGTGAACCTGACGAAGCACATCTCGGCTCGGGGTGGGTGGGTTTCGGATGTTGGCAAAAAGAAAAACAAAAACAAAAAAACCTGCCGCGGTTCTGTTTCGAGTCCGATAAACGTGTTTCTTAATGGCGTAGGGGGCGGAGACGAGACAAAGAAAGGGGAGCAAGCAGCCCTAAATACTCGCTACGAGGGAGACAAGAGGGGGGGCATCACTTTCTATAAATCTCTATGGGGAAGAAGAAAGAACCGGCTCTCACTCTTTCAATCCGACCTTTAGAATAAACTGGTTTTGGAAATTTCAGCAGCAAAAAAAAAAACGTAAACATAAACAAATTTACAAAATAATTAACTTTTTATTCACCGGAAGACCGACCAGATTTCCCCCTTTTTTTGTGACGAAACTTTCCGCCGAAGAAATATGAGGATAACAAATAAAGGTCAGGAGATGTGAAGAGGAGGAGGAGGGAAGTCATCTTGTCTCGGCGTAGTCAGGGTTACCTCCCTGGAACACAGGAGCGGGTCTGCGCGGCCAACCAGACTGAAGCACCTTAATGGGATTCGGTTGCAAAGCGATACCTTGAACGGCTGCTGAATAGTAGGATGCCCAAAACATTCGCATAAAAGATGAGTTTCCTTCGTCAAAGTGATCGAAACATAGCAGCAGCAGCAGCACTATGCGATACCTTGAACGGCTGCTGAATAGTAGGATGCTCAAAACATTCGCATAAAAGATGAGTTTCCTTCGTCAAAGTGATCGAAACATAGCAGCAGCAGCAGCAGCAGCACTATCAATACTCTCTCTCTGGAACACGGTTGTCAGATCTTTTCGTGGTTCGTCCTACCATGGAATAAGAAACTTTAATTAGCAATAACAAGTTGTAAAAGAAGAGGACGGAGTTCTTTCTCGTTTGGTCTGCTCGTGATTTTGAACGCTATACGTCAAATTATAAAACACTTTATTCGCGAATGGAGCGCAATAAGTTTTGAAAACTTCCTGGCTTCGATTTTTTTCTTCCTTTTTCTTTCTATATTGAACTATAATTTTCAATGTCCAAGACGCTCACAAAGAATACGGTCTTCCGTAAATCATCCAATACTAAAACTAAGTAAACTTAATGTTTTTGATCATTGGTGTATTCGATACCCAAACGGGCAAACATTCGAGACGAACTCTTCGTAACGTGTCGCCATCTCTTCCTAAATATAAGTTCTCCACGCTCGCGCAGCGTACACCGACCGCGACTAATGGAAATAGTCAATCGGTTCTGAGACGGCACTTTCCGATAACCGTGATAAGTTCATTTCCATCAGCAAATCTCGTCTAAATAAGGAATCGCCTTGTTTACCAACTTAGCAAATAGGAGATTTCGGACGGTGTGTGCGTGCGTGCGTGTGTGTGTGTGTGTGTGTGTGCCAGCCGACGCTTGGCTTTAAGATACAATCAATCAAACTCGGGCGCAAGAATTATAACCGAAAAAATATGAGTTTTAGATGCGGATATTATATATATATATTGAATCATATTTAGTGAAGACTGGAATGACAAGGGGAAAGTTTTATTGTACCATTTCTCAATATGCTTGTTCGGTGCAATGTCATCGTCATTAATCCGCATTTCTTCGCCATGTCTCCCCTAATATTTTGAAATCCCTTGATGAATAAAATCAAACTTTGCTGGACATTTACGGTGAGCTTCGGATAGTAATCTAAATTCACTGTCCCTATTTGTTCGGAAAGTTTACAATGCAAAATCTGTCTTTCTTCTTAATGTCACTATGCATAGTAAGTAAGGTCGCTTAGAACATTTTCATTTAGACTAAAACCATCACTTTACATTCTGTACACTCTATCTAGCAGAGTACTGCAATTCTGTTATTATTTCGTAGTAGCCACTAAATTAAGGTGGCATGGGTAGTCTTCGGTTACATACCAATCTTAAACACGTAGTAACAAAGATGCATATTCAATAACACGCTAGATTATCTTTTTATTTATTTATTTATTTTTTTTTTGTTTTTCATTTCAAAAGAGCTACAGAAGCCTCGAAACGCTACTTTCCGGAGACTGTTGATTGCTCGGCGTTTGATCACGTGGTCAGTGATTTTAACAGTGAAGTCGAATCACAAATATCGGTGTCGTGTTGGAACCGGGTGACGTCCATTCTCTTTTATTCTTCGCTATTAAATGTCGTTGGAGTCCGTCTTCGCCGCTAAATGGGCATAATAATCGACTAGCTCACCCTCCCCCTTGCTGGCAGTACATACAAGACTCCTTTCCAATGGCGTTTAAAGACAAGGTGATTTTATGGCGAAATAGCTACCGCGGGAATATTCTCCGACCGGTCTATAGTGATGTAAGTCCCCAGCTGTTCCGATGCATTACTTGGTCTTTCATTTCGATGTCATGCCTACAACAAAAAAAAAACACTAATTAATTTTTAAAAGTGCCAGAGATCATCAAGGCTTATTATCTACCTTTGGTTCAGCTTTAACAAGATTACTTTCGTCTTGATTATTGTGTGGGAAGGAAAAAATAGAATGTTAAAAACCTCAGATAGTCCGGGCAACATTTTTTGAAGTATAAAGTTATCCTTGTCTTAATTTTTGGTGTATTTTGAAATTTCGTAATAATAAAAAAAGAAAAAATATATATCGTCAAGTTTCCGGACAAAGGATATAAAAGACTAGGCCTTAATGGCAAAACAAGCAGAACGTATATGATAAAAGTGATTGTTATGCAGGCAATAGTGGAAATAAATATTTAATCCTTTTTAAATTAAAACAAACAGGTTAGAAAATTAAGCTTATATAGCGCACCTGCCATATCCATAAACGAATCTACTTAACCAAAACGTACACTTTTGATTATGTACATTGTACTGGACGGGTAAGTGGACAGATGATACCCAGTGCGCGCTCGGATCTCGCGATATTTTTGTTCGCCCGGGATCGTGACGTAGACCCTTCAGTGCCAACGGCAGAAATTTTGGCACTTCTCCTGGATTTGCGGCCAATATCATCCCGAACGCTACTGCTGTAGCAAAACGACTTGGCAGATCTTCAACGATGATACCAGCCCAAGAACGTTGCCATTACTAGACGTTATCCGTACTCACTGGTGTTTATCGGAAAGGGCCGCATGTCCGTTAAGTACATTACAGCTTTAGAGATGCTGAGATTCGATGCCTACATTCTTCAAGAGACTGGTCCTTCATTCACTAATCTCGTAGTCTCGGTCTGAGAGTGGAATTAACGCATTAAGCTTCTTTCCTATGTACCTCCCCCAAAACCATGAATTTCATAAGCGGCTCTAAGCTCTTTGGGATCATTGGTCGAGAGCGCGAATAATATAGAATTAAAGGGAACTCAATAAAAAAAAATTTTTTTAAATCTTGTAAATCTAATTCCAAACGGTGGAGACTTCGTAGTATAAAGGGTGCGTGTGTGTGTGTGTGTGTGTGTGTGTGGTGTGTGTGTGTGTGTGTGTGGTGTGTGTGTGTGTGTGTGTGTGTGCCTCATTGGCTGCGTGTGTGGACCGAAAGTCAGCTTGCCTCCACTCCGACACGCTGGCCGATCCACGCAATAGAAAAGACCCACTAATCTGCACAATTCTAAGGCTTTCTTAACTTTACTTTCTGGTCAGGGACTTACTCAATAAGGAAACAACTTGCATGAGAAATTTTTCAAAGGAACTGGGAGAGAATGTGGGGGGGAATAAAAAGCAAAGGGTTTGTAAAGAGAACCTATTCTAACTATTAACTCGTCCGACTGACCATCAGCAACAGGAGGCCACTTGTCTTTACGGGATGCGATGCCATTGAAAGAGCCTCGTCCGGAAGTCCAACTCGCTCAACAACAACAACAAAATCAGCAACAGGAAACACGTGACAGCGCCTGGCCGCGTTAAAGGGAGACGAGTCCAAATCTTCGAAATTAGAGAATTTTGAATAAACATAGGAGCAGCGACTTTCTAAGAGCGGTTCACGTGTGTAGGGTGGTGCTAAGACCGGAAGCCCCTTAAAATCCGATGTTTTGTAAATTCAGTTGGGTTTACCTGACGCGCCTTTAATCTGAAGCTTTGGTTAGACCTCGTCTGGAGTATGCTGTCCGGGTGGGCATGGCGTCTGGCCTAGTTAGGGATTTTGGCAGGAACGGATCTGAGCAATCTTTGTAAGATTAGTAAATATTAAACTTTCCAATGCCAGGGGGAGGGGGCGGGCACCCGTCACCTAACTGAAACTCGTAACTACGTAAAAGGCTACAAATGCAAAGTTAAGATGAAAAGAAAAAACGGGAAGAGAAAATCCTAATCTCGTTACGTCACTCTCTCGTGTGACAAGAGGGTTATGGCTAAAGCCGTAATAAGCACCAGAGTAAGCCGGACATCCGCTAATTATTATTATTATTATATTATTATATTATTATTATTATTGTTTTTTGTTGTTGTTTTTTCAGCAGCGGGAGTGCCAATTATCTGGAACAGCCGGTCTTCAGAAAGGCATTTTCGGAAACGCGTTGTTAGCGATCATTTGGTTAGGACAGACGAGATCCTTGCGGAAACTGAGAGGATTCCCCCTCATAACTCGCCGTCCTGACTGACCAATCGTCAGCTCTGTTCTTACCAAGAGGATTCCCCCTCATAACTCGCCGTCCTGACTGACCAATCGTCAGCTCTGTTCTTACCAAGAGGATTCCCCCTCATAACTCGCCGTCCTGACTGACCAATCGTCAGCTCTGTTCTTACCAAGAGGATTCCCCCTCATAACTCACCGTCCTGACTGACCAATCGTCAGCTCTGTTCTTACCAAGAGGATATCCCCCTCATAACTCGCAGTCCTGACTGACCAATCGTCAGCTCTGTTCTTACCAAGAGGATATCCCCCTCATAACTCACCGTCCTGATTGACCAATCGTCAGCTCTGTTCTTACCAAGAGGATATCCCCCTCATAACTCGCAGTCCTGACTGACCAATCGTCAGCTCTATTCTTACCAAGAGGATTCCCCCTCATAACTCACCGTCCTGACTGACCAATCGTCAGCTCTGTTCTTACCAAGAGGATATCCCCCTCATAACTCGCAGTCCTGACTGACCAATCGTCAGCTCTATTCTTACCAAGAGGATTCCCCCTCATAACTCGCCGTCCTGACTGACCAATCGTCAGCTCTGTTCTTACCAAGAGGATTCCCCCTCATAACTCGCCGTCCTGACTGACCAATCGTCAGCTCTGTTCTTACCAACTCCCGTTTCGCTTTTATCAGTGAATGCATTAACTTTTGTGACGTTCGGAAAGAAAAAAAACAAAAAAACAACCAAAACAAAACCACGCCCACCCGCCGCGCGCGCGGAGTTTCTTCAGCCCCCCCCCAAGCCTTACTCTTAAGATTAGAGAGCTCCACGAGAGAGAAGAATAAAGAAAAAACAACAACATGTTATGGGGGCTTGGTGCTTGGATCTTTCGGACGAAGCCGTTTGCTGATTGATCGAAAGTAATCGATACGTCCGCCGCTCCAATATTAACCATTGCATTAGTCAATCTTTTCACACGAAAGTAATTTTGTTTATCCATCAAAGAAAACTCCCTTCCAACAAAGCGGGGAGATATTACTCCTACCGAATAAAATCAGAGAAGAAACTCCCCCAGATGTTTATTACAATCATATTTACAACTCTTGGAGGAGGTCCTCGCTTGCGGAGTTGAACAACAGCAGGTTCATAAATAAGAACTTCGGCTGGAAGATTTCTTGATGCTCCGGGTCGCAACCTCTGCCCAGGCGGATCTCGGTCGGGCGGTTTTGTCAGTTCCAGGCCGATTTTTATTGACAACCGTCGAAGTCTATCCAGAATTTCGTGTTCACCACACCACGGGTGAATGGGGTAAGCGAAAAGTAGTTCGGGAATCGACGAAACGGCCACGGACGGGATCTAAAATATCCACGTGTATTAATTAACAGTTCGGCAGCTCTCACTCTCTCTCTCTCTCTCTCTCTCTCTCTGTACTTACGTCATATCTCTGTACTGACGTCGTATCTCTCTCTCTCTGTATTTACGTCATCTCTCTGTACTTACGTCATATCTCTCTCTCTGTACTGACGTCAGCTCTCTCTCTGTACTTACGTCATATCTCTGTACTGACGTCGTATCTCTCTCTCTGTATTTACGTCACCTCTCTGTACTTACGTCATATCTCTCTCTGTACTTACGTCATATCTCTCTCTCTGTACTGACGTCAGCTCTCTGTACTTACGTCATCTCTCTGTACTTACGTCATATCTCTCTCTCTGTACTGACGTCAGCTCTCTCTCTGTACTTACGTCATATCTCTGTACTGACGTATCTCTCTCTGTATTTACGTCATCTCTCTGTACTGACGTCAGCTCTCTCTCTCTGTACTTACGTCATATCTCTGTACTGACGTCGTATCTCTCTCTCTGTACTGACGTCAGCTCTCTCTCTGTACTTACGTCATATCTCTGTACTGACGTCATCTCTCTCTCTCTCTCCATCTCTCCCCTCACATATGGCAGTTATTTTTTTTAAAAAAAAAAAAACAAAGCAAAAAACGAAAATGATGGGTTTTTTTTCAGTTATAAAGGACATAAACTTACATCTCGATGTCGTCTGCCCTTCTACGCCACAACGTGGACGTAGGGGGCCGGCCGGGCGCCATATCTTTCCAGTAAGTTAAGCCGCCCACCGTCGCGCTGTCTCCTTTCCCCCGTGCAGGGATCGGCGACCGACGCAGGACATGGTTGTTGCCAAACTCGATCTTTTTGAATATTTTCCTTTGTTAGGCTTTATTTATCCCCCCCTTTAATTAACAGTTCGGTCCCCTCTCCCCCCCGTCGTGGTGCCGAGTGGACGGCCTGAACGACGCAGCCTAGCGGAAGCCGCTTGCACTACGGCGGACCCTGGTTTCTGTAAATCACTCTCCCATCGGAGGATGGAGATGAAGTTCGCGTAGAATTCAACCCCCCCCCCCCCCAGCGATTTGTGGAGAAAGCTGGATACATTCCGGTCAGGTTCCGATTAGCGGGTCCGTAATTAACGACATTACCGCCGACGTTCGTACTCGGGGAAAGCGATTTTCTACAAGTTCCTGCGCGCGAGACTGGAAGATCTGGGTCGTCGGGAGATTCCTGCACCTGTAGAAGCATCCATTTCCATCCACTTCCCGGCACCTTGGCGACGGACGGCTGAAAAGGTCGCCGTCTGATGATGATGATGATGGGTGGGTTTCTGCGGAAACCGATTAAGGGACAGTGGCCGAGAAGCGGAGCAGTCACGTGAACTACCGAAGTAAAGACTCTCGTTCCGTTTAGTAGATAGAGCTTTTTGGTTAAACCTCGTCTAGAAGATGCGGTCCAGGCTCGTGGGTCCTTTTAATATCATCATTATTATTAAGGAGCATACTTGGGCCCCCCCCCAACTTTTTCTCAAAAAAGTACATCTCACCTCTTCCTTTTCGCCCTGGTTTTTTACACGCACCCCCTCGTCACCGGAGGGGTGCGCCATCTTTAATCGCCGCCTTAAAGGACCAACGTACCTACCAACTTCACGCAGATATTTTGTTTTAGTGCCAGGTATTGAAGAAATTCGGATTAACCGTTCTTGGTACGGCATTAAGTTACGTAAATTCCCTGCACTTTTCGAAGCATCAGACAGCCAGTGGAGGTGGAACTGGGCATTATAAGAACTTTTTTAAAAATATTGTTTAAAAAAAATATGAGTGGTTATCTCCCTTACTACTTCATCGAGAACCCAGTTGGGGGTTCAGGTGAACTAACCTAATGAACACAGATACAAATATTAATGACCGATCGGGTTTTGCACTGTCAATGAAGTAACTTAAATCGAAGCAAGATATCCATGAGTCATGTTTAAAATGTTTTTTTATAAAGTTCTCTATCGCAGAATTTATCATGGTTTTATGGTGTACATAAAGGGTACTATATAGAAACCTGTGGTTGAGATCAAATGTCAGGTGGGCCGAAAGACTATGCAAATACAAGTGCATCTAGAGTGGGAATTTGGTCTCGATGTAAACGCCATGATGGTATTTTTATATGATTCTATTATTTAAGGTTGAACCATTTACAGCTGTGTTGCTATTTACTCCTAATCTACCACTACCACCCCCCAAAAACTCTGTTGTCAAAAGTTTGTATTTCTGGCATCAGACTTGTGGACGACCATCTTGGAAGTCTGCAGAGAGGCTGAAACTGGTAAGATTAAGTAGACCATGACTTCGAAAGCAAGACTCTACTGCTTGACTTGCCGGCTAAACTCCACTAGCAAGAACTTCAATGGAGGAAATCTTTTTCTGGATTAAATAGCTTGGGCTTTTTCAAAAAAAAAAAAAATATGCTATGTTGTTCTCAGAGCCAGTGTTATTATTTATGTTGTTGGTTTTTGTTTTGCAAGTCTACTTGAATAATGAGACTACATACTGTGATGATGGTAATTCAAGACAAATTATTCCACAAGGTGAGGATACCTTTCTCCATGGGCATTAGTCAAGAGGACTTTTGAGGGTTGGAGAAATGTGGTCATGTTTCCAAGAGTGCAAGTCCAAGATGCCCTTTTCCAATATGGCGATGTCATGATTCATCAATACATCTACAGCCAATTTCCCAAATCAACAGCACATTGGCTTTTAGAAGATTCTTTCTTAAAGGCCTACGTAATCCGGTGAAAACTTTCCCTTGAAATATTGTTACAGTCAGCACGATATACGAGACTTTTTAAACTCTTCAGCTTCTCACAAAAGAAGAAAAACACCTTAACAGGAAACCTGTTTGCGCAATTTCAGCGAGTTGCAACATTCATCAGTCGGTGCCACTGGTCCAAAAAAAAAAAAGTGTCTTTTTTTCTTTTTATCTGCCCCTTTCTTGAGTTTTGTAAAGAACCAAAATACCAACCATCCTTGTGCGTTGTTCACCTGAGATTGATCGTGAGA
The DNA here is from genome assembly GCA_018389105.1 of Nautilus pompilius. Classification (NCBI taxonomy): domain Eukaryota; kingdom Metazoa; phylum Mollusca; class Cephalopoda; order Nautilida; family Nautilidae; genus Nautilus; species Nautilus pompilius. The sequence continues at coordinate 57,501 of JACATO010001201.1, read as the reverse complement.
GGGAACGTGTATCACATAAATGGCCAGGTAGAGGTCTCTCAGTTCATTTATGCAATCAGTCAAGAACCAGCAGTTAACGCGATCTCCTCGTAGATAGTGTTTTGTATAAAGGTTCAGTTGAGACATTTTCCACCTCATCACCAGTAACCAAACATATGAACCTGTTTTGAAGATTTCCCCCTGGCACTGCCATCATGGTTAAGTAAAACTGTTTGTTTTTTTTGAGAGTACTGATGTCAGTTTAAAAGTTCCTGTTCAGGGCACTTTGGGCTAAGGTAAAAAAAGTACATCAAAACATTGCAACTTAGTTATGGATTCAAAACCAAATGGAGCCACACTAAAATATGTACCTCTTGCATTAACATCGTCACACTCTATAGTCTTCAGAATTAAACCTTGAAGCTTCAGGATGCAATTGCTGACATCTATGTTCATCAGTTTGCCTAGAATCTCAAGCATGGTGACCTTTTTTTTTATTTTTTATTATTTACTTCATGATCAGATAGTAAACTTCTTCAGCTACTAGATGAGCAAAGCAGCTACTTGATTTGTCGTTCTATTACTAATTATCATGCCTCCACCAAGTGCGTTACGTTTGCATATTTTACTTCACGCACAAAGATGAATTGGCTGGCCACCTGAAAATCAGTATGTAGCTGCATTTAAGATAATCTCAACCATTAATAGACTTACATTTAAAACAAATTCAAATGAACTCCCAAACCATCCGGCTGCAATGAAGCATCATTTCTTATCAACTTGTTTTACTTTCATTCCAAAAGAAAATCAGTTTACATCATTTCCTCTTCACATCATCAAATTCAATTGCAATATTACAAACTGTGATTGTCAGTTTATCATAATGTTCAATGAATACAATGTAAGCAAAACTTTCTTCTGTCTTATTTTATGGAGAAAAAGGGCTGACTGATGAGGTATTCAGGTATTTTCACTTCAACAACAGCAAAAAGTACTTTTTTTTTTTTGGTTATTGGTAGCTTTTGTTCCGCAAAACTGAACTTTTGCCTTTTGTTGTTTCTGAACTTGAACCTGCCGTGTGCATTCACATCCATCCAGATGAGAAACTAGCTTCCAGTCACCATATCCAACTTAAAGTTTATTAACTCAGAATCCTTACCAGCCCCAGTAAAAGTTAGTCTTTAACAGCAGTTGTAAGAACCTTAAGGCCATTTTTACGTGGCGTTTACCTATCATTAAAGATCAAGGATAATAAATGCCATGTAGAGATGGTTTTTATTTCTTTACGTCAGTCATGAAGATGGCTTGTCGTGTTACCAGTACCTCATAGTAGTTTTTGCGTAGTTCACGTAAGAGTTTCCGCAAAAAGCTGTTTAATAATGCCAACAAATGGGGAAGAATGACCACCAGACAAAATCCCATCGCTGTTCTTCTGTCTGAATTGAAGAACCCCCCCCCCCCAAAAAAAAAAAAAAATATTTTTTAATGACAGTTACTATCTTTTATACTTAATACCAGATAAACACCATGTCAGGATTATCTTTTGCTTATTCATGACATTCATTAAAATAAAGATGGCATTTTATTCGGTCCGATTACAAAGATAACTCACCCGATGGTGTCAGTTCCTTTAGAATTAACTACTTATATATACATACATATTAAAATCTTTTTGGATACACAATACCACATGGTCTAACTGCTCTAATGAACTAAATTCGTAGTTGTATTGTATCTGTCCAAGCACCATGAGAGTCCTTTCCTCCACATGATCAGATAAACCACTATCAGCTGCTATCAACAAAATCTACTTTAGGATAGTGGTTAGAATCAGCTGGGACTCATCACAGCTCGCACCTCAAAGTTTGTTTTATTCGATGCTGACCTCCTCACATCTATGGATGGAAATCAATGTTCATACATAAAATTTACATTTTAAAACAGCCTCATGATTATGGCACCTGCCATCTAATAAGCAACAAATCGGGGTACGATAATCTCTCTCTCTACTAGTCGCAGACTCCACACACACACACAAAAATCTTTGATTAAAGGCTGGAAGAGTGTGGAAACCACTTATTAATTACAATTTATAAGGCTTTTATTTGGGGTTGGTCACTTTGACTCAAGACTCAGTCAGAAATTATTTTTAATTGTCAAAATGAATTTCCTTTTGGCTTGGGAGGAAGATTAGTCAAGACCTTGTCAACTGCTACACTGCAAGTGCCAAACCATGCAGAACTGACACAGTTCATTAACTCTACATAAGTGAACAATTAGTCTGTGGCATCTTAACATATTGTTTTAGCAAGACCAGAAACTAATGATAGAAATCCACTGCCTGCACTGGCAAAAATAAAAGTTTGTATTCATTTAATCTTTAAACGCCTGACAAGTATCCTAAATCCATCCTTAAGCAGTATTTACATACTTACCATCTTTAATATCCAATGTTACATAAAGGTGGTATGAAGGACAGACATCTCTCCACCAAATTTTTCCTTTTTAATTAAATTTAAACTGAACAGAGTGTGAAGTTACAGTAAAAATAGTTCTGGGGATCAACAATAAATGACACTATAAAAGGATTTTATAGAAATAAAGGTTTAGTCTCCAATGTCCCAACACATCATAAGTTCATTTTAAACTGAATTTTGATGCTCATTCCCTGTTCTCCATCAGTTCCGAGACAGTGAAGACTGAAGCAAGGAATCAGTGAGAAGCATCACATCTAACTGATTAATACAGAACCTGTTTCATAGTTCTACAATTACAAACCACAGCCCAAAGTTTTGCATCGCCCTAGAACTTTCTAACTTTTGCTTCATAAAGCCAGCTTTGTGGAGTTCCATGATAATGTTATATTAACATAGTTAAGTGCACACTGCTATTTTGTGGTTAATTAACCCAAGTACTAGAAAAATGTGACAATTCGAAATCTACCATGCAAATGCATAATTTCCAAAAAAAAAAGAAAAGAGCTCATAAATCACGACACCAATGTGACTAAGGTGTCCGACATCTAGAAGTGGTCGCCGGTAGAGTGTCCACATTGTCATCACCCAGCAAACAATGGATCGCGAAGTGCTTGATGTTTGTACAGCTGAATTCGTAGAGTGTCTCCTTGATCGACGACCAGAGAAAATGGTTCGTTAACACATTTCATTCTTCTCTCTCTCTCAATGGCTTCTTTCAGAAACAGACCTGCAACTGCATCACATTACAGGCCATTTCTTTTCTAAACGATTTTGGAAATTTTGGCCGTTAGTTTTTCAGCTGAGGGTTTTTGAAGGCGGACTGAGAATGACGAACTGCATTTAAAGAAAACAAAAACACTAGCAGAGCAGAGTACAGACAAGGGCTGACAACTTGTGATGAACAAAAACCTGGCAATCTAGTAACCAGGAAAATCAAAAAAAAAAAAACAAACAAACAAAAAAGACATTTATCACAGTTCTTTTTTGTTACCTCCGGTTGTTTTCAAAGTTTTGCAGTACAGGAACACACACACACACAGACAGAGGCTAAATTTAGAACATTGGGTAGAGGTTGATTTTTTTTTTAAAAACGTATATATCCTGAAATCACAAAACACAGCCATTTTGGTGAAATTTTTCTTTCTTTTTCCTTTTTGTGATAAAAGGGAAAGTCGGGATAGAAGCTGTCAAACCATTTCAAATGCAATGTTTCCACCCAGCCATCCATCAAGATTAAAATTCCCACAAATCTTGGCACAGAACAATCAAAGCAGCCATCTCTGAGCAATGCATCACACGCACACACAACACATTGGATGTTAATACAATTACCATCATATGGGATGGATATCTGTGAGAGATAATAAAGGTGAAGTGGCTTATGATTCATCGTGTATTTTAAAACACATGTTCTCTTTGTTTTATCCCGGTACTGAGCAGGTCCTTTTAGTGCTCTCCCCATCTCTCTCTGTTAGCCGCTTTAGGCTTCTGCCATATTCCATAAATAAATAATCTCACATCACTACGCTTTTAATCAACTGAGCAGCAGAACAAGTAAAATAACATGAAAAGCTGTATCTCAGAGATATATATTTAATATATATATATATATATTTTAATAAACCAAATTTATACAGGAGGTACATTTATTAAAACTTGAACTACTCATACATTGTCAAAAACATAATTACTTTGTGTCCCTCCTACTAGATAAATGTAGCAAGTCTTGATTTAATAAAAACACTCTCTGGTGGGAAGTCTAAGCATTATTGTGTGTATTAGCTTGAGAACTGCCACAGGGCCCCAAGGGACTGAACAATCTAATGGATTGTATGGCTTCCCAAGCCATCCGGTGTCCCACCTTTTCTCTTATCATCCTAAACTTACACTTGCACAGCTTAATCCCAAAGCCGAGCTGTGAGTTGGCTGACTTACAGGATCAACCAGCTAATGCATGATCCAGGAGTGCTTGGCAGGTGTCACTATCTGCTTATCGACTGCGTAGATCCACCCCACCCCAGGATTCAGAGGCAAGTTATACATTACAGCATTACCACAATGATACTGGAAAATCCAAATCTGTAAGTAACCTGGTACCCCTCCCATAAAAGGAACCCCCCCACTCCATCTCGCTCTTCAAAAGTAACCTTAATATACAGAATTGTTTTTTTCCTCTTTGGAGGGTACAGGAAGGCAGGTTTGTATGCCCAGATTATATATCAGCTTTTTTACGATTTCTAAAATCAGTCTCTTTCCGTTTCTCAAACATTAAACATGCATGCACTATTTCACAACCACACAGTACACATCATGCCTATGGAAATTACAATGATATATTCACCTAGTTTTTATCTTTCTTTTAAAAAATATTAATATATAAGTACATTTTCTAAAAAAATTTGTTCCTATAATAAATTTATTTCGTCAATTTACAACTATTACATGAAAACATTGGTTGGTCACCTATAGTAAACAATCCCAGCTTTAGATATGGAATAGGGTCTCTCTCTGTCTGTCTGGGATGTCTCTCAGTTGTCCATCACTGGTTGATTTCAAAGGCCTTTTATATGCAGATTGCCAGTTACGTAGCCTATGAATGCTTGCAGGTATGCCATGCCAACCCCAGTGACAGAACTGAAATACAAAATTGAAAATATTACACAAAGCACACTGCCTCTTAAAAATTATGGAGGTAAAGCCATGTTCACATGAGTAAGCCAAAGTTTACGGTTTCTTCTTCGTTTTAGTGGATGCTATAACATGAATAAAGGAATCACATACACACACATTAACAATTTTTTAAAAAAAAATAGCAACAAATAAATCGGATATTTAACTTAAATCTTGGGATCCTCAAAATAACTGCTGCGCTATGTAACAAACATAATAATAAATAAATAAATAAACTATGCACTGGTAAGGGTGGTGACATCACCAAATAGTGCAAGCAATCCCTTTGTTCATTATTTGAGAAAGTGGACTGGCAGCAGCAGGTGTTGTCAAATATGGCTAGGATAAGGAAAGCTAGTCTTGGTGCATAGGTTTCCATCTATCGGTTCTTTGCGTATACTGCAAAGTGACAGACAGACAAACTGCTAAATGACTTGGTACATCCAGCAAACGTTTGTCCAGTGGAAAGATCAACAGCATTAGATTAAGGTAAGAAGTGAGAATTAGATGACATATGGCTGTGGAAGCGAAGGTGCGGCTACACAAATGACAAAAAAAGAAAGCCCAGTGTATTTCTACAGTAAAGAGGTGCCTTGTGATCATCAATCAAGAGCCCCCCCCCAACGTGTACCCAGCTCAGTCACCAAAGCAAATACCCTATACTGTCCCTTTACATAGCTCATTGCTGTGCAAGGATGAATTCACCAAGTGATAGCTTACATCTGCCAGACTAAATTTGTACAGTTGCACATGAGCCAACATTAAGAGTTCACAGAAAGCTAAATCAATCTAGTTGGCTACAGGTAGTGTAAACTTGACAAATAATGACTGGAAAGAACTGCTGCCATCAAATGAACTAAAGTTTCTCCACGATTGCCAAAGCCGTGCGTTTGTTCAGTGATAGGATCCGTAAAGACTGAGGCATGCTCACAAGATTTAGGGAACAATGGACATGAAACACTATCATAATATCATCCAAAGACATTGATCCTAAATAATGTTCTAAATTATGTAATAGCTGCAGCAATAATGAAGTTCAGCAAGTGCTGCAGCACAGCTATACTAATTCTGTAGCTTGGAATACTCTAACACCCTATTATTATGATAAATTAATTAAACAAGATGCTGTAAACCTACATAACTGTTATACACAACAGAGGTGTCTACTTTTTTTTAAAGTTAAGATAGTGTTTACATTTCATTTACTTACTTACTTATTTTTTTGCTAATGTTCATAAAAATGCTGGAATAATGTTAGTTTTATTTTCAGATAAGTATGTCCAGACTTTTGGGCAGTACTGTATATTTAAAGGTCGGTTAATACTAAAGCCCTTTATTAGTTTCAACAATTAATGAAACTTTCGAACAAGAACTACGGGAATTCTCACATTTAAGGGAGACAACTAAGAAAATGCTAATAATCCAGTAGAGATAACCTTTACCATTATCCTCTAACAGTAAGCATCTCGCCAGATTTCGATTTGGCCTTGTATTCTAGTGCTAAGGTCAATCAGATTCATCGTAAATTGGCTGAGTTCTGGCCTGTGACTATTCGATTTTGACAAAATACGCAGACGCACGCCCATTCACACACAAACATACGCGCTCTCACGAGTTACCGCCCTTTCACCATAATTCCAGACTTCTAGGTAAATTAAGCTTACATCACCTATAAAACATTTGGAGTAAATTCTGAATCTCTAAAACTGTAAATTTTAACACGATAAACATTAATATTTATAAATTAAAATATTCACACACAAAAAAAAAAAACTTTCAAGAGCCTTGTGTAGCGCAAGGATTCTCTCCCTTAAAATAAGAATGGTGTAGTTTCTTGTTCTTGTGCAAAATTTGTAAAAGGAAAAGCCACAAACACAGATTGCGTCCAATAAGGTAAAAGTTGAATTCCTAATAAGGCACCAAATAGTCTAGCAAATTTAGAAGAGTAATTGGGCTAGCATTTGTTATAAACAGCACCAGTTCTCAAGGGGTTTTTTTAAAATTATTATCTAGCCACCAAATTTCTTTTGTATCCATGGTGAACACAAATACAGAAATAATTCGTTACAATCCAATGCTGCTGAAGACATTTCAGAGGGAGTAAACAGAGCGTGACTTCATAGTTGCTGAGCTTTCACTTCAATAATTCCAGCTTTCTCAGCTGTTTTATTTAATTTTGATTCATACTTTGACAAAGCTGGGATTATTGGAGTAAAAGCTCAGCAATTATGAAGTCAGGCGGTGATTAGTCTCATTCAAATGGCCCTCCTCCTTCATGGCCCACTAGTGTTCAATGTTTTAATTGTTTTGTATGAAGCAACAAGCAATTGTGTGAAATAGTTTTCAAAAAAATCAAAACAAAACAGATGTATTGTGCACTTTTGAGTTCCCTTCTACTTGCTTCTACATGAAACTTCGATGTTATAAGGAGAGTTTAAATTATCAAATCTCACATCACGTATTCACAGAATAACAGCCATGAATTCTATCACATCCATCAATACTTACTGACACACGACAGACTGACAGTAATGTTTCTTTCCTCCCATTGTTCAAGAGCTACTTTGATCTACTTATTGCAAGTTGTAGTCATCCTGACGGATTCTCAATAATGAACATCCAAGAGCGAGACAGTTGGTGAAGCCTGTGATGTGGCCAGCCAGGCTCTAATTAAGGCCTGCCTATGGCTGCAGCAGACTGACATCATAACGGGCAACTGGTGTGTCCAAAGACAAGGAAAGAAGGACAAGCAAGCAAGCAAGCATATAAGAAAAGAAGCAACTAAGCCATCAGAAAGGCCAGCCAACATGTGATGACAAGCCAAGTGGCATTGCGGAAGAGACCTAAGGATATGGCAGAGCTTCATTTACCAAAGTTTCACGACCAGCTATCAACTTACCTAACAATGAAAGGCTGGGAAAAGCAGCAGTGGGTGTTGGAGTCTTTGACTTTCATGACAGAAAACAGATTCTTCAACAGTTGATGCCTATTCACCTTGTCTACCTTGGTCAATACAATCTGCAATGGAAGGCAAAATTATGGTAGAAGCTAAAAATTTTTTTTAAAAAAAAGGGGCAGTCAAAATAAAATGCTTTTCAACTGGTGAATAAACTGCTGCACTGAACAAGGTCTCCCCACCAAAATTAGGTTTTTGACTTATTTGAACGCAGCAAATTGAATTTTTTCTCTCTTGCAATTATTGCTGTTCTCTCTTTACATGAAAGTTCCATGTCTAGGGGAGACAACCCTAATCGGGATGAGATGTTACAGTTAGTTCTGATAAATCCGACAGTGGTGTTTTGTGCTATATACCAAAATTAGTTGTTTAAAAAGAAGCAAATAAATAAAACTCAAGGTGGTTTTCGCAAGGCAATGACTAACAAATATGTTTAGAGAAAAGCAAACAAACCAAACCTCTGCTTCATGACTGGCTACTCAACAGTTGGCTCATATTACAGCAGCAACATTTCATTTTCTTTCTTGGATATATCCTCCCAGCATTAGATGCACTTTAAATGGTCCTCTTTCCCAAGACGACAATACTCTTAGAAACATTTAATGTCCAAGTGCTAGAGAGTCCTTTCAGCAGAACTGGGAAAGTTTAATTCAGCAGTTAAAAGATATTTATGCACATTATTTTTTTTAATGATTCATACTTCACTATTAACTGGATTTGCTGATAACTTAATCCACGCATTTACAAACTACCATGTTAAAGGCTGTATCACCACATCATACCCATTAAAGGGATAAGTGCAGAACAAGACTATTTTAAAAAGGTTGCTTCTCATTGCCAGCTATAAGGTCAGTGGTATGAAATATATTAAGATCTTAATATCATCATATAAACCTATCGCCTCATATCGCCTATGAAATCTTCTGGCACTCTCATAATCACTACACCTCTATTAACTACTGTTTTCACAAAAATAATACGACACCTTTAATGCGTGCCATTTGTCAGATTTAAAGATAAATTCAGTTACCACTACTAGAAGGATGTAGAATGCCTGATTTAATCCCCTACTTTCTAAAAATTAAGTACAGATTCCAACAAGTGTAGAAAAAACTACGTGACAATTTTATTTGCTTATCAATAACTAAATGTAAGAGCTAATCACTTCTTTTAAAAATCTTTTTTTTTTTTTTTTTACAAAAGTTTATCGGTTATGCAAATTCCATTAAATAACAAAGTTACATAATTAATGCCTTAGTGGGTGCTTGAAACCTTATGACGTTTTTTCACTCTCCAACTACTGCCAACCTTGCCTGGCGATGCTGAGGTGGATTCAGCAACTCCCAGGCCCACAGAAAGACAAAGAGAAGCCTCAAATTATGCAGCCAATCCTCAATTACAATACTGACTTGGAAGATGGTGATAATGTGGTGGAGGACAATCACATTGGGCTCGCGCTGACGTGCAGCAAACTGGAGTAATGCATGGCAGGCTCTGGTTTACTCGAAATGTCAACACTTGCCCATAGTTGTACAACAGCGTAGAACAAAGCTTACGGCCAGCATAGTGTTTAGCTCTCTGAACCTCTGCAGATACAACTCATCAGTCCTCGTGAAGCCGATTTTCCCATCAATCAACACGAAAGTCATTTTCAGACTAACAAAAAAGAAAAAGGGAGAGAAAAAATGTTGAACCAATACAGAATTAAATTTAATATTTTTTCTATTCTGAAAATCAACATAACTGTAGTCCTATCCTCGTCTTCTTTCTATAAAACATCATCTACAAAGAAATCATTTTAACTGCGAGATACTTATCTGGAGTTTACTGGGGGAAAACGACACAAAATGTTTGTGAAAGGAAAAAAAAAATAGTATTTATAAGGAACATTCAAATTAACCGCAGCTAGACAGAATCGCTAAGAGCGTATCCAACCAGGTCTCATTTAAATGTCTCCACTATATGTAGTTTTTCATACAACATAAATAGTAAAAGCAGAAAGGAAGTAATTTATATTCACAAATGAAGCAACTTTTGTCCTCGCGTTAAGTTTTCACATGGAATTCTTGCAGTGACTGTCACGAGATATAAGCTAGTTTTATTTGATTACCTAACTACGGAAGGATTGCAATCAGTTTTTCGTATGTCACTCCATTATTCATGTATAAGAAAAAGGGTGGATTCATGGCAGAGCTTAGAATTTTATCAAATTTTAGGTTAAGAAATTCAAAATCTCGAACACAACCACCATTAGACAGCAGAATTTAAAATGCACTCATCACTAGATTGTTTCTTTTCTGAATAAGCATTTACAAATTGCTGAAGTCTTACATTTTCAAAACACGGCCAGTTAGCTGTGCACGATTTGAAATATTAGACATACCCAGCCTGGGTAATGGGTGTTTCAAGGAAAACCTGATAAGTGGTTTGAAACAACTACGGGTTTTGAACATGGAGGCAGTCGCAAATTCGTTTGGCTCCCAAGAGAGAATTCTAGGAGTTGTAGCTAGAAAAAAAAGGGTGGCTGAAGAATCAGTGCAGAATGATATTGGAAAAACAAGAAAACAAAACAGCAGCAGTATATTTTAGCAATAAATAGAACTGACTGTAAACTAATGGAATAAAATACTAGCGATGGTTGGTGGCAGTGAGATTGGCATAAACCAGTTTACAAAATTAAGTTTTTTTTGTTAAGCCACCCCCTCTTCCCAGGTGTTTTTGTAATAAGTTCATGATCTGTCTCCTGGTAACAGTGAAACTAAATCTCCCAGTAACTGGGTAATATCTCAGCATCTTCAAATGGCGTACAGGAAATACATAGCATGATAAAGATATATATATATATATCTTTATCATGCTAAGAAGATAAAAACCATTTGGTAGGCATAACTTAGAGACAGATTTTAAGAAAACAACGATAATCTTTTCTAAGAAATGTATACATTCTGTTCGCTTTGCCTTGCATATTTAATCGCTTTTTAATTGGTAGCTGGTGATCCCCAACGGTTAGGGTTTTCTCCAAGTCTGATCCCTGCTTGTGGCAGTCTCAGTTTGGCATACCAGCACAATTTCTCGGTACTCTTCTTCACTAGCCGGTTGTGCGAGTTTCCTAAAGAATCTAAAAATAAACGGCTCTAGTGAGGAGCTGTATGTGCGCTCCATGCCCATTACAGGTTTTTCCCATCTGTTGCCTAAAATACCAACCGTCCTACAGAAGCAATGCACTAAGGACTCTTAAAGTTAACAATTTCTTTTCCCTTTTTATGATTACACTAAGAAAAAACATGGAATCTCAAAGTTTATCATTTTGCAAATAATTAAGAAATCCTTCCCATAATGCAAGACTGCAGAGGCTGACGTACCAATGAACATTCATATTTTCCTGAAAACAGGGAAGATCCCTGCATATTTGCTAAATGTGGTGATGAAATAAAGAAAAACAAAAACCTTTTGTAGATCATTAATTAATCAAAATGTTCAACTAAACAAAGAATTATGAAAAAAATTTCTCTCTCTCTCTCTCCACATCTCAAATATTGTGGTGTAGAGATGCCTACATTAACTGAAAGATTTCCATGGTTCCAATATTTAGAATACGGTGAATAACCAAGAAAGTGTTAGTTACCCAGTCAGATTCAGACATGTAAGAGGAAACCTGAAAGAAGTTTCCAAAACAATTAAAAACCTCTCTACAGTTAGAATTATTAGAGGCATTAATTATTAATAGAATAGTAAATAAAAAGGATCAAGGCACCAGCAAATGAAGATAATAGCCATAGTATAAATTCTGTTGATAGATATCTTTCTTCCTGAGGGAAGATGCGTAAGCCACATTGGCTTTGCTGCTCTTTCAAGAACCAAACTGCAGTGCACTTTGGGACAGACATGGTGCCCACAGCAGTTGTGTTCTGAAAAGGCAGGCAGAAAAAAAAAAAAAAAAAATGCCTGTAGGAACAATTCTGGGCCACTTCAGAAATTAAAGGGGATCTGCTGTTCAGGTTTACGTGACTGCCTGAAGTTAATGAGTCTTCAAAACAGCCTAAGTAAGAATTGATTTGCCAGGGAGAGGTTAAACTGGGGAAAAAAAAGAGAAGTATACAACCTCAGACTTACAGCATAAGGAATTTTAAACTCTTCCATCATTTCTATCCCTGTCTGGTCAGCATTACAAATTCCAGATCCTGCATCAATGAGCAGGAAGCATCGACTCAATCTGCAACAAAGTAAAACAGTCCACTGACCTGACCTGACCTGACCTCCATCCTTGGGCTATTTATCAAAGTTTGTATTGTAAAATGGAGGGGGGGGGGAGCCATAAAATTTGGCTGATTATTATTAAGAAATTCGAAAGTTTATCTATAGAAGTTATAATAAGAGTGCATTAATTCCATGCACACAAACTCACGATAAATTAAAGATTGCAAACAATCTAGCCATGGCAAGTCAAAAGCAACAATGTTCTGAGCCAGAAGTTGCTTCCATCGGCTCAAAGTGAGAGAAACTGTAGTACCCAGAAGAAACTTCTGCAAGTAAGACAGTGGGAAAATGCACAGATGAATCTTGGCATCAACTCTTCACTAAATCCAGACGACTTCCAACTCACTTTCACCATGGCAATCACAGTATACAACAGATGGATGCACCAGCAAGAAAAGCAAGCATTGAAGTTTAATGGAGCTTTTATCAATAATTACTGCAAGACATAACAAATCAAATAAAATCCAATTTTGTGGCATAATTTATGAAAATTAACCAAAAGCTTGCCACTGCTAAAAAAATCAAATGAGTTTAAACTATATAAATCATAATCATGCACAATTCAACAATTAGATAAAAACTATAAAGTGAAACTTAGTTGTTTTTAAGAAAAAATTTCATGGGAGATAACTCGCCATGTTCCATTTGATATCAGTTTATTTGAAAAAGAAAATTATTATTTCAGTGCAGACTTAAAGCAACCAATTTAATTAAACTTAAAAAAAAAAAAAAATCATACATTTTCATTTTTCAGCTTAGCCATAACCTTGCTTCTTAGCTTATGGGCAGCATGTCTATCCAGTTATCAGTTGCTGGGGGCCAAGGGTCAGGGTTTGAATATCACAGCTAGCATCCCCAGTGAAGTTTCTTCTCTCTCTTTCTTTCTTTTTAGCTAGATGCATGGGTTTTCAATGAGCACACTGATTTCCTCCCACGTCTAAAAATGAAATTCTAAGGACTCTGATGTCAGAGTAGCATCCTCACCAAAATGCTTCTGCTTAGAGGTGAGCTGGTGTGATGTTAAAATTACCTCTCCTCTCAGGAATTTGCCAGGGCAATGGTGGGCATGTTCCTAGCTGTAGATACTGCTGTGTGAGAGAGAGAGAGAGGGAGAGACAGACCAGTATCTTGATATCATTCAAATTGAATTTATCCTCAGAGTTAGGATGATGGTTTGATAAAGACAAATTCCACTTTCCAGTCAAAAAAGATTGCACAACAAAGTAAATTTTTACATCATGGAACGTTTTTTTATAGCTTCCGCAATATACAAATGTTAGACTGCAATTGCGTACAGATGTGGTTGGTGAATATTTAATTTTTATAAATGGGATCCAAAAAAAAATAAAAGCAATACACAGACATTCAAAAACATGAGCCAATCATATAATAAGAGTTATCTGCTCTTTTAACACTTGATTTTTAATGGACAATTGTTATTTCAGAAATATAATAATAGAAAAATATATACTAGAGTATATATCCTTCCTTTGTGACATTATCATCATTTTAATCCTCTCTCATCAAGTACCTCCTGATGCTTCAGTAGGCTTCAAATCATTATCATGTTGCGACATTATAAACTCATCACCTGTTAAACAAAGTCCCAGTTGAACAGCACGGCAATTCCGAATATTGCAATATAACAGCCAATTAACAAGCAAAACACCCCACTTCCACATTTCCACCACAAACAACTCTTCTTATATCCCCCCAGCCTGTCTTCTAACATCCCATAACCCTTACAAACTGCTCTCATCCAACCTCAACACACTGCACTAGTAGCTCATAATTTTGAATGCTACTTATACCATCAACAATTTTAGCTGCCTTTGTACTATTTTATTTATCCTAAATTACAGCTGGCAGAGAGATAATTCAGCAAAAAAAAAAAAAAAAAAAAGGACCAAGAATACAAAGTTTTACATTTTGGCTGTTATGGAGATACAGGGATCATCACGGCTTATGCTAATCTTCTGGAAAGATGTAACTAGAGTTTTTAAACTTGTTTACTCTATTAGTATTAACAGAGAGCAATTGATTTCATTCATGGATGATCCTGTTACTGAAATCCGTTTTCTAGCATCAAGCCTTGCAGAAACTATAGCCAATTTATAATTCTCATTGGAAACTTAAAAATTTTTTTGCTGTTCACATGCTCAAAACCCTTTTATTATTTTGAAAATCACTCCCAGGTCTTCTCTTGAACGCCTGACATACAAACTAATTTTAGTCATTCAACGCTTTCCTAAGTATTTAAAATCTGAAAACATTTAAGTGAATCTTCACTAATTAAATAACCCGTCTTTGATACCTATACATCATGAGAGACAAACTAACAGCATGTATAATAAAACTGGAATTTCTGAAATGTTCTTTTGTATTTTGGTTTACCATTCCTGGCATCCTACTGGCTCCGTTTAGAGCCGAAATTGATTTTTCTTTCATGTTCCTTTTCTGAAGAAAATAAATTTTAGAATCTTCCATTTGAAAACATCTATCAGATCTCCCCATCCCCTCTCTCCGTCTAACATATACTGGTAAATCTAAAATATTTTGCCATTCTGCATAATTAAAAGGGTTAAAGCTTAAAATCAATGGCACCCAGTTATGTTTTCTGGTGAAGGTTAGTTCAGTACGGACTTCTCCAATTTCAGGTAGTAGGGTTGGCGAAATCATGGAAAAAAACGTAACTCTCATGGCAGCAGCAATGTTGTGGTGTGGAGCTGATGGCTGGCGAGATGGAATCCCCTGGTTATTTTGCTCAAGGTTGATCAACTAGCTAGAAATATGTAGATGAAGTTGTGGGACTGGCAGTACTGTCTTTTCAGTAACTGGTACCATGGTTTATTTTCCAGGACAATATGCTATGCCATGCCGTACAGATGATTTACTGCATTCTTTTGAGCCAGCAACATCTTTACAGCGGTGGACTGGCCAAGTCTGACCTCCTAATTAACGGCGTTAATGTTTCTTTGCATCAACACTCTTAACTGCAACACCTGACTTCAAGTCTTTAACTGATTCATCTATTTAATTTTTTTTTTTTTAAATTTACCAAGGCTGTTTGATCGGGCAAATAAAGTTAATTTGAAAACGTGTTTTCTTAACTGATACAATCGTGAAAACATTTTCCAGGTTAATATGATCCTTTGTCTGCTAGCCCTATCATTATGCCATGCATTGTGCGTGCATTTTTTAGAATCTTGGTTAGTTACATGAGATATACACGCAATGATGCAGTTTGATATTCTTCGATATGAGACTTACTTTTTTCTCGAAGCAAGGTACGCTTCCACAGACTGGACAAAATGATCCGGCATGTTAAATCCATACCCAGGCATGTCGACTAAGGATAGCGCTTGACCCACCTTGAAAAAATTCATTGTTCGTGTATGACCCTAAAAAATAAAATAAACTTGGTGGTTTCAAATATCTCTCTCCACTGTGAACAAACAAAGACATTTTAAGATGGATTCTCATATCTAATCCAGTAGGTAAATGTCCCCCGTTTCCACGACAACCGGAGAGAGTTTCTGGTTGCATTAACAAAGACGTGCAAACTAAGTTTTCCCCTGTAGCATTTACTTCTCGATCTCTGTTAAGGCTGCAGCACGTTGAAGGCAATTACACAACTGGATTTAAACTGTGTTACACCTCAATGCTCAGAGAAACAGCAATATTTTTAAATGAATGACACCACGTCTTCAAAGGTCACTCCAATATAAAGCACTCCGTCACCTTTTCCATAATTATCGGTGACCGACAAAAGTCAAGCTGACTTTGTATATTTGAATTTGTTCTGATCTAGTTAAAATTTTAAGACCATGAATTTCTTGAATAATCTGGCCTCTCAATGAAATTGTATTCAAATTTTTTTTTTTTTCAAAATAATAAAATGAATTTTAAAGAAACTAAAATAGTATTGTCAGGTGATATAATTTTAGAATATCATGTGTATGAAGGTTTACAGAAGACATAGGACATGCAAAAAATACAATGTATATATAATTCTAGTTAAAAACTTGGATGTTTTTTCATAAAGAAATGCCATCAATTCTAGATTTTTTGCACCTATCAGTAGACTAATGTATAGAAAAATGAGAAAAGACAGTTTTATTTCTCTCCGTTTTCTTTCTAAAGACCTGTGTGCTGTTGATTTGTGCAGTCAAAGTCAAAATGGAAACTGGTTAAGGTCCACAGTCACCATATGCATTGCAAGCATGGATTTGAGATAATCACCCTTAGGGACAAAAATCTGTATGTTTGGAAACCCTGATGTTTAGACAGACATCTTTTTGACCAATGTGGAGTTCTACAAATGCAAGGAATAGAATAATATCCCGGAATGCATTTATCATACATGGTTTCTGACATGTGCAAGTGAAGACCTCAATCTGTCTCCTTGAAATAAAGACAACACTATGTCAACTCTAGAAAACTGACCAACAATTCCTCAAACAAACAAACAAAAAAAAAAAGCCAATGTAAATTGGATAAAGTTTGTTTGTTGTTGGGTGGTTCCTTTTTTCCCCTTATCTGCTTAAACTTTACATGAAGATATCTATGTGTGACTTTGAAAACGCATTGGTTGGGTGTGACCTGCTGATTTTCAGAAATTACCACCATTAACGGTCAAAAGGAAGGAACGGTCGTGGTTCACGACCATTGTACTATTGGAGGCAAAAGTATCAGAGCAACAACTGCCCCTGTCCGCTTGCCAAGTCCAATCAGACACCAACAGAGTCTGGCAGCAGTTAATGAAAACATGTTAGTTCATTTTGGTTCCAAATCCTCCACAGTAAATTTCTCATCATTCAAGCTGAGTCTGATCACTTCATCTCTCTTCATAAAACAAAAACTAATGTATTTTACACTAATTTGTAATTAATGAGAGCAGACTGCATGAGTTGTTCATTTCCATGCTGGAGTACATACAAAACACATGTTGAGCTGCTAGTCACATTTAAAGATCTTATCCAGACTTTCAATAGGAACTATTAACGTTTTCCCATACACTCATTGCAAAATTGAAACACCCTAGAAATATTTCTGGTATTAAAAGAAAATTAAAAACCAAAACATGACTACTAGTAATTACATAAAAGAAAATCACCCTTTTAAACTTTCCACTGCTATATGCAATTAACTAATGTCTTGTAGACAGTGCAGTATGTTACATAGGAATAGAACTCTATAAGACAGAAAACTAACTACAGGGTTTATTCCTGTGTAAAAAATTATAGTTGTATCAACATAAGAAAGTCTCAAGAACTTATCTTGTAGACAGATAGAGCAGGCAAACATCAACAATTCATTCATTTAGAAGCCTCGTGTTCTATGCTGAATTTTAATTTCATTCCACAATTTTTTCTTAGGTGTCAACTGCTGCTTCAATAAAAGTTATTAACTAAATATTATGAATTACAAAATATTTCCTAATATGAATCATATTAGATTAAGGGTCAGGCAACCTAAAATAATGACCAGATCCTTCAGCCAGCTATGATCACTCTGCAATACATTTGTCACCATAGCAATCATGCTACACAACATTCACAGCAGCACAGAAATCTTCTGAATGTCATCATTCAAGTAACCTATCATCAGATTAAACAAACTTTCATCTGAAAAGATTACTCGTCACCACTGGACTCTTGTCTAAAGTGATGGAACCATGCCCAGACCGATCAAGTATTGCAATGGCAATTGCTCATAAGGGAGACCAAAATATGGACATCTAGCACACAATCCTGAATGGTGATGTTTCTGATATCTAAATGCAGCCAACACCATCAGATCTGGGGAGCACTGAGCCACTTCTATAAATATCCAATCATCAAAAAGCATCTGCACAATAGGGATGGCCTCTGCAAAGCTTGCTGCTGCTGCTGTTATTGTTGTTGAGCGAGTTGGACTTCCAAACAAGGGTCCTCCTCGTGATTGAGACGTTCATCGAACCAACAAGCAGCCTGATCCACCCGACACCGGGGACCCCAAGGACCCGGGAGGTCACTCTCGCATCGGGCTGCTGCTGATGTTGCCAGTTTAGTGGCAAACCATGCAATAATACAATCTGCAGCAACACCAATCAGACTAGCAAGAGCTACTGCTGTAAATTTTACTGCTAAGCTGAAGTTGGGCTGCAATGTCTCCACATTTTTATACCCATAAACACGCGTACATTTTGAAACTGTTTTTACACCTCACGTGACTTTTTAAACTGGGCAACCATGTACTGTCAGTGTGCATTTCCTAACATTAGATTTTTGGTTTTTGTTTTTTTTAGTTTATATCCATAGGTTTTTGTATCCATTATATTTGTGGTCAAACCAGGCAGCTATTTCATTTGTCAAACAGACGATGCCTATTAACAGAATTAGAAATCATTTATGTCTGAACCCAAAATGATACATAATCACTTTAATATTTAGCTCAAACAACAAATAGTCTTGCATGTATACCTAATACAATAGATTTTCCATTCTGTTCCATTCCACCAAGTCCATATTTACTGAGACCCAGCCAAAAATGGCTGATAAGCATAAAAAGAAAAATGAAAGGAAGTACTGCCCATAAACATAATGTATTATTGGCATTCTATGGAGATTTACCAGTTACCTTTAGCAATATTTTACTTAACTCACCACATTGAAAGAAATTTTTTTTCAGATTTGAGAGGCATGACAGCAGCAGTGACTGTGGCCAGCGGGATTTCTCATCACCCGTCATCAGTCCTGGCAGCATGGCCAGGCACTGTGGGTCCTGGCCCGCCCACTGAGTCAGCTGTACCTGCCCACAATGTAACAACCCCTTCATTTTATGTAAAGCGGTCCAGCCCGGCCCACCTTTGTAAATCTCTCATTGGGCTTATAGCCCCCTGCACCAATTTGTTGGGGCCCAAGTTGGCCTAAAGCTGAGCTGGCTAATGTGTGTCCAGCTGAACTCACTGTCCAGTCCCTGGGGTCATGGTCCAAGTCTTTTAGTAGCAGACCCCATTGACATTAGCCCCAATGGGAGTGCGGCTCGATCGCAGCAGACCTACCATGGTAACAGTTCAAGTTCTGGCCCCCGTCTTTCTATTATGATTTTTCTTATGTTGCTTTAAAAAATCATTATGCCCCCCACCTGAGAAAATTTAATGCCCATCCAGGAATGCGTTTCTCCCGCATCATGTGATCATATTTGAATAAATGTCATTCTCAACACTGGAAGACCCCAAGTTTGATTCCAATGAGGATGGCATACCCCCTCGCCCCCTGCCCTGGCTTGTTCTCGCTCTTCCTCACCAGCTGGCCACAGGAGAGGTGGATTTCCTTCCACATCTCAAAATAAAAACTCGTAAGGACTTCTGCTAACGTCACCAATTCTGTGCAACTACAATACCAAAGAAGTTTCCATTTACTGACATCTTCTTTTATATAATTTGCACACATTAAAAAAAAAAAAAATAATAATTAAACAGTATTTTTATTATTGTAAAGAAATATTACTATTATTATAATTATCAACAACAGAGCATTCCAGACTTGGCAGTGGCATGTATTCAAGGTACGAAGCCTCTCTAAAGTGAACTGAAGAAATACTTTACCTGTGTCTTAGTTTTAAAAAAAAAACGCAAACCTGGATTTCTTTTTAAGTTTACAAAATTTTCTATGTAAAAGAAAAAGGAAAGGGAAAAAAAAAAAAAGCAAATCCTGCTTATATGCAACTTTTCTGCGACACATCCACCATCCAGAAGCGGAGTGGTCCTAATTATACTGTCCTGCAACTTACCGGTCTTTTTGATATCCGGACCATCACATCCGCAGCATCCCTGAAGAGTGCCTGGATCAGCGACGACTTGCCCACGTTGCTGCGGCCGAGAAATGCTACCTAACAACAGAAATGGCAGAAACCCAATGTAAACTTTTTACGGAAAGCTAACCAACACTCGTGGGGGGGAGGAGAGTTTTGCATCTTGCCGATAAAAACAAACACGTTTTAAAAAACAACGACGACGACGACGAAGCTTTGCCATGTTTTATTCCCCATTATAAGTCGAAACTATCATTGAGCAACACTGAGAAATAATCTATCTTATCAGTAATCTTGCGCCAGGACGCGAAGCCTTACCGTGTTATTTTGTATGCATCATCAGAACTACAATTAGTACTGGTACGTCCACAGCAAATGCAAGTATTATCACACAAGGTTTGAGTGGTTCTCCCCCAAAAAGCAAAAACAAACAAACAAAAGAACCAAAAGAATCTAAGCAAGAGATGTTGGACAGGTGCAGGATAACTAACTTAGCCTATAAACTACTGTGAAAGAGTTAAATAGTGTATTCAGCTTATGTATTCCATTAATTGGATCCTGACTGACAAAAATCATAGACTGACATACTTGCATCTCTCTTAATAAGCGGGCATGATCCACAAACAAACATTTTTTTAAAAAAAATATATATTATAATACAATACATTTTGGCATAATCGTCAGCTTATGCACAAAAGACAAATATAGTACTGGAAACTAACCAAATCAACCACTAGTAGTAGTTCAGCAATATATATAATTCACTGTATTTCCTCCTAACAACATATTTTCAAACAAATAAAATTGGTCTTAGGATTCATTTAATAATCAAATTAACAAAAAGACTTAACTGAGAAAGTAATCATGACTTATGTAAGGTCTGCCAAGAAGAGGAATAGCCATCAATACAATTCTTTGATTGATTAATATTATCACTGTTAACTACACTCACCAATTTCCACTTAACTAATTATTACTAAACAATTGGTATTTTTTTGTTTTTTTTTCCATAGACAAAAATATTCAAGAAAGTGAAAATAAGGGGGTATATTTTTCAGATAATGGTAAAAGATAAATCAAGATTTAGCTAAAATAGTCTCAATGTTTCCACTCTGCTAGTTACTGTTGTTTCGCTGTGTTTTTTTTGTTTGGGGAATTGTTAAAGATGTATTTATTAATATACTCACCTCAGGTATCTCATGTATGGGTAGATGTTGCAAGCTGACAACAGATTTAAGAAACCGTATGTCATGCTTCACAGCAGGGACAAATAATTTTTGAGCATCCTCCATTTCCTTCCGGCTTGGATTAAAAACCGAATGACTGTCTTCCGATAAAGGAATCGCAAGATAAGACTGCAAATCTGTCAGTGGGTTTGTGTATGCATTTTCGGCATAGCTTGCTGATGTTAAAGATGTGCAGAAAGTCCTGGCTTGTGCAGTCAAGTAGACAGGGGCTTCCAAATCCAGTGAGCGTGCTAACTGGTGAACAAATTCACAAAGTTTATGTCTGGTCGACAACAGCATCATCTCATATCAAGGAACATTTATTCGCCAATTAAAATATTTAATCTGAAACAATTAAAGATTGTCAGTTCTTCTAATCACAGACCAAAAAAAAAAAAAAAAATGCCATCATTTTAAGAAATACAAAAATTGTTATCTACGGGGAGAAAAGCTGCTATTTGTTTTGCACTGCAACAGAATAATTTCTCCATCTCCCTCTCTCTCCAGGGTTCCCAGTATCCTACAACTAAGACAGAAGATTGGGGAATCTGCATTTACTGTTTGCAAGTAACGGGCAGAGTTTAGCATGTATGCTATTTATGCTTTCTAAAGAGACCAATGGAAATGGGGATTTATATTGAATTACTAACCACTTTCAAATTTACCCATTCATATTGGCAACATTTTTTTTTAAAAATAATCTAAAATTTAGTTTGCACATGATTACAAACTGATAATTTGTATTATCCCTAAATTCATCAAATTTACATTAACTGATTTTTTTTTTTTTTCCAAATGTATCCTTTTCTTAAAATAGTTGAAGTTTTAAAGTAGTATTTAGGTAAGTGTGTGTAAAGGAGGATAATGAGAGTAAGGGATAACATAAAGGCAACACAGAGACTGACAATTTGAAAAAAATACAAATTTAGTGAAAGCTTAAAGCTAAAAGTTGCCACTAAGGATAGACCGATCACTGTAGGTACTATTTAGTGGAGCCTTTCTAGTGACAGCTCAAATGATGAAATGTTAGGTGATGTTACGAACAAGACTTGCAGACACATGGTGATGAAGTCATAATTGTAAGAGACTTCAACCGCGGGGAGCTGTAATGGGAAAATAGTAAATGCAAAGTATTAAGGATTACAGGATTGAAAATGATGACTATGAACAGGTTTTTAGCAACATGATACTGGACCTAATGTATCAGAAGCTACTAAATTTAAGGCAGGCAACATCCCAGACATGTTAGATTTAGTTTTTAACAAGGAATCAGCAGCAAATGAAATAGACTATCAACCACCACTAGAACAAGGCAATCATTTAAACATGAGGATCTATTACTGTAAAATGATAAAAAGAAAAATAAAGGACCAGAAGGATGACATATATCATTCATAAATGAAACTGTGCAGAACTGCGGGATAAGCTAGGGAAAGTCAATTGGCAGAAAGAACCAAGAACAAATAATCAAGATGTGGAGGGCATGTGGGGTGTATTCGGCGCCAAAATAAAGAATATGAGAAACTGTATACCAATGAAGAAAACAGGTACAAAAGATGTGAAACCCCCTTGGTGGGCCAAAGCTTGTAAGAAGAGTGCTGATCAATAAAATTAAGCATGGAAAAGATTCAGATCCAAAGGATTCCAGTAGGATTTAAGGAAATATATAAAATGGCACAAAGTAAAGGATGTGAGGAAGACTAAAACAGAATTTCTGGACAGAATTGTAAGCAAGTTTAGTGAGAATCCTAAATTTTTTTTTGAAGTTATGTGGAGAGTCTGACAAAAAAAAAAAAAAGAGAAATCAGATGAATCATAGCTGGTGTAAGATGGAGAACTTACAATTAAAGACAATGAAAAGGCAAATGTGTTGGATAGGTTCGTCAAACATTTTTTTCACAGATGAGATTATGTCCAATCTACCAATACTATAAAAGTGCCGAAAAAAATTTTACAAAGTTGACCAAGATAAAATTTTACAAAGACCAGGTTTAAGGAAAAGTTGAAGAAACTTTAAATACAAAATGACCAGTCCTGACTCTAAAAAACCCAGCTATGCTCATTGCAGAGCCACAGGCTAGTTTATTCAGTATGTGATTACATACAGGTGTTTTTCCCAGTCTTTGGAATAGAGTAAATGTTTCACCAATATTCAAGGGAGATAGGAAAGATACTAATAATTACAGACCAGTGACCCTGACAAGTATAATATGTAAAATTATGGAAAGTACTATGGGGTATTCCACATCAAATGTACACTTTTCAGCAAATTTTTGACACACCACCTCAGATTTCACTCATTTTCTGTGCAAGTGTTTGTTTCTATAATGAAACATTATGTACCAATTTTCAGAACTTGGGGCCCACTGTGGCCAATTTTATGCCTCCCCCCACCAAATTTGGACTTCCCCAGCTGACCCACAATCATTCAGAGGCTATATCTCAGGCTGTACTGGTCCGATTTGGATGATCTTGGTATCAAACTGCTCATAAAAGCAAGATCTTTCCAATCGCATAAGTAAAATCACTTCAAAATAGAAATTACAAAAGAGGTAATTAATGGTGTCCTTTGACCTTTTAGCCCACGCCACCCAGCAAAACCGTTGGTCCCGGTTTTTTGTGTGGAGAATACCCCTTCATATACTGCAACACCTCAGCAAAAACAAAAATGGGATCTCCAAGAGTTCAGGTATGGCAAAGTTTTGTGTTTGGGGGAGAGGGGGGTGGGGAGGGACTCGACCTGCTTCCGCTTCTTCTGAGAGCGACATTTAATGTCATTGTTCCAAAGACGCCGTTTCGACGTTTAGCTTTAGATTAGCCGGTTCATGTTATCGTTATCGTATTCCAAATACTTACGGTCTAATCCGCGACTTGCGTAGTGAAACAACGACCCCCCCCCCCCCCTCGTTTTCTCGCTTGGTGGCACTATTCAGCATCCCAACCGGCAGGTGCGCGTCTGCCGCCCTCGGCAGCGCTGTCGGTCCCGTTCTAAGTCTAAAAAGAAACGGGGCAGCTACGCCCGGCTTCCATGTGCTGGAGACACCGAACTCCATCTGCCATTCGAACTCGAAGCCTTCTCTCCCGAACCGTCAATCCCACCAACAACAGGAGGTCTGGGGACGGTAACCGGACCCGGGTTATTAGGTCTCTAGAACAAAGGACGAAATCAGCACACATTTCGCCCGCAGCACCGACAGCTCTCTCGCTCTCTGCCCATAAACACATGCACATAAGCTTCTTGGGAATTATTCGAGTCTGTTTAAAATCGATACTTACAATTAGTAGTAGTAAGAAGAGCTTCTACCGCCTGACCGGGCCGCCATATTTTAAATAAACGGTGCAACTGCAAATCGGTTCCCTTCGAAAAAAAAACAACAACAACAATAGAGACTTTAAATATTTTCCCACATAGCATAGTTAATTAAACTAAAACGCTAATATTAATAATATTAGTGCTATTATTTAATTAGGAATAAGGTGTAAAATCTTTTTTAGTAGCGGGAAATGATTTAGTTTATCGATGCCTTACATAACCTCGTTCCCGATTCCCGAAAGTTACCGATGGTTAACGAATGGAAAAGGAGAGAGAGAGAGAGAGAGTTTTAAAATGTTCAGATGCACAATTTTTTTTTTTTTTACCTATAAAAGAAAGTCTTTGTTCTTCGTCCCTTCTTTCCTTCCTCCTCCCCCCCACCACACACACCTTTTATTCTAGATTAGATCATTATTCTTATTTCTGACGCTAATTGCGGGGGGGGGGGGGCAGGAGTAGTCGCCCCTTGGAAATCCGCCGACTGGCGGGGGATTAAGTAAGTGCCGTCTAACCTGAACGTGTCTCGGTATTTATATTAACCCCCCCCCCTCCCCCAAAAAAGGATAATTTCTGTAGCCGGTTATTAATTTTAGTCTTATTATAAACTAAACAGGGATTTTATGACCTCGGCCTAAGACAGGAAGAAGGATGTAACTGCAATCTGCCTGTTGGGGGGGGTTCGTTCAAATGAAACCCGTCCGTCCACAATTACGCCGATAGTAATTTCGGCCGGGGCTTTATTTGAACACGTGCTAGAATTGCTGGAGATGAGATACCTCTGATCTACATCATCATCGCATTGTTCCAGTTAAGCCAGTCTGTTGATAATGCAGGGGTTAATAGATACCCAGTTATGTTGCTTTGGGATACGTTTGTGACAGTTACCATTTTTCTTAAAACAAAAAAAAAAAAAAAACAAAAAAAAAAACAATCGATTATTTGTAATCAATAATAATAATAATAATGATGATAATAATAACAGTAAATAATGATAATAACAGTAATAATAATGATAATCAGTAATAATAATAATAATAATGATAATAGCAGTAATAATAATGATAATAACAGTAATAATAATAATAATAACAGTAATAAAAGAAACTAAATAAAACTAGAGATACATATAGATGCTATGGCTTCAGGTTCCCCCAGGAACCCTTTCTGCAGTTAGTAGATACAGCTAATCTGAGGACTACATGTAATTCTCATTCCTCTTCTTCAAAAGTTTCATCATGGGTTCTCTAATTAATGCTTCCGGCTTTCAAGATGCTTAGACCATGATGAATATCGGATTTACCTGGGTATGTGGAAACTGATAAGATGATTGCAGGTTTTCAGTGGTGTGTAGAGAGTCGGTGATTTTCGGAGTTGCTCATTCCTGTAAATTGCCCTTCAAAGGTTTCATCATGGCTTGATGCTACGAACAACAACAACAACAACAGAATCAGCAAAACGGTTGATAATGAATGGAATAAGTGGTATTTGGGTTAGTTTAGTAGTTACGAGGGTCAGGAAGCCATCATGAGAGAGAGGTTGGTCGTTAACATGGTTCTTTATTTAATCGTTCTGCTCCAACCATGTTTTACCCACTGCGGAATATGTGTATCCACAGTTTCCCTTCTGTATACCATTTTAGCAGCAACGGTATAGTATGGTGCAGAATACCATACACATGCTCATCCATGCAGCATTCCCATCACTGCTGATCATCTCACCATGCAATCTCTGGCATGTGGTTCCGTATTATTCCACATTTTTTTTCACCTTTATTTATTGTTTATTAGCGATAATTTTTCCTTTGAACTTGGCCCCTAACTGTGCACTTAGTGGTAAAGGTGGAAAAAGTGCAAAAAAGGTCAAGGAATGTAATGTCTTCAGAAACAAAATTAGAAGAGGGTGGTTGACTTGCTTGTGGTGAGAGAGCAGCTTCTGTTGGAAGAGTTATCAGAGTTAACGAGCCCACCATTAGGCCAATAAAGAAAGTTAAGCTTTGTTAAGGGCTAGAGTATTGCTGGATGGAAATAAAGAAATGCTAGAGTTGTCTTTATGCCATGTGACCCTACCTAACACAGAAAAAATGGATGGAAGTTTAGGCCAAGAAAAAAGTGCTTCTAAGTAGCCAAGTGATACACGAGAAGGCCAAGTGTATCTACACGCAACTTGTAGAAACTTTGGCGAGGGAAGCATTGAAGACATTAAAATTCAAGACAGTAAGGGCTGGTTTGATAACTTTAAGAAGCGGTACAGCCTGCGTAATATCAGAATTATGGGTGGGAATCTGCCTCAGCAGATCATGAGGGCACTGCAGTGTACCCAGACTATCTGAAGAAGTTGATTGAAGAAAAGGTTTCATTGTCAACGAGACTGAAATTGTTGGAAGCGCATGCCTAATAACTTTTCATCTCAAAGCAGAAGTCTGCTCTGGGATTCGAGGCAGCAAAGGACCAACTGACCCTTCTCCTTTGTGGCAACATCATAGGGGGATTGCTTCAAGCCAGTGCTCCTGTACCACTTGCCAAAGATGACTCTAGCCTACCTTAACCATAGAATGCTGTTTACTACCGATTTCTCTGACCTCCGTGGAGATTGATGTAATCATGAAGCATAGCCTCACCTTTAACACCTTTAAACAAGGGTTAGAGAATTAGAGACCATACAGGGAGCTACAGAGGGATCTGCAGAAGAAAAAGAGCCAGCTTCCATCTTGAGCTTTTTTAAGAAAGTCACCACTGATGCTCCAGCCATATCCACCACCCAAGATGTCACTGCACCACAGTAGTGAACAAACAGGCAACTTAGTTAAGGGTTTAGGGAAAGCATTGCTCCTAATCCCCTATTTCCCATAAGGCCTTGCATTTGCTAACTGCGGTTTTCAAGAACATAACCCCTGTGGTAGGCAAGGGAACCCTGTAACCATGTTTTCCAGTAATTTCTTCACACATTAACAATTCTGTTAGAAAATATATTTTTGAATTTCAAACTGTCCTGAGACCTTGGTTAATTTGTAATCATGACCCTTAGTTTTAATAACTGTAGAGAGCTGGACCTCCCCCACCAAGTTATTTTGTAACCTTCATTCAGGTCTGCTCTTAAACATGTAAAATTTGAACTAAGTAATTCTAATATTTTTACTTAGTATCTGTTAAATCTCTCTCTCTCTCTCTCTCACACACAACACACACACAACATATATATATATATTTGTTTTCAAATAAGGATTCCATATTCCATACCTGAACAGCTTATTCAAGATGTGGGTGAACCAAGAATTCATGCAGGAAAGTCAAAACTTATTTACTTCTGTTTGATACTTTAGTTAGTTACTCCTAATATATTTTTTTGCTTAGTTTGCAGCTGAAATGCATTGACTTTCACATTTGAGATTTTCATTAAGAGTTACCCCCTAAATTATTTTCTGAAACTACATTTTCCACCTAGTGTCTCTTATATACTAATGATTATAATTCTTTTCCTGTTACTCACATGATTAGTTTTACTTCTTTTTTTTTTTTTGCATTAAACTTTGAAAAAAATCTTTTAACTGGTTGATAATAATAGTATAAATCGGTTTATAAATAAATCGATAAGTATTTTAGTTTCCTGTGGTCTTTATGTAAATGAGGGCTTCTTGTCTCCTGTTGCTTATAGCTAGGCCTATTAGAATTAGAATTCTCAGTTTTATCATGTGACAAACTTATTTCTGTCTCTTTCTCTGTCTGACATTGTTAATTCTTTGATGTCACTACCTTGTAGGTTAACAATGTGATTTGGATGGTGTGGAGGCATCAGCCATGTCATTTTACTTCTGCCCTCCATCTGGTAGCATCTCGCTGCAAAAGCTGGAGACCTTTGCTGCCGCTCGGCTGGACTTTCTCATCAAGGTGTTTGGAGGCTGGAGACAACTATGTGAAGCTTCAAGATCTTGTTAATGATGTCAATATTGTTGCTAGATCCAGCTGCTTGATTGAGGGAACGAAGGCTGACAAGATATCCCACTTTTTCCTGCGGTAAAGTCATCACACTTTGGTCGGGGGGGGGGGGGGTTTCTTGTATGAACTTTTCCTATATCATTAATTTTGAGAAAATCCTGGTAAATCTCATCTCCATGGCTGACTTGGTATATAGGTTGAGGAAGTACTGGCTTATGAGCCAGAGAGAGATATGGCAACACCTGGATGCGAAAACTGGCCTGCACGGTACATTCTGGCATATCTGGTGCCATTAGTTCAGTCTTGAAATTCCATTACTTCAGAAGATTTCTGATCCCAATCTTGCAGTAAAGTTAACCATATTTTTAGAGATATTACCACCAGTGTTATGGTTTTATTTATTTGTGTTTTTAATAAAAGAAAGCAATTTTAAAAAAGTGGAAATTTGAAGTAGGATTGAGTTGTTTAAAAGGAACTGTGTGTGTGTGTGTGTGCAGAATAAGTGAAGGAAATCAATGATTGATCCAACTGCATCTGGCCAAGAAATTCTGCACGCTGCTTCATTCACTAGGTTGTGGGTGCTATTGGCACGCATTCAAATTATCAGGAATCACTTTGATTACTATGCTATTTCTACATAGCACAGTTAATGTCCATCTGTTTACCAGTAACAGGAAACATTTTAAAAAGAAAAATTATCTTTAAAGATGCAGTGTTTGGTTTAGTTTAGATGCCATTTTTGAATTAGAATTTAGAAGGAAAGAGATTAATATTTAAAGATGCAATGCCTGTTTCAATATAGATTGACTGATAGATGAAGTTTCAGAAGAAAATCCATTATCTTGTTGCTTAGTTGTGATGTGCAAACTTTTATTTGTGATTTTCTTTGTTGCTTAGTAGAAATGTTCTTTAAAAGGTGTGTGTGTGTGGGGGGGGGGGCAAATTGGACTGAGCAGTGAGCACTGTTGCACCTGAGATGTGAACAGTGATTAAACAACAACATTTCCATTTCAGAGTGGCATGCAGCAAAGACCACAGAGTGGCCCAGTCCTTCCACGAGGCAGAGAAAACTCTGTTTGACTTCCGTTTTTCATGCATGCGCCAGCAGGAAGTTCACCGCCTGATGAGATCAATCCGAAAGGCCAGTCAGCATCTGACCATGAAACCACCAGACCTGCTGACCTGTGAGGGTGTGCTTTACACCCTGAGTCAACTCGGAGAGGTGGGGCCATCTTGGAGTGTGGCTGTGGACAAGTACTTCCAAGGCTGCCAGTCCGGTTTTTTTGAGGTCCCGTTCCAGTTTGTTCTTGGCCTGGTCGCCAAACGTAAAGTCATACTGCAGCAGGGGCAGGCCTTGGTTACTTTCAACAAGCTTCGAGATTTGGTGACCTCTTTGTTCAGTTACCTTTTGAAATTGCAGGTGGAAAAAGCTAAAACGATCTGGTCACTTGCTGTAGAAGATGAACGAATTTGCAGTTTGCTTAGAAAAGTCGAAGTAAGTTAGGTTTACCAGTTGAATGGGTTTATGTGGTTTAAAAAGTACACTACACTCTCCAGTGGAGACTAAAAAGATGTACTGTAAATGTAAGTTAAGTTAAAGGTAGCACTTGACTTTCATGTATAAAATGCATATCTATTGTTATTCTTGCTTATATGCATCGTTATTGTATTATCCATAAATTTAGCTCTAATTTGTGATAAGTGAAGGTTCTATTGGTTTATTTCTGCTACTAATGAAAAAAATTTTGGAAATTGGATCCCCATGTTTTCTTCTTCCAGAAAACGTTTCTCCGCTGCACCAACTCAGAATGTGAACAAAGGAAAGCTGGGCAGCGGATGAATCCATCTTCTGAAACCATTGATCAAGAAGCCATCTACTTTCCACCATGCATGGCTCATCTCCACAGAATGCTGCGTAAAAAGCATCGTCTCCGACATCACTCCAGGGTGAGTGGAAAAGGTTTAGAAACAAATCAACAAAGGGTCCCTCGACTTAATGTTATATAAAAAACGGAAATTGATTTTTTTTCGTAGTAAAGTTCTTTCCTCGGGGAAAGAAAATGAAACAATAGAAAACTTAAATTTAATAATAATTATTATTTTTTACAAATTGTTAGAGTTGTTGGTGTTTACCTCTATGTTCTACGTTTGCATTTATAAAATCAAACATTTTAAAATAAGTTAGCATTAGTTATGTGGCATGGTTTCTTAGCCTTCCTTACCAGCTCGCTATTGTGTTTTTTTCCTGGATTTTCTGATATCCTGCTCCCTTCGTAACCACTGCCAGCACGAAAATAACCAAATGCGCACAAACCTTTGGTATGGCCCAGTATCCAGTAGTCATAGAATTGTAAGTGAATTCAAAAACCCATGATTGATAAAGATTTCTCTTCCTCGGGGTGGGGGGGTGGAGTTTGGAACATAAACCATGACAACTTTCCACCTCAAGAGTTCTGATTGGCCAGTTAACGTCAGTGTGCATTGTGTACTTTTAAGTGCTGCCGGGAACATGTCACCAGCCCCTTCCTGGGTTTTCCCCTGCTGTCCTGTCACGATTTAACATTCAACAGAGTTCTCAAGGAATAAGCCAAAAGCTACCAAAAATGTAGTTACCAAGAAAAGGTAGAAACCATTGTGGCTTATACAAGTCTAATCTCCCAGGGGGGAGTATTTACCAATTTTTTTTTACTTTAGATATAGAAAGTCATTGCTGTGTGAAGTTTTATTTAAAAAATTCTTTCCTGAAAGAAAACAACAAGTCTGCATCTTTAATCTAGTTTTTAAAAATATTAACACACACTTCTCCAGCTAAATATTAGGTTGTTACAAAAGTTCTGTTGGTTTTTTGACCGCCACAATGAGACTTCATTCATTTCTTTGCTGAACGTGAAGCTTATTAATCAAAGTAAGTTCCATTACAATCAGTACACTTCTGCCAACAAGTTACAAGTGCATTTATACCATTTTGAAAAAAGTCTGGATTTCTGGAGTCAATAAACTGTTGGAAGACGGCTTCACTTGCTTCTTGGTTGGAGAAGGATTTCATATGGAGGAAGCTGTCAAGGTGTTTTAAAAGGTGTAGGTGGTCTGTGGGAGAAAGGTCTGGTGAATAGGCCAGGTGAGGGAGAACTTCGTGCCCCAACGTGTTCAGTTTCTGAAGAATCACTTTTGCAGCATTAGGACGAGCAGAGTCTTGGAGCAGGATTGGGCCTCTTCGATTCAACAGTGGTGGCTGTCGTTGGGAGAGTTTCTGATGAACAACATTTAATTCATGAAAGTACCTTTCAGCTACGATGATTTTGTGTCTGATGACAAGCGAAGAGCAGATCTCCAATTGAAGATTTTGTTGTTCATTCAACTCATGAGGCACCCACACATCAAGCTGTTTCACTTGGCCAATTGCATCAAGATGCCGTGAAACAGTTGCAGTGCTTACATCAAGCTCTCCAGCAATTCCTCGCACTGTTTTTCTTGGATCAGCTTCAACTGAGGCTTTCAGCTGGTCATCATCACAGCTGGAAGGACGTCTGCTATATTCCTTATCTTCAAGGCTCTCATCTCCTGATCGAAACCTTGTAAACCATTGTTGTACTGTCAGCTCATTTGCTGTCCCTTCCCCATGCTCGCTTCACATTAGGAGTTGCCTCACTCGCTTTGAGGCTTGGTTTGAACTTGTGAAGTAAAATGGCACGAAACACTTTTCTATCCACACTTCACTCAGAACCCTGAAACAAATATCCATTTAATTATTTTTAGAAAGGTAGATTTTGCATAATGTTTGCTAAAGCATACGCTACAAAATGATATATAGCTTATCTATGTACACCTTCACAAGCTTGCAAAAAATGAACTCCAAATTAACACAATAGAAAAACCGACAAAACATTGTAACGACCTGATATTTATCTTAACAGATTTTACATTCTCTCTGTGCTGGCTATAAATAGCTGAAGAACATCATCCATACTTTTTCTATCAGCTAGAAAAGATGAATTTCTTTTTGAAACATTTCCAACTATATATCAATCATGTTTTAACTGCCTGTTTTTTGTCAATGGCCGGAGATTTTCATGCAGAATTTGTATAATTTTCATTTATGCCTTTGAGAAACGTTAATAATCACACCCTAACAGGTTCAACAGCTGTTCTGTGTTTAGCTGCTTGGAACCCAGGCTTGTCTCTCTGAATGTTGGTTTACTGGCTCATAAAACAGCCATTTCTATTCTCCTTAGATTTTTGTCTTTTTAAAATTTATTTTTTTTTTTCTTTGCATAGTAGTTTTTCTCTCTCTCTCTCTCTTTCTCTTAAAAGTCAGTTTTAAATTAGTGAATTTTTAGGTTGTCAAAATATTAGATGAAAATCCATTTGTGTGGACTGTTCAATACCATTTTCTTAGATATCAGCTCTTCTGGAACTTGTTGTCAACAAGCAAACTATATTTCCCTCAGTAAATGGTAGGGCACTCCTAAACTCAGGAGATCTATGTAGTTGTTCCAAAGGGGCATGGATACATCATAGTTAATGTAAAAATTGGCTGGTTTCTCTTCACATTGATTTTTTTTTCTTTCTTTTTTTTTGGTTAATACCATCTGTAACTTCAGGTCCAGTACACGTTGTTCTTGAAGGAAGTTGGGTTACCCATCCATGAAGCTCTCATTTTTTGGAGGAGAGAATACTCTCAACAATGTGCAGAAGCTGCCGGATGCAGCCATGATTGGCATCACAATGAGAAACGTTACGTCTACAACATCCGCCACCTGTACGGACTTGAAGGGTCCTGCCACAATTATCGCGCACACTGTTGTGCGTCTATCCAGGTTAAGAATTACAGTTCTTTTAGGTTTTTACAAAAATGTTATGATGGAGTCTGTCTGTCTGTCTGTGTGTCTCTGTCTCTCTCTCTCTCTCTCTCTCTCTGTGTGTGTGTGCTTGTAAGCCCTTTGCTTTTTATATAGTGTGACCCCCCTTTGTTTTCATGCTCCCATGCAGGTTATCAATGTCTGGCTGCAGAATGTTATTCCTAATATCTTGTATTACTTCCTGCAATTTGTCGAAGATGTTTGGTTGCCTTTTGATTTTCTCAGTAGCCATGTAGCCCTATATATGCTAAATAATGTTCATATCAGGACTTTGTGCAGGCCAAGGCATCTTTGTGAGTGTTCCACCAGCTCTTTGCTTTCCAGGTAGTTTTCCACCACATAGGGTCATTGTAATGCTAGAAGAGGAGAATCTCTGTCCAACATGATGTCTTGCTGAAAGAATGGCTGCTTGAACCTGTTGGCAGTCAGCACACCTTTGACATGATGAAGATCTTCACTCTTGGCTGATATGCAACCCAAAACTTACATTGATCCACCTCTCTGCTTCACCGTAGCTTGTACACTGACTGTTATTACCACTTTCCGGTCAGCCTTTAAACAAACTGCTGTTGACTTTTTCTAAACAGTTCAGACATGGACTCATCTGTGAAAAGCACCTTTCAGGTTTGGTCACCCCCCCTGCTTAATTTCTGCTGCCAATTTCAGCCCTTCTGTTGGATTGCTTTTTCTCAGCAAAGGTTTTCGGGCAGCCATACATCCACTGAACAGCTGTAACTGCAGCTAGGTCATTCACAAGATCGCTACTGGCTCAATGTCTATTGCATAAAGAACCCTGCAGTACTTAACACCACTTTAGAACAGTTTGAGTTTTCTTCCTTGACTGCATCTTTTGTCGAAAGTACCAGTTTCACATCAGAGTCTTGTGTACAACCCCTCCTGAAAAATGAAGTTGAGCTGTACTCTGCCTGATGGAGTGGCCTTCACTAGCTAAGACTTTGATTTCTATAGCTTGTCATGTGATATTTTCTTCCCAGGATTCATAGTATTCACCACACATTTACCTCACTACAATGATATTAGTAGCTCTTTCTGATTATTTGCAGGACAACCACCAGTGTACTAGATCATCATCTGACTTTACGAGCATTTCATGTAATTTTTACACAAGATGTGATTCTTTCACATGTTATTTACAATTTATACAGTTTTTTTCTCTATTTCCATAATTATTAGCAATACTGTTTACTTATATTATACATTATTTTTGTATGTACCAACATAGATCAACTACAATTAGTATATCTATACAATTTATCTTTCATCGTTATACTAATATGAAATTTTGCATCATCCTAGAATTTTCTAATTTTGTTTGATAATATTTAATTAAGAACCCTGCTGAATTATGCATAATAAGGTTACATTCGCATATTGAAGTGCATATTGCTTTGCGGTTGTCCACATAATGGAAATATGACCAGAATATAAAAATGTGCCAATCTTAAATCTAACAATTACATGATTTTCAAAAAGGCCTTATGAATCATATCAGCTCAGGGTGACTCAAGTATCGTGGTCATGTCTACATTGTCAAGCTATGACTTGATTTCTAGATAGATTTTATTGTTATTTCTAGTGGAATGCAAAATGTTTGGCCATGGTTGTGTGTGTGTGTATATATATATATGTAGATGCATATATGTACATGTGTGTGCGTGCACTAATATAAATAATATATAGTTTTTTATCCTTAAATTATTTATATGGATATAGAAAAGTGTTAACTAACTAACTAAATTAAGTTAGATCTACATTTACCAAGGAGGGGGCTTAGCAAAATTAATTGTTTAAAAAAAATAGGTTTTCTTGGACATGTGTGTCATTGTATACCCAAACACTTTAGAACAACATCTTTTCCGAGAAATAGCTCAACACGCATCTGCCATAGCAAAAGGTAGTGGCTGGAGCTCTGCTCTCATAGTTATTCGTTGATGTTCAGACACTTTCTGCCAACTTTCATGTGTATGAGTGCTTATTACATCATTGCCAACATACCCAGGTGCTGCAGGTTAAAGCAGTATAAAGTATAGTTGTGTTAGTGTGTGCACAGTTGCATACTACAAAACTAACTGTTTCTAATATTTACAGGACAAGGCACTGATCTCTACTGAAGAAGGCGGATGTCCATTTGTCCACTTTGATGATGAGCATCTGCGACAGTTACTCGGCGATGAGGGTTTTGAAGGTCAGTACAACAAACTGGTTTCCTTGGCAAAAAGTGGGGCAGTTTCTGAAGCTTGCTCTTGTTATCTGGCAGCTAAAGTCAACAGACTCATAAAAGACAAGCGGAAAGAGTGCCAAGGTGTGTTGAACAGCAGGACTTTGAAATTATCGCCACACCTGGAAGTTTCCACAGTAACTTCATCACCATCATCAGATGACGTCGCTGAAGGATCAAGAAGTGGATTACCTGGACGGACTGGATTGCATTTAGGGGGAAACTCCCCCGAAAATGTATGTAAATTGGTTCCACAAACATCGCTGCTGAATTCAGGCTTAGATATAAAAGGTAACAGTGCCTGCTTTATGGAACCTTGCACGCTGTCATGCAGCAATGATAAAGGAAGCGTTTGTATTGATGTTCTGGATACAGAACAGGATTCTGAGAAGTGCAAGCAAACTAGAGAAGTCGTTCGGGGTGTTAATAATGGTACCAACAATGCACAGAAGCCTTTCTTGCACTGCAGATATTCTCGCAGGACTTGTGGTCCATCAGACCATACAGAAACAGTTTCTTCACCTCACAGCACAGGTAAAATAGATGAAAGCATGGTTACCACTTCTGCTTCAGGGATTCCTTTACCTGTACTTCTCAGTGACACCAAGGCAGAATGCCTTGGCAGAGAAACTTGTCATCAAAACAGTGGTGTACATCTTGACAATTTGGACCAGACAAGCGCAGACTCATCATGCTGTCATCACTGCACTTGCTCGTCGTCACAGGCAGATGCTACAAACGCTGAGTCCAAGTCGTCAGTTTCTCCTGCAGACGTTCCCCTGTTCAAACCCATTCAGTTTTATGACAAATTAAAACTGATTTCACAGTAACCCTGGTGAGTTACTGCCAATAGGTAAAGTGAACATCTTCTTTAGAGCCTGGCAGGCTTAAGTATTTCTCTGCAATGGTTTGTGGTGGCAGTCTGACTACCTATCTCTGTCTAAAGATTCTGGTATTGAATTTGGAGTGGGTCGATCCCACAACAATATGCAGTTCTAGCTGTTCGGTGCCATCCCTGACAGAAGCTGCCAACCTACATCGATGGTTAAAACGTAATGTACACCTTTGGTACCTTTCAGCTATATATAGACTATATCATGTCTTTGTTGTTGTGCAGTATAACATTCACATATCTGAGTTCTCACCCATCACTAAACCCAAAACATCAGTCTCTGGTATATTGATATTTAATAACTTACAATCAGCTTAGTGTTGAAACCATATCATAAATACTAAAACAAACACTGAGCCCTTGTGAACATTGGTTTTTCCTTTAAATATCGGCTAATTCCCATTAACTTTTTTAATACTGCAGCATGGTAATTTCATGTAGTTAAATGGACAAAATACCGAGGACGAGGAACATGATCGGAACACATTTGGTTGCAGCTGCAACAGCAGAATGTTTGTCTGTTTAAAGAGATTATGGTGTAGGTTCTGTATTACTGATTTCAGTTGTGTTGCATGCGATAGCACTACACCACCCTACGTAAAGAAACCTGAATTAGCTACTGCGTTTCTTCCTTTGCCCCCCCCCCTCCCGCTTAGCCTCTTGATCTGTAACTCGCTGGTAAAAGCGTGCTCTTAATCCGATGGCTGAGCAACACTGTAAACCTCCATTTTGCGTGATGCGATTAAGATTGAGAGCAGACTTCCAGGGTAGCTGCAATGAATACTGCTAACACAAAATACTTAAATTTTCAGTCTCCTACCTTCACCCAAAAACAGTCTTTCTCTCTCTCTCTCTCTCTCCATCCGCTCTCTCTCCTCATCTTCCTCTCGCTCTCTCTCTCTCTTTCTCTCTCCATCCTCTCTCTCTCTCCTCATCTTCTCTCTCTCTCTCTTTTTGTTGATGTTTTGGAATGTTTTTTTCTGTTGCCATATCCAGGCCAATACATATAAAGATACACTCCAGATTTGGTTCCCTTATCTTTGGATGCTGGTAGATTGGAAAGAGGGTATAATGGTGACTTAAAAGAATTGGGGGAACGAACCGTGGTTATTCAGAGAGAGAAATCAGGGGGCTTCATCTAAGTTGAACGACCCCCCCTCTGCAAACAACAAACTGTGTGGTTTTGTGAGGCCAATTTGATTTAATCTCAAAGAAAGCCGAATAGCGAGCAGAGTTGAAGAACGTTCTCTGATGATGACAGTTACTGATTAGCGATGGTGCAATGCGAGTAGATGGATTAGGATAGCTGGGATAAGTTAGTCTTTTTTTGCGACCTCTAAAGATGCAGCACTTGTGGTTCGAGGCTTCGTTCATGCACGGATTCATTAAAAGTTATTTTTGTATGTAGGTAGATAGATGCTCCTCACTCCTTAACTATGAATTTAGGTTGGCTGTACCATTTATTATTTGTTCCACGAGAAAATTGCAAGACTCCGTCTTCTAGGCTGCAGTGAAAGTGGCTGGCGACGGCTGCTGGCCCGGAAGAAGAATTATTATTATTATTATTGGCTTAGCCGCGTCACCGGTAATTTCGTGTGTTGGAGGGCCGGTCATCCGCTAGAGGGCGCTGCAGAGTCTCTACTAGAGACCCTCGTTTTCGGAGGTGGGCGGAAATCTACGCGACCGGCTGATGAGTAGCCAGGAGGCCAAGACGACCAATATCCGTGTATTTTGTTAACGAGGGATGAAGCGAAAAATTGTAGCAACATCCGTAGTTCAGGCTTATAAAGTGCTTCTCCCCCCGGAGGAGGTGCGTGCCTCCGCATCCCGCTCCACTTCCATAAAACGATGGCCGACTTACGCGACAATTATCGTCAGCGCGCTATCCTCAAAGGTTATTTTAAAAAAAAACAAACTCCGCTTCCTTCTGTTTCCCCAGTTTCTGTACATTAATAGAATCTTCTGTTGCTTTAAAAATATCGACTGAACCCCGCGTCATTAACAGACGTCTCGCTAAGGATTCTGGGTACGTCTCTCTCTCTCTCTCTCTCTCTCTCTCTCTCTGTCTCTTTTTTTTTTTTTTACGCGCTCTTTCGGAGAGAAGTTTCTCAAAAAAGGACACGACACCATCGCTCTGTTGGCGCTCAGCCTAAATTTCACATAGGTGAAATATTTCCTGCTTCCCCACCCCTCCCCCCAAAAAAAAGAAAGAGGAGGAGGAAAAACTCTTATCAACAGCTTTTCCTCGCCTGAAATATCGCGTCTTAATTTTCCCGGCTCTTTTATTTCTCCAAGACCCTGTATTAGTTATCATCCTGCTTTGCAGAGAACACAGCCTCTGATGCGAATACACTTGTGCCAGTTATCCGGGTGCGGGGGGGAGGGCTGCTTATACCGTAAATATCACGCTAGCATGGATATACAAACTTATTTGCTGCTATATCATTAACGAGAGAGAGTAGCTTGTATAGGTCATAATGAATTCTTTTCGCAACAAAAACTCGTTTTATGTAGATGCAGGGTGATATAGTGACGTCATCAGAATCGTTTCACAATTCCCTTGTATAAGCCCCGATGCTTCCACATAACTGATAACTAACTCCAGCTTGGTAAGTGGTAAGAACGCCATGTTGAGTTTTTTTTTTGTTTTTTTTTTTTTTTTTTTGGAGATGTACTTGCAGAAAGTATAGGGTTAGTACCGAATTTTACCATTTTTTTTTGTTAGTAATAACCCGACTGGGAACATTAGATAATACTAATAAGTTTGATCGGAAAACAATTGAACTAATACTCTACTTTCGGTGTGCGAAGCGAGACAGACAGGTGCTTTGCGGCACGTCACGTGATCGTGTTGGCACTGTGTCGGTAAAAAGGCAGCTTGTGTTTACATTGAAACGCTAGCATTTATCCTCGTCTCTTTTTTTTTTTTTTGTTGTAATTTTCCAAAATATTTCTTTCTTTCTTTTTTAAAACAAAAATATTTTCTGATTTGGGAGAGAGAGAGAGAGGAATTCTTAGGTACTAAAAATGGCTGGTGGTATGTATATCTTAGGTGTGGCCTTATTTTTAATTCGTTGTTGACGTTCGCAACAGATATCGGCATTTAACGGTTAACCTGTAAATAAACCATTTATTTATACATAATTCACAAGTTATAACGTAGTCCGATATTTATTACACAAACACACACAAAAACTAAAACTAATTCGCAGGTAATTAATCTAGTTTAGCCAGCAAGACAAGCGTAAACGGAAGTCGGGCATTATTCCCTTCTTGACGTCATATGACGTGTCTGACGTAAAAACAAAATGGCCGATGTGAGGATGTCTGACTTGCTAAGTGTTATAATTACCTTGGGATTTTTTTTTTTATTTTTAAGGGTTAACAAAGTAGGAAAGCAAGTAATCTGCCCCTTGCTCGGTGTATAAATTAAATCGTTTTTAATCAAACGGATGGTTTTCAGATGTAAGCCGGCCTTTCGAGATTGTGTGTGGTGGGGAACTTATCGCCAGTTGGGGCGGGAGGTGCTTACACGGGAGACAACTCTCTCTTTTTTGTTGTTTTTTTTTTCTTTTCTCTAAGCTCGGGCAGACGGTAACGGACGTTAAAAGAGAATTCCCCGTAACCGAAATGTGCATTTCCTACTTCTGGTAGAGACAGTCATCATTTGAAGTTAGTGTCCCCCACCACGTGACGAGAGTTTTCAGCTTGCAGTGAGATAGATAGGGGGAGAAGAATGAAACATAAAATTGAACGACAGCCAATCAACGACCAATAATTTTGTCGTCTTTGGAGAAGTGTTAACGACTGTCTGGACACTTCAGCTAGTCTCAGAATTATTCTTTGAAGTCCAAGGATTTTAAAGAGAAGAAAAAAGAATATTTATTTAAATTCTTGGTATATTTAAAATTTTCTTTTTACCAAACCGTGTGCATTAGTTCTGTTTACGACGCCATATTGGAGGGCACGCTAACTGTCTGTAGGGAGCAGCAATCGCTGCCAGACCTATAAACTGACTTTTCTAATCAGATGATTAGTAACTCGTGCGCCATACTGGGGTCACAACAGAGAAGGAAGAGACCGGGTATCCTTCAACAAATCTCTGGCCACCCCTAGAGTAGAAAGTTGTGGATTGCGGCTGCGAAACGAGCTGTCGTGGGTCCCGGGCCGAATGCACCTGGGAGCCAACCGAGAACTACAGACCTGCAGTGAACATTTTTGTTTATCTGATACAAGGCAGTGTTTTAAGGGTATTACAGTTCACCTACACAAATAGTGTTACAGCGGGTTTTTCAGGTAATTAGGAACATTAATGGTAGGCAATCCTAGTACTGGGGTATAGATTAGCTCATCTGACCCTACCACCATGATTACTGTCAGGGAGAGATTCTTAAATATTAATATGATTGATATTACGCTGAAAGAAAGGCACAGGTCCTGTTACTTAGTACACGTATATGCCAAAGGTATATTATGGCCCCTGGAACATTCCATGGATCTGGTATTCATTCTCTATTGATTTAGTTAATTTGGAACAATTCAAAAAGCCAAGTTTTCAAGTATAATCAAGATATTGCAAACTGTACCGTGTGCCTCGATCATCGGATTTGTGGCGAAACTATCTGTTGTCGGTTTAGGCCGACGATTAAATTAAATTTCATAAATTACTTTGTTTTTATGGTTTCCATAGTTGTACATTATCCCTTTTTATAACATTTTACAGGGGGCGGAGGGTAACAACCCGACTAAATACTTTAGAAAATCGCTCAGTTATTTCTAAAAATGTGTCATCAAGCTGTAATCGAGACAGATTGGCTCGTGAAGTCACAACCGTTAGTCCGTTCTTTTCGCATGAGTGGAACCTGGGAAAGGATTCGGTATCAATCAACCTCCGCAAACTTCAAAGTCAGAAAAGACAAAAAGTCTCATTCGCACTTTCATCGTACCGAATTTTCAGGCCTGCAGATTTATATTCATTAGCATCGTATATCAAACAGATGCAAACGGGACCTCACAAGTGACATTTTTAAATGTTTGGCATTGTTTTTATATATATATACAGGGTTATTCAAAAAGAATGAACCGATTTCCTTACGCAGTATTTTAATAAGGAAAAGCAATAGAAAACTCCAGCTCAGTCACAGGTATTCTACTCACAATCAAGTTTTATTTCCTGTCTTACAAGTGTCCAATGTGGCCACCACCTGCAGCACGGGAAACATCGATGCGATAAGAGAATTCCTCCCAGACGCGTATCAGCATATCGCGATCCACTGAGTTGATCGCTGTTGTTATTCGATGTTTAAGGTCATCGAGGTTAGTGGGTAGCGGTGGATCATAAACGCGATCTTTTACATATCCCCATAAGAAAAAAATCACGCTGCACCGTGACAACCGATTTTGTTTTCGCAAACTCGAGAACGCAGAACGCCTTTTGCTGAGGACTCGCCATTCTGAGGGTAAACAAACAACTGAACGTTGCCGGAGGAACGACGCGACTACAGCGCCCCCCCTGTGGCAGCCAATCAAAACTTAGAAAACTCCTCTTTCAAATGGTCAATGACTCATTCCATGAGGATGCTTGGGAACTGAAGTAATGCGTCATGAAATCGGTTCATTCTTTTTGAATAACCCTGTATATATATATAAATTTGGTTGAATATTTGCATTTAAAACTGATGTTTTAATGGTTTAAAACCGTTGTTTACAAATGTTGTCACTGCATGCATGCTTCACAGCAGTCTATGCCTTTCAGGGCGATGAATTTAGACAATGGGTTGTCAGGACGGGTAGAAACGCGCATGGGTTTTGCTATTCGTCATGGTGAGCAATGATGGCGACGAAGTTGACGTATTTGTGACAGTGGGGTGGGTGAATGATAATATGAAACGGGACGCGTGACTCGGTTTCAGCATTTCCG
This sequence comes from Nautilus pompilius, assembly GCA_018389105.1. NCBI lineage: Eukaryota > Metazoa > Mollusca > Cephalopoda > Nautilida > Nautilidae > Nautilus > Nautilus pompilius. The sequence continues at coordinate 14,984 of JACATO010001201.1, read as the reverse complement.
CTTCCGGTGTTAGAAACTCGGCCGGTTCTCGACACTTTTACCTCCCCTGATGTGAACAAATTGTATCAGTCAAGTTCAGCGATTTGTAAACTTCCAGTGGGGGGAATCGACCTCAACTGTGTAGGGGGCTTTATTTCCTGTTGGAGATGGATGATCTGTCTACTACTCAGGGGCGAATCCACCGACATGGTGGCAACCAATAGCACGCTCCGTGACGTCAGCAACACGTGGTCCACTGGCAGAACGTCGTTAAAGGCTCACAGAAAACAAAGGGGCTTTTAAAAGCTGACAGATTTACCTTCTTTTCTACTTTGCAAATTAATAGCGGAGTGATTTTAGCGGAATACTTACCAACCCATTATACTTACTTGGTGTGTACTCTTTAATACTGACCTTATTAAATACATATAACCTTTAAATAGGTTATGTTCATCGAATGTGGGTCTTCAAATAAATTACTCTAATATTTAAAATGTTATGCTTAACTGAAGCTATTTATATTTATTATTAATAAATGCAACTTATCTGTTTATTTTTAAACAAAATTCATGTTCCCTTTAGTAGATTACCAGAGAAATCTCCATTTATAAACTTAACTATTTTGTCATTTTTTTAAAAAATTGTTTCAAGTCACAAACTCTCACACTCATTTTCATCTCTCCACTCTTACCTCTCCCTAAACCCCAAACTCACTTTCGTTCTACCCTAACCATTACATTCGCTTTCTTTCTTTCTTTCTTTCTCCTCCTCCCCTCCCTCTCACGCTGATTCTCGTTCTCCCCTGCCTCTCACGCTGATTCTCGTTATCGATTCTCCTCCTCCCCTCCCTCTCACGCTGATTCTCGTTCTCGATTCTCCTCCTCCCCTCCCGCTCACGCTGATTCTCGTTCTCGATTCTCCTCCTCCCCTCCCGCTCACGCTGATTCTCGTTCTCGATTCTCCTCCTCCCCTCCCTCCTCGTTCTCGATTCTCGTTCTCCCCTGCCTCTCACGCTGATACTCGTTCTCGGTCTCTCTCTCCCCTCCCCCGCTCACGCTGATTCTCGTTCTCGATTCTCCTCCTCCCCTCCCTCTCACGCCTATTCTCGTTCTCCCCTGCCTCTCACGCTGATTCTCGTTCTCGATTCTCCTCCTCTCCCTCCCTCCTCGTTCTCGATTCTCGTTCTCCCCTGCCTCTCACGCTGATACTCGTTCTCGATTCTCCTCCTCCCCTCCCGCTCACGCTGATACTCGTCCCCCACCCTTATCCACCTTCACTCTCTCCTGCCTTTCATGCTCATTTTCCTGCTCCCCTTCCTCTCTCTCTTTCTGTCTCTGTTTCGTAGGAAATCGCTAGGTGTGAAATCATAGCAGCACCGATAAAAGAAATAGGTACCACATTCTCGCCATCTTCAGAAGAGCGCCAAATATAGCCGTTTGGCCGGTGTCTGATTACAGACTCGTCCTTCCTACCTACGTTGAGGCCGCCAGACAGATTCTCCGGCGAAAGGACTTCTAGGAGCGCCTGGAATCAAGCGGGAAATACAGATAACCATCGCGAAACACGGAACTCTCAGCTTCTTTCTCTGTGCAACTTATTTTCCGCGTTTCCCGTCTTCAAGAACCAGCTGACAGGGAATAATTAAGTAGATGAAAAGATAAGAATATTGAGATTGGGGGGGTATTGACAGCGTTAAGCCGACAAACACCTGTCGGGCAACATCACCTTGCACTTTTGTCGGCATTAAAAGTAGCGGTTTAAATAACCTGGTCATGGGAATGATACAGGTATAATAATAATAATTCCCAACAAAGATTAGAGCAGATCGAAGCAGTTCGGGGAAAATCGTCAGTGTCCGTTCGCACTCCCCCCTTTTGGCCGTCACATATGTCTATCTGTTTTCATTCATATATTTAAAAATTTTGTAATTATGTTTTCCTTTCTATTTTCATCCACGTAACTGATGGTGGTGTTTTAGGCGCAAATGGAGGGGAAAAAAACAAAACAAAACAAAAAGAGGGTACACTACAGTTAGAAAACATTCAGTTAATCGTAATAAGTGTTTTCAGTTCTAAGATAAATGAGCTTTAACGGGTTACTTATGTTTATTTTCTTAGAATCTCTCACTGGTCTTGGAGAGAGAGAGAGAGAGGAGGGGGGCGGATGGGGAAAGGGGAGAGAAGTTTGGGAGAAAGGAGGGTAAGGATGGGAGAGGGAAGAGAGAGGAGGGGACGGATAGGGAAAGAGTGGAAGGATGGGGAGAAAGGAGAGTGAGAGGAGGGGACGGATAGGGAAAGAGTGGAAGGTGGGGAGAGTGAGAGGAGGGGACGGACGGGGAGAAGGAGAGTGAGAGGAGGGGACGAATGGGGAAAGAGTGGAAGGAGGGGGAGGTGAGAGAGGGGACGGATGGGGAGAGGAGAGTGAGAGGAGGGACGGATGGGGAAAGAGTGGAAGGATGGGGAGAAAGAGAGGGAGAGAGGGACGGATGGGGAAAGAGTGGAAGGATGAGAAAGGAGAGTGAGAGGAGGGGACGGATGGGGAAAGAGTGAAGGATGGGGAGAGTGAGAGGAGGGACGGATGGGGAGAGTGAGAGGAGGGGACGGATGGGGAAAGAGTGGAAGGATGGGGAGAGTGAGAGGAGGGGACGGACGGGGAGAAAGGAGAGTGAGGAGGGGAAGGATGGGAGAGGAGACCGATGTATTTTATCTAATATTTCAAACGAGATGCCGTAGTATACACTTAAGAACAATACAAAATACAAAGAAAAGCGGCAGTCGGGTTACAGGTGGTATTGCGAACGGTAAACCCCGTTCACAGAGACATCTCACCCTGGTTTAGTATCGCCTTTCAGGATGTCAACAAACAAACAATTATATATTTTTTTCCCAATGCTTGTAAAAAAAAAAAATTTTAAATGCAGTGGCATAGCCTCATTGGTCGATCCAACAGCCAATCAAATTTACCAATGGCAATTTAAATCTGCGCTGATGTTATTTTTAAAAAACAAACAAACAACAGTTAGGTTTCGCATTCGGTGATGGATTAAACACTTTTGTGCGTAACGAAAACCTAGAACAGGTTTGGCTGGGTGTATTATCGGTTAATTTACCCTGTGAGCATATATACTACTCAAAAGATTGAAAATAATTTTAAAAAAAAAAAACATTGAGTGAATTAAAATCTTGAAACTATTTACAAGCCGACGTAACAAATTAAAAAAAACAGGGGGTTTTGTTCTGAAATTTACGCCGCCGATTACTCTTTCATAACTTGGGCATAAGGGAGGGAGGGACTTGTTCTCTTCGCGCCTTTACACAGCCAAAGGATGGCGGTGGTAGGGTTATGTAAATTTTTTAGGAGCATCGTACAACTAGCAGAACAAAGGACATTCAACGTTGCACATCTCTCTCTCGACGTGAAAACCTACAACGGAGAGCATGATATCGAAAAACTTTACGCTTCGATTTCGCCCACATCACATAATGCGGCTGACAGCTAAGGATGTCTGATTAGCATTAAAGAAAAAAACAAAAAAAAAACACAAACCGCGACACCTTACTGCAATACAGAAAACTACTGAGAGATAACTCTTTCTCGGGAAGCGTCCACCAACGGGCCCCTCCGCGCACTTCGCAGATTGACGCTGAACTGATAAGCGTTTTGTCTGTAAAATTAGGTTTGACGAGAATCGAGTGATCTTTTTTTTTTTTTTTGGTTCGCCGAAAACCTGTAGGTTATCAGAGAAATGATCACTTTAAATTATTATTAAATTCCTATCAAAATCGTGCCACGAAAGTAAGTTGAGGACCGGTAATAACATTTCTTTTTAGTTGTCTTTTCAACAGCACTTACTTTTTGGTACACGAGTCAGTTGACTTTCTGCCCCCTCTCCCCTTTAGGCGGCCAAACTCACTTTCTCCTACCGGGCCCCCCTAAGGCGTCGCGGTAAATACCGCCAGTGGCCCACGTGTTGCGACGCTAACCGATAACTTATCTCCGCCATATCCTTCTTATCTTCACAAATTTAAACTTTCTTCTTCTTTTCTTCTAATTTTCAGACAGCCCGGAATTCTTCTATACACGGACAGGTCGCTTATTTTCCATTTCTAGCTCCGCCCCCGATTCGGGAGCAACCGGCAGCGGCAGCTACAGTGTAGCACCTTCCCTCGGGCACGAACTTTCCTTATTCATTGTGGCGGCTGCTAAGAATGTGACCCGCCCCCCATCACGCGTTCACATCGTTCCCTGTGATGGACTTTAAAAAAAAAAAGTCAATCGCGGAAGCGAGGCTGGACGCGCATACAGGGGGTGGGGTGGGGGTGTGTTGGTTGGTTGGTTGGTTGGTGGAAGGGTATGATGCGAAGACCTCTTATCGCCGTCAGAACTTCCGCGAGTTCAAAAGGTGAGCTAACTGGAATGTTAGCAGCTCTTCTGGCTGGTTTAAAATAAAGTTAGCTTTGGCGATGAGCTCTCTTCGGCGCGAGAACGAAGGAAGGAAGACTCGCTGGGGCTTTTTTTTTCTCTCTAACCCAACCCATCAGCTCTACCTCCGGTCTCGACTGATAAATCAAGTGGACTTCTCGCGTGTGGAGGAGACCGGCTAACTATTTATGGCGAAAACGCGGCGCGAGAGAATTTGGGAGGGGAAATCTGACGAGATCTAGAGGGAGGGAGGGGTGAGTGGATAAATAAAGCAGGTATGCGATTACAGAAGCTCGCTGCCTCCAGCCGGCATTTGAAAGAGAACTAGAGCGCGGACTGGAATGTTCGTAGTTTAGCGTTACAGGAAAATTTGTGCATTGTATGTTGTTGTTGTTTTTTTTTTAATAAATTAAAACACGGCGAAGAGCTGTTGCGAGAATTTCTGTCTCTCTCTTTCTTTTTTATAATCTCGCTTCTGGCTCAGTGATCTCTGCTCTCACTCTCTCTCTTCTCTCTCTCTCTCTCTCTCTCTCTCATCTCTCTCTCTCTCTCTCTCTCTCACTCTCTCTCTCTCTCTCTCTCTCTCTCTCTCTCCCTCTCTCTCCTCTCTCTCTCATTCATCTCTCTCTCTCTCTCCTCTCCCAGGTTCAGGTGGCTCCCACCAAGCCAGTATTATTAAAAAAAAAAAAAAAAACAGAAACAGATTTTTAAAACTTTTTCAGTCAACTGTACAATTTGTGAACTTTCTAAATATAGTAAATGACATTTTTTTCGAAAATTTTTTTTTAATCTGTTTGGTTCTTTCCACAGATTACCTGCCGAACCACGATATATTGTAAAGGGTTAAATAAATCGGGAGTTAAATTCCATTTTTTAAAATTAATATTCATTTACACCTATATATAACAATTTCTGTCAATCACCTATTTCTGGATCCATTTATTATATATATACCTTTATTTGTATTTTAAACCGTTTTTATATGGGAATAAGGGCCCCACCCCCAATACATACTCTGCTGTTAACCTTTGTTGGCCTTTGTGCGGTCACCAGGTGAATTTCTAATCTAGAGTTGAATATTCCAACACTTGGGCAACATTTCAATATGATGCGATTCTTACCGAACCCGCACGAAATCTACCGATGGTAAATTCGAAATAAATGAGATCATTTTTTTTTTTTAAATCCCATGTCTCCTGATACGCATAAAAAGAAAATAATATCTAAAAGAATATATATATGCACCGTTTTGTATACGATATGATTCTTTTCGTCACGAGTACGTCGTTTAGCAAACATCGACGATCGACGGAGTCTGACGAGTAGTGGCGGAGTATTTAGCGGGAAGAGCCGGAGATTGCCGAGAATTCAGAAAATGCGAAAATACGAACAGATTTTTTTATTATTTTTAACTATTCCTTAGTACTGATCAATTTGTATCCGGAAATTTCCAGGAAAAAAAATTTTTTTTTTTTTAAATTCGGAATTTCATAATAATTCACAAGAGTAGGAAAATCAATTTTGGGAATGATTGTTTCAGAATTCCACTTAATCTATTTTACTTCGTTTTGATGCGCTCTTAATTTGTGTGTTTTAAAGCAAATATCTGGCCTGTTATATATAGATAGTTCAGCAACACACCAAGGTATCTTTCATTCAACACATATAAACAAATAATTAAAGAAGTAAGTGCAAAATTTCAAACCTAATTATTCCCCCTTAATAAACTCTCACCTCTGGTAAGCATTCTCATAAATGCACAAAAATGTGCTATCATTTAACCTTAGTTAGCAAATAGACTCAATTGATCTGAGGTTTCCTAAAACGTTTTCACGCTACTGTATCACAACAGTCGGCGAAGTTCTGAGAGAGTCTTTCTGTCAGAGATGATCCTAATCGCGAGATAAAGGATAGGAGGGCAGAGAAAGAAAGGGTCAGTTAAAAAAAAATTTTCTCCTTTTTTTCTTCTCACTTTTTTTAAAATTAGAATCTCGCGTTTACTGCTTATCACTAAAACCCAGTGTCGTGCACCATTTGTAAAGCCCCATCGTTGACAGGCTGGCGATTACTCTCACAATTATTCCGTATCAAATCGCATTAATAATTTCTTATCAGGTTGCTAACATCCGGAACTGCGATAGTCATCGGTGGTTCATCGACTTGTAGCGTCCATAAGGTGGCCGACCGGAGCAAGAATACCACCAACTTTAACGGGAGAGAGACGGGGGGGGAACCTGCTACAGCTCTTCTGCTTAAAAGAGGGAGTGAAACCGGAGCACAACGAAGAAAAGTCCAGTCAAAACGAGCCGGCATACGGTAGCGAGTGAAAGCACACCTTTCTTCTTAACTGAGCCAGGGGCCATCTGATCGGATGGCCAAATTGCGAAGGAAACCATACCAAACGAGCACGCGCTGTACTAGTCAATATGGCGTAAATCCACCCCATTAGGCTATAATCCGCAACGATCGCTGTGGAGAGGAAAACGTCAGGTATTTAAAACATTGCTCACTCTACGTTTAGTACTATTAATGTGACCTCAGTTTTGCACTAAAAGGTTTTACCTTTAAATACAAAATTTAACACGGTTTGGGGAGGGAGGCATTATTATTTCGCTCTCGGATGCATTTCGTCATCGCAGCGAATGAGGCAAATCACGCCACTACTCTTCCGCCCTCCTTTAAATAGTTCCCACGTCTTTCCTTCATCTTTTATCAGCGGCGGCGGAAGGATTCTTCTTCAAGCCCTTCTTCGTCGTCGCCGCTGCCGTAAACGTGAGACCGCGCGAATTCTCACCGACGGTCCCAGCCCAATTATCCGGAATGTCAAGAGCTCTTTAGGGTTTGCCGCGGAAGGAAACTCGAACCGAGGTCTCGGAATTCCACCGGCTTACGGCTCCCCCACCCCTCCGCCGCCGCCGCCGCCCCCCCGAGACGCCCTCTGGCGGCCTGCTACGGAGTTGTAAGAACGACACCCGAGGTAACCCGGACTCGGTTCGCGGCTGCGTTGCTGTAACGGAAAGAGATCGGGGAGGGGGAGGAAGGTAGAGAGAGAGAGAACAGAGGAGAAATAGAAAATGATATGATTCTATCTTAGGTGGCGCATTTCTCTTTCCCTTTCTGTCTCTCTTTTAATTTTTTTTTTAAAAAAAATTGTCTCAGACCATAATCGACCCCGACCCGCATCCGTTTACCATCCACGGAACTACCCGACTTAGGCCGAGGTGAATGTAACAGATGAACGTTTTTCATTCGCCGGAAATCAGACCCGCGATCTACCCACGATGCAGCGCAAAACCGACGAACTACTTCTGCTCCCTTTATTCTCATTCAACCCTGACCCTAACGCCTCCCAGCACTTGTTGTTGCCTACCACGTTTGCCGTCTTTAGACGCGACCAATGGGACTTAAGATAACAAGATCTACTGCTAGCTCCGCTGCTGGAGAACTTGACGTTATCCTCCATTGGGTGAGGCTTCCCATCATCCTCTGGGCGTGCCCCACCCATAGAATTGTGGAATGGTGTTTCACACCTCATCACCCTGAAGCTGAGAGAAATTACTGCGTTAAGGATGTTTAGGACGGAGGCCGCCTTTACCTTGTAACCTTTAAAAAAAAAATTATTTAAAGTTGGTATTACTGTCGTTTTCTGACCAGTAGTTTTTTCAGCAACCTTCACGGGGCCTGAGATGTATAGCCTACGTATGGCCATAAACTGAATTCTCCTGCGCTTACTCAGAAATAGCTTTCCTAAACCGCCTGCATAGCGTAGCTGGAACATTGGTACTGTCGTGTGTGCGTGCGTGCAAAACTCCGTGATGCATTACTAAACAGCTAAGAAAGGTATTTCTTCTAGAAGAAAAAGAAAACAACAAACAAAGGAAAAGAACAGGTTCCTCTTCTACTTTCAGTTTGCTGCACGCACCGTATCCGGTTTGTGGTTTCTTGGTCGACGGTTCTCGCTTTAGAAAACACGCATATTGGAATTTACCACCCATTCTTTGCTTCTTTTCGTTTATATGTGATCTTGTCACCATGAAAATAATTTAAATACACCAGTTTCCAAAAATATAGCACTTCCTTATGTTTTTTAAACAAAATATTGAGCGTCCTTTCGATGTACTGACGTCCGTCCTCTCTCTCCTCTCTCACTCCTCCTCCTCCTCCTCTCTCATCTTCCCCTTCCTCTCTCTGTGCTGACGTCTCTCTCTCTCGTCTCTCTCTCTCTCTCCTCTCATTCTCTCCTCCCTCCTCTTCCCTCTTCCCACTTCTCTCTCTGTACTGACGTCATATCTCCGCTCTCTCTCGTCTCTCTCTCCGCGATCTCTCTCCCTTCCCTCTCCCCTCTCTCCTCCCTCTCTCTCTCTCTCTCGCACTCCTCCTCCTCGTCTTCCCACTTCTCTCTCTGTACTGACGTCATCTACCCCCTTCTCTCTCTCTCTCTCTAAACTGTTTGATCGTTTTACATTGCTTACTTCTCATTTTACAGGTTGTCTGGTACAGTGGATATGGAAGAAGAGGAGGGCGGGACTGGACCTAAGAACAGTAGCTACTCAATTATTAAGAAGATCGCTGGATGGGGAGGTGACGGTTTTATGCCAACGATTTAAAAATTAATTGTTCGAGTTTTTTCGCAGCTGCGCCTTCCTCGTTCTGACATACACCGGGCGTAAAAACGAAATATTTAAATAATAATAATAATAATAATAATATAATAATAATAATAATAATAATAATAATAATAATAATAATAATAATGACGAAACCCCGGAGGGAGGGCAGATCCGATAGTGTAGGGTGTAAACATTGTCTATTGGAAATCTCGGCTGGCTGTCACCTCCCCACCCATCGTTCGTACTTTTTAAAAATTGTACATATGGCTGAGGGGTCCGCTCTCGTTTCCCTGTCTGACATTCGCTGTATCGATGTTGTTCTAAATCCACACGGCTCGTGGGCCCTTCGGTGCCCCTCCGTCTAATTACATGTATCTATTCAGGCGGTGGATGGCCCTGGCCGAGAACCTGGGTGCGAATCCTGTTTGGGCGACTTCCCGTAGCATGGGTTTCTTGTCGCTACCTCTGTGCCAGTCCGTTTGTGGAGGGTTACCCCACCAACAGCGAGGGCTCTGGTAAGGGGGAGGCTGCCCGCTGTACCTCGATCTATATAGCTGCCCTCTTTCCGTTGGTGGCGGTTTATCCACCGGGCTTCGTACGAAATGACGCCTAATTACTAAAACGATTCTCTCCCGTGCTGGAGTCGTAGATTAATATCGTTGTTGTCGTTGTCAGGGCGACGCCATCTCACGTTGGAAATCTTTAGAAAAGCATCACCCGGTGTCTAGCGGTAGAGATAATTGACCGCTGTAGGGTGTAGTTGGACAGCCATATATATACCCAGTGATTTCCTATTACACGATTATTGCCCGATTCCAGCCTTCAGATAACGGTGACAGGATAGACTGACAAACCCGTGCGATTTCGTAGACGACGCAGCCCCCATCTGGCGGTACCGGTCTGCGTTGTAACAGAAAGTTAGGCCTATCTTTAGTGTTGTCTTTAACTTCGTCAAGGGACACTGTGTGGCGCAGGATGAAATGCACATTCGATGACGTCATAAAGTTTTGTTAGAGTTGTCCAACTTGGCTATAACGCTGGCGATATATTACAATTCATATATATATGGGGGGATGCTAGGTTTTTAAAAGTTGTTCATATATTTAATAGGCTACCACCTCCACGGAAGTCTGAGTCTCGCCCCGGACACAATTTTCAACGCGCGGTGCATTTTGGTTAGAATACATTAACGACAACCGCGTCGGTAGAAGGAGATATGATAGCGTTCAGTTTTCTGCTGCTAATTCAGAGTACTAGATTGGCAAATAAAAAGCGTTTCTTAAGGGAAAGAAAACAAATCTCAACAACAACAAACACACCACCATTAAACGAATTAATATTTAAAAAAAAAAAACGCACATAATATTTTTGCAGCAATCTATAAACTACATATAGCTGGATATATGATGTGATTACTCGGAACCGGAAATGGTTTGTATGTGCTAAAATAAAGAGCCAGTTGAGATATGTGTGTGTGTGTGTGTGTGTTGTACGTACTTTTAACGTAAGTAAATGGCTTCCACAGGTACTCTTCCTCGACACTTTATGGCCTCTTGAAAACTTATCCTGGCCTGCACAAGTTTACGGTAACACGAAACCGTTTACGGTACTCCACAAACATCCACATATGGTGGATGTAAACGAGGCGAGTGCACTACAGAATGGAAGCGAAAGGGTCTCGTCAATCAGAAGAGCAAGAAAAAGAAACTTACGAAAAACGAAAGTAGTGAGCAGATGTTTTAGTTTTTATTTTGTTTTTTTCTTCTTCTTCTTTTTTTTTTTTTTACTTTAAAATTTTTGATGGCTAAGGAGCGGGCGGGGAGGAGAGGGGAAAAAACAGTCTGAATAAGCTCGATTACTGCTCACAGATTTGTGTTTTGGAATGCGGTTTAACTCGTTCCTGATGTTCGTTAATATCGGAGAGAGAGATGGAGAGAGAGAGAGAGACTATAGATCACCTGCATCTCAGCGGCGGCGAGGCACATTATAAAACAAACAAACAACTCCAACATTAATTAAAGCTGTCAAGAGGCTCCTGGGGTGGAATAAAATGATGTATCTGCAGCATTAAGTAAATTCTGAAAGAGGAAAGAGGCTGATTTTACAACGTGAGCTATGGAAATTTTTTATTTGTTGCATTTTTACCTTTCAGTGGAGGCGGAAACAAGGGAAATAACTTTAGACGTTGATCAACTTTTCGGACGAGAGCACGGAATAGTTTAACCTCATCTGACATCTTGAACCGGAAGTTTGTAGACGAACGCTATCCGGCTCAGCCTGCCAGTATTGTGCATCAGAGAATGTGCTTGAAATGCAGCTCTGATTCTTCAAGAACGAGAGAATACCCCTCCCGCATATCCCGTCCGCTTCTCAAAATTCCGAGAAGTGGAACTTCGGACTGTTTGTGCACCGCTCTGGACGTCGTTAGGTGTCGCTACAGTTCCCAACACAATACCTGGTCAAACCTAAATAGCGCTATGGACAAAATCTTCGAAATAAACGAAAGCGGCCAAGTTAAGATTTCTCCAGCCTTGCATCATCATCATCATCATCATCATCATCATCCTCTCTCTCTCCTCTCTCTCTCTCTCTATCTGTATATGTCCGCAACGGGAGGAAAAGTCTGTTTTTCCACTACGCAAAGGGGGGATAATTCGGATACTTGCTTCGGCGTCCACATCTGACACTGACAGAACCCGATTTTGTTGTTGTTGTTGTTTTTGGCACGTGCACGAGCCGACCTATATAAGTGGCGTGATATCAAAAAGGAATTCCGGATATTCCAGCTCAGTGAACCCTGCTGAATGTCGCTGCAGCACAGCCAGGTATTTTGGTTACATGTCTGTCTTGCTGGTTTCGTTTTCCGTCCTAACTCTGGCAATCGTTCATGAAAAGCCGTGCAGTTGTTTCTATATTCCGACGTCGAGCACGGCAATTCAATGATTCTAGTGACCGACTATTCAGAAGAGAGAAAAATATATTAATAAAGCTGCACTGTCTGCTTTTTTTGGTAGAAAATGAAACAGTGCGGGTAGAAATAATTCTTGTCGTTGTTGTTTCCATTGAACGTAATCGCAGTGAAAAATGGAAAAAACAAGGTATTTTGTCCCCTAAGCAACAGACGAGAAATTTAAATTGTGGTCGTAGAATTTTGTGTCAGTCACAGAGCAGTCAGTGCCTCGTGAGCAAACGCCAGATGAATTTGGTGTTTTGGAGGCTGCAGCGTCACGGTATGGAGAGCCATCGGGATAAAGACAGTGTAAATGTCAGAGAGAGTGAACACTGCCCAAAACGTGGTTACCGGTGACTGCCACTGAAACTGGAAACGCCGATGACTTTTTGCTGCTGTTGCAACTCCCATCAGAGCCTATAGCTAACGGACGAAATTTTATCAGATAATTTCTCGAGCTGGCACCGGGCGTTTGGAGGCTTGAACATTCATCTCAGAAGGGATTTCCAGGACGCGTGGAAGAAAGAGAAGAGCAGCGAGTCTGCGACCCCGAAAGACTTAATTTTTTTTTTAAAAAATCCTAACTGTTGCGGTACCAAAACGCAATCGAGGGCGGACTCCAAAGACACCAATCTTCTACCCCGATTTGTTATCTACAGCAACCTTAATATGAAACACCTTTCTTTTCCACTGACATAAATTTAGCCGCACTTCTGTGTACGGTTTAGCAACTTCGACGTCAATCTTTATGAAAAACACAAGACTCGGTCCCGCTCTATTCACGTCTCGCATTTCCTCTTGTACTTTTAATGGTGAATTAATGCCGAGAAATCTTCCAGAGTTCCAGAGACTGTCAGTTTCAACTTATATAATTACCACCTTGGAAAAGTATGATTTTCTTCTTCTTTTTTCTATCTTATTCACAACCTCCTCATAGATAATTTCACTTGTCTGATATATTCAAAGTTAAATTTTCCAGATCCGGTTCCGGTGTATGTATGAACAACCGTCTAATATACACATTTCTGAAAAATAAAGAAACATGTATGGCGTTTGGTTGTGCGTCATAGTTGTGCAAGATGGTTGGTTGTATAGCGTTAGTGGAATTTCTAGCAACGCGGTATGACAGCTTTTAAAATGATATTTGAATTATTTCCCGTATGCGCTCGATAATTTGTAATTCCACTGTCAAAATCTACAAATGAACAGTAAGTAGTCAGGCAAGTTACGGCTGTGGGAATTTCCGCGTTTGTATAACTAAGAGAAAACAGTCAGAGCTGCTTTAGAATAATCAATTTTGTTTTTGAAAATATTATCGCTGCGTCCTGGACGTGATTTTTTTTTACCCTAAGAAACCGTTTTCGGCCAGTTAACTTTTAACCATCGCTTCCGCACATTTGAGCCAGGGCTGGCTTTCGTAGCAATGCATTCTGGGATGTCTTCTTCGATTAACGGCGAATGGAAACTCGTTTCAGATCTTGTAACAGCACACACACACACACACACTCTCTCTCGCTTGGAAGTGGGTTACAGGATTTCATTCTCTGAGAATGCTAATTAAAACGTGGAAAAGCCATCTTTACCTCATCTTCATTGACGGGCGTAAAGAACCAATAGAATAGTTTCCCCAAGTTTGATTCGCCATTTACATATGGAAAATAGCACACGTGATGTAATTTCCGCGTAAATTCAAACTCCCTCGCGTCTTTCGTTTAGCGCCAATTATATGTATAAGTCCACTAGATTTACTTTGGCTTCACTCATAATGCATTTATCGTCGAGGACACGGAATACCTTGGGGCTCATCCTTTAGAAGGCGATCTAGGATTTCCTTTTTAGTGGAGAACGGAGGGGCTGCCTTCTTAATACCGAAAAGCCAGCCGCCTCGGCTCAACGTATCAGATGATAGTCGAGTCAGGAAAGATTCCTTCGGATGAATCATCGTTCGTCAGAGCCAGCTTTAAGGTAACATTCTTGCTGCCCCTTTGACTGTTGTTGCCCTACCATTTCCGGTAGTAGTCTTCATTTTCATGCGGGCGAGCCGTTACTAACGTTCCCCTAAATTCACCTTGATCGCCTCATCGTCGTCGCCGCCCCACAGTCCGAGTCAAAGGTAACTTTCGGCAGTGAAGATTCCAGCTCGGTAAGAAAGGCCGACAGAGAACATACCGCTTCAGTGATGAAATCCAATAGCTCTAATTTCTTTTCTTTTTTTTCCCCCACTGCAATACATTTTGTGTCATGCATAGATTTAGAGTGGGGAATCTCTCTCTCCTCTCTCTCCTCTCTCTCTCCCTCTCTCCTCTCTATCTCCTCTCTCTCTCTTCTCTCTCTCTCTCTCAGTTGGGTGCTGTCATCAGTCATCAGCCAGCCTCAATCTCGGAAAAACGCGGAAACGAGGCTCACGTTTCCGTGCTAGATTCTTGGTGCTTTGACAGAAAGGTAAAAGTAAATAGATGGCGTATCCGTTAACAGATAAGGATGGGAAAGGTGACAAAGAAGGACATATCTCTTTCATGGAACTATAGAAACATTTGCATATTCACTAGGAATAACTAAAGGCGGGTTTGTTTCGGAAATAATCAGGAACGCCGAAAAGCTATTTTAATTGTGCTGGTGTATCTCAAGATGGCGTTTGACCGCGTTCATCGAAATTCTGCGCAGCACTTCTTCGAAAAAGTTCATTTATAAAAATATATATATATTTTTATATTAGTCGACGAATATTCCTTAAAATTGCGTGAAGATTTACGCGAAACACTAAAGACATATTCTTTTAACAATTAGCACGTTCTCTAAATCTAAATCAATCTCTTATTATATTAGAAAACTTTTCGTTAAATAAGTTTATATTTTCCATATTCAGTTTAATTTAAGATTGACAATTCAACTCTAAACTAAAATAAAAACATAATAATATAAGAAAGTATCTTTGAAAGACTGGGTATTCTCTCCTAAACCAATTAATTGATAAAAAAAAAAATAAAATATCATTCAAGAAGCGACTTCTGGTGTTTTTATCT
>JACATO010001200.1:0-59908 GCA_018389105.1 Nautilus pompilius | reverse complement strand
TTACAGCAGTCGCCCTCTACCGGAACCTTTTTTTTTTTTTTCTAATCGAAAAGCCAGAAAATATCTTCAAAATCAGTTAATAACCCTGAACTAGTAGCCAGAGAAGTCACCCCCGTGAAAGACAAAACATCACAGATCCCCTTATCTGTACAGCATTTGGGTTGCTGAGAGAAGGAGCGTGGATCATTGGAAACAGATGCGGCGATGTGACACACGGTCCCCCTCCCCCCCCCCCGATCTCATCTTCGAACTCCATCCCGGCAATCGGTGTTTTCGAGTGCACTCCACCACGTGTCAGGTCGCCGGACTCAGATGTGACTGGAATGCAATGGTGTCGGAGACATTTGACCTCTCTAACGCCCCTTTCACCCGGGCCTCGTAGGAGATCGATCACGCACTCGTGAAGCTTAGGATTCTGCCCTGCAATGCATTTTTTTTAAAAAAAGCAACAGAAACACCACCATCGCATCGTGTCTGAGCACTTCTAAAGGACAGCGACAGAGATATTCCGAAATATTCAGCGCTTTAAAAACCATCGACTGTCAGCGAACATCGGGCTGATTCTCGATCTCTCTTCCAGCAGTCTGAACCCCGCCCCCCCCGGACCTCATTCATAATTTCCGCCATCCAAATAACTAAGTGTATAGCAGCGCTAAATCGTTTATCAACATTTTTTTTATATTTCTGAAAGAGGAGGAATCTGTACGAAGAAGAAGGAACACAGGTCGTACGTATGGCATCGCAGAGTTGAGTGAAAGGGGCAAAATGGCGGCTATTCTGGTCGGATAAAGAAGACAAATTTTTTTTTCTTTTAAAAATGCAGAAAATGGACATAAAAAAAAAAATGCCGGAAGGAAAGTTATAGGTTTTCCTTTACGTGGAAGGTTTCTAATGGAGTATAAGATGCTGGACGAGCCAGGTCCCGTCTAAGAGGAAAAGAGAATCTTTGTGCTGACAGGTCTCTAAAGCCGGTAGAGCTCGAGATAAGGGAGAAGATCATCGTGAGCACCTATTTTTTAGGAGTCTAATAATAGATCGACTCTTGCAGTTTCTTTTTAGCTAAGGGCTGCAACAGAGGGCTAACGGAGAGAGAGGGGGGGCTAGTTAATCTATTCCGGCTTTCTCTCGTCTTCTACACTTACTTGTCCCACACTAGCTTCCTTTCACGAGAGGGGGCCTTGGGCGGTACATGCTTAGCCTTGTCTCGTGAGTGTCACCATAATAGCCATCTTACGAAGCCATCTCTCTCTCTCTCTCTCTCTCTCTCTCTCCATCTCTCTTCTGTGTATGTCTCTCTCTCTCTTCCAAATCTCTCTCTGGGTATGTCTCTCTAATCTCTCTCTCTCTCTCTCTCTCTCTCTCTCTTCTCTCTCTGTATTACTGACGTCCTCTCCCCCTCTCTCTCTCTCTCTCTCCTCTCTCTCTCCCCCCTCTCTCTCTGTCCCCCTCTCCCCCCCTCTCTCTCTCTCTCTATTTTTCTTTCCAATTTTCCTCCCTCCCTCCCTTAGGTCTGTCAGGACGTTATCTCGCGCGAGCACTCCAGCAGCGGTTGACCCCCACCCTTCTCCTCACCCAGGCTATATCACTGGTTTTTCAAAAGAAGGAGATGTGAAACCTCTACATCGGGAGAGCTCTGCAGGAAAGTTCGAAGCCGTCTCGAGCTCCTCCCTGACGCTCGCAGAACTGGGACAGGAGAGAGAGAGAGAGAGAGACTTGTCTCAAAATTCCGCTGAAAGACCGACCGACGAGGTCTTCTTTCAGGCAGCCGATCGAACCAATTACCCGTACGTAACGGGTGGCGAATCGGAATAAAATGTTTCGTCTCTCTGGGTAAGAGTCTTTAGACTGGGCGTATGACCAAAAACAGGAAAGGGAGCTGAAAGATAAAAATCTTGCTGGAAGAAAGCTGGCTCGGGGGGGGGGTCTCACAAACGACCCTGAAGTCGAACGACTTCGAGTTTTGCCTGTCTGACCGAGACTTGCGAATATCTTAGCTTTAAATGTACGATTTTAATTTTACTTCTTAAATTCTGCTCAAGAGCATCTGTCTGTGACCTGGTGAAGATACGTTCCATCAGATGTACTACTCTAAGATAAAATGGGCGATATAACGTTCAAAAGACATTTTAAAAGTTATATTACTGTACATATTTTACATGAATAGATATTGCATCAATCAGACCAATCGATAGCTATTACAACGTATATCTAAGGGTCAGCTTTGCTTTTTCTTTAAAACTAAACTAGGTAGAAGTATAATGATTATTATTTAATGCCAGCACAGATGAGGGACCGTGCACCTCTAAATATATATATATTAAGGCAGACGGTTTTCAAAGAGAGAGGTTAATAATTTAATGTCGTGTAGAATTCGACTCCCTGATTGTCACTCACGATATATAATCTGTCCCCTCTTTTTTATCCTAAGTCGATTGTAAATCCCTAAAAAGGTTTGTAACAAGCCAGGACATGACAAGTAGCCCATAACCTAATTACTCCATGTTCCTATTGTGATGTCAGAAGAGGTTGGTTCCTTTGTTGTATATGATATTTTGCAAACGTCATCCGACTATTTTAAAAGCAATCAACTCATGCGTTCACAAGCCCACAAAAACCAGACAGGGGGAATTTCTAGTGCAGGTGATCTGGTGAGAACACTGTCCAAGCAAGAAGGTTAACCAACTGATTGCCTGACGTGTTTTTCTTAATACAAGGGTGGGGGTATCACCAAACGCTATGCGACCTATTCCCTCGGTGTAACGTTGTGGTGGGTAGCGCCACCTAGCGTGGGAAATTAACACGTAAGCTGACCTCGTCTAATATTTAAGCCCTTCTGTTTGCTTGTAAAACGGGATCTAGCAAAATAAATAAATACAAACAACGAAATTTCGCTTCGACCAGTGACAACGGGGAACTTTCTCGTCGTAAACGAGAAATTCTGTTTAAACCTTTCAACGTCTTATTTCTTTTTAAAAGCGGCGGCGGGCAGAGTGAGTGGTTCCAACCGCTTCACGTCGCGTCGTAATAATGTCTTCCTACGCAAAGAGCAACAACGACGACGACGGCGGCGGACAAAGGAACCTATTTGAAGGCACGAAGAGAATTGCGTCGCCCTTTTCACGAGGTCACCGTGATAACAACGGAGGTGTGCGAATGTCGAGAACAGCTCAGCTCAAAACGAACATAAGTTTCCCCCAGAAGAAAGAGCGATTTCCTTTAAAATCCCCTTTTCACCCCATTGTCATGGCAGCTACCGTTTTCATCCCGAATTCTCCCCAACCAACACCATCTTCTCCCCTTCTTCTTCAGCTAAAAGAGACGATAAATTCCGAAGAACGGTTTGGCGATATTCCAACTTTTAAAATAGATTTTCTTTTCATTATCGTCTTTTCCAGGAGAAACTCATTTGTGAGTTTTCTTACGCTTCGTCGCACCTGTTTATTATTATTATTATATTATTATTATTATTATTTATTATTATTATTTTATTATTATTATTATTATTATTTGGTTATTTAGAACCAGAATTTCTCCGTTTACACGTTAAACCCGTATTTTAAAATACCTGTCGTGGAGATGGGCTCGAGTATAAAGAACAACATCCTATCTGGAGAACAGGTAATAATAATAATGAGTATAATTCGCCGTTTTTCATTATGCCACCAAAAACTGTGGTGTGGAGGTTTAGGGTTATTACCCAGACTTCTTGAAAATTATTATCCGGAAATAGAAAAAAAAAAAGCACCCACAGTTCTGTAATATTTGTTTGCCACTTCACGCTTTGGTCCATATAGCCTCGGCTAGAGAGAGCACAGTGAGTGCTGTGGTTGTCCGCCAGAGAGCGCTGTTTATCCTAAGCCTCAAGAAACTCGGCACCTTCGACTTCGGCAAGAAAATCCCTTACTGGGACTTTTCACTTTTAGATTTGGGGAGGGGTGAGTGGATAAAATTCGCGTAGCAAGAAGAAACTCACGCCAGACAGTTACGCCGCCGCCCCCACCCAAATCGAAGTCGGGCTCGCAGTCTTGGCAGTCCGGAAAACTAACCACTGGGCCACCGCCCACCACTATCTTTCTACCTGTCACATTCTGATATTAGGCAAACTTTGACTTACTGTAAGTAGTCGGGGGTTCTGGGCTATGTTAAATTATCTGTGCTGTAACATCGCATAAATGTACGTGGACGGGCATCTCTCTCTCCTCTCTCTCTCTCCTCTCTCTCTCTCTCTCTCTGTAATGATGTCATCACTCTCTATACATATATTGGCGTTATATATCTCTGTGACGCCATCTCCCTGTTACTGACGTCATCTCTCTCTCTCTATGTACTGATGTCATCTCTCTCTATACATATATTGGCGTTATATATCTCTGTGACGCATCTCCTGCACTGACGTCATCTCTCTCTCTCTCTCTCTTCTCTCTCTCTCTCTCTCTCCTCTCTCTCTCTCTCTCCTCTCTCTCTCTCTGTACTGATGTCATCTCTCTCTATACATAGATTGGCGTTATATATCTCTGTGACGTCATATCTCTCTCGCTCCTCTCTTTCTCTCTCTCCTTCGCTCTCTCTCCTCATTCTCTCTCATCTCTCTCCCCTCTCTATCTCTCTCTCTCTCTCCCCCCATCTCCCATCTCTCTCTCTCTCTCTCTCTCTCTCTCTCTCTCTCTCTCTCTCTCTCTCTCTCTCTCTCTCTCTCTCTCTCTCATATGGTCAGGAATTCGGTGGTGAGGAGTTTCCAACTTTACCTTCGAATATTTAGGTTTGGGACCAAACAAAAGAGAACAGACTAAAGCAAAAAAAAAGAAACAAGAAATATTTAATTTGAGGTTAAACTATTTTAATGAAGCTGCTCCGAGTGGCAGTGCGAGCTGCTCACAGGGTCACGCCGAGGCTACGTCGATAAATTCGAACCATCGGCCACCAGTCTCCCCCTCGTCGATGCCGAGAAAGAAGGAAACAAACAAACAACCAGGAAAAAGTGAGAAATCAATAACTCAATCGCTCCGCTCCGAGCTTCACTTGATGTGGAAGAGTGGGTGGGGCGAAACAACCTTGATCTGGCGGAATTTACGAATGAAGCCCAAACTCCGTCGATGGCAGCAGCTGATTGAGGATTTGACGAAACGGTGAAAACAAAACACCGGAAGATAACTGGGGTAAATAGATTCATCCCATTTGTTAATGGCGCGGGCCGCCGCCAAAGGTTAGATCCGTTTTATTGTTGTTTTTACGTGCCGGTGCGATTTAACGACCCGGGCCCCCTCAGCGGGGGGGGGGACCTTAAATGTTTGTGTTTTCTTTAACGAATCTTCTGCCCAGATCCGGCCGTTCGCTAAAAAGGGAAAACGTGTAGCATCGGCGGCCCAAGAGAAGGTGAAGGAAGCCACACCCGCGTTCGGCGATCATCAGACGGGCCCGGTATCGACGTCTTCAGGTGGCGGCGGCTACAGACGGGCTGGAGAAAGTCAAAGAGAACAGCACTCTGTCTGTCTTTCCAAAAGAGCTCTTCATTTTAAAATAATTTTAAGGTAAGAATGGTTTGTCGCAGCAAATAATAATAATAATAATAAATAATAATAATAATAATAATAATAATAAAATTGGAACTCATAAATACTCCATCATCGGATATGTGACGGATCAGGTTTATCTTGTCTCCGGCTGACACGTGGACGACACCGATGCTGGTTCCGGATTCCACCCGCCTTTAGCCCCTCTCAGGAACGATTCCATAATTTATTTAATCTCTACAACCTGGCTTCCGTTAGTGGGTAATTGGATCTGATGGTGGGGGAGATAATGGCTCTTGGGTCACCGAGTCTGTTTTAATCGCCCAGCCGATTTGTCACCGTTTAGCCGGCTTCTTGATGGAGTATTACGTTTATACGAACCAACAAGCTACTATATAGGTAGCGATGAATTGTTGATATAACTCGCAGGCGCTCTCGGTATCGGATTATGAAAGCAAAGTACCTGCGTTCGCAAATCGCGCGACCTTTACCGGAGTTCTCCAAAGACACCTTCCTCGAGTGCCGATCGTTAATGACTCGTCTCCTGGCGGTACACTGTCTGCGCAAGACCGTTCAGGGCACAGGGCCTGGCGAGGTGGTCGACGGGAGGGGCCCGTTAACTTTTAAAAGAATTTTAATTCCTCAAAATTAAGCTACCGCGAACACGAAACTGATGGAACGATTGTAAATGAGCCTCCAATCGGCCCGTGGTGAGATTTGGCTGTGGCGCTAGTTACGGCGGTTCGATCTATCGTAAATTACCGATCTTTTGTACCTGTGTAATTAAATCTATCAGGTAAAAATGTAATTTGGATACCCTTTTAGGATGATGTTTATACGGCTACTACTACTACTAATAATAATAATAATAACTACTACTATACTACTACTAATAATATAATAATAAACTACTACTACTACTACTACTACTACTACTACTACTACTACTACTACTAATAATAATAATAATAATAATAATAATAATGTAGTTAATCGTACATCTTTAGAGAGCGGCCATTATCTTGTTGTGTGCCATAGTATGCTGAAGTACCGTACCTGTGACATGACGTCACTGACCTGATTCCTGTACGTCGCATTTCGATGATTACCCCGCGGTTCAAAGTTTGTCCCAGAGTAGAATGCAGATAAACAACCGTTACCGAGAATCCGTCTTCTACCGCTATTTTATTTTTAAATCACTCTTAACAAAGCTGAACTGATTTCTCGTTATCTCGATCGATCCATTGTATGGGAATCAAATTGGCACCAAAGTAAGTGCCAACCACCAGGTCTGCGTAGAAATGACGAGACTCCGAGAAAAGACCCGGTGGGTAGGGGGATAGGTAGTTCTAATGGACGCACTGTTTAAAAAACCCGGTCTGTTATCTTGGGGGGGTGATCTCTTCTGACGTGCGGCGTATTAGCCGTGAGCCGAAATCAAACAAACAACTGGTCTTGATCTGCGAACGGCTGCTACGCAAAGGCGATATCTTTTTAGAGCGGAAAATCGTGAAGTAAGCATGTCCTACGGTGTGATTCTGTGAAAGCTCGTCAGTCGGTGCACGTCGTTTGCTATTAATATAGCAGAGGTAGAAGTGTTTCCAAAAGAACGCAGAATAAAAATGAAAGTACGGTCTCGGCCACATAAACGAGAGAGAGAGAGATGTGACGTCGGTAGAGGGAGATATGACGTCGGCACAGGGAGATATGACGTCGACAAAGGGAGATATGACGTCGGTACAGGGAGATATGACGTCGGCAGAGGGAGATATGACGTCGGTAGAGGGAGATATGACGTCGGTAAGGGAGATATGACGTCGGCAGAGGGAGATATGACGTCGGTAGAGGGAGATATGACGTCGGTACAGGGAGATATGACGTCGGCAGAGGGAGATATGACGTCGGTAGAGGGAGATATGACGTCGGTAAGGGAGATATGACGTCGGTACAGGGAGATATGACGTCGGCAGAGGGAGATATGACGTCGGCACAGGGAGATATGACGTCTGTAGAGGGAGATATGACGTCGGCAGAGGGAGAGAGATTTCTTTCGTAGTCTAGACAATTTAACATACAATATAAGCGTTTACCCCTTGTACGTGTCATGAAGGTTTTAACTATAAGTTTTATTAGTTGTAGGTCTTAGAAACATTTTTCCAGCTATTAATATTAGTGTACGCCTCGGACATGCCATCAGCCGTTACTCTAGAATGGTTTTTCAGCCAGTGGTTTGTTTCAGTATCGTGTGCTTCTAAACATTTTCGGCACCTGGTGTAGGCCTGGGAGAGGTTTTTCGACCGACATCGTATATTTAAGAACCTTGCCCGCCATGACTGTAGGCTTTTAGAGTTCTCCTGCCGCTGGTGTGCACGTCTGAGAGGCGAGTTGCCGTGTGTGTTGTGTTTGCCCTGCGCTCTCTTAGGTGCGGAAGTATTTTCGGCAGACACGCTTTCTATTACATCCGTATGACGGACGACCGCATGTAACAAACCTATAACTCCGGTCCGGGATGACGAGT
Source organism: Nautilus pompilius (assembly GCA_018389105.1). Taxonomy (NCBI): domain Eukaryota; kingdom Metazoa; phylum Mollusca; class Cephalopoda; order Nautilida; family Nautilidae; genus Nautilus; species Nautilus pompilius. Next base: position 51,880 of record JACATO010001200.1, on the reverse strand, counting down.
CGGAAACTCCTGTTGCATCACATCCCGCGCCACAGCACAAAGGACTTCATCACCCCCCCCCCCGGGGGTGTTAGCCGTTCTTTTTACAACTGTGAAAGGAAGAAAAAAAGCCCCACACAATCCCGTTTTCGTTTATTCTCAACTTGAAGGCAGGTTACAGAGGCACGCTTCTGTTTCGGATTCTAGAATTTCTGATTAATGTGTTTTTCGCCGTGAAAAATTCGTAGCCAATTGAGACGAGCCTCACTTGTCTCTTGTCGCAAACCACTGGCATTTGTATGGATTAGAACATTCTTATCTTGTTGCAGCACCCAGCAAACGCTGTGCCGACATAAAACCGCCATCATGCGAGACCGAAACCAATTTAGAATGCGGAGTTATTTTTTGGAATACCGATATTACGAAAACAGGCAAATATCGCGTGTTTTGGCGGAGTATTGTTTAGCATTTCATTTAGGAAAAAACTGCTGTTTAAAATGGTTCGTGTACTAAAAGCCAACTCGTTTTAACTTCTTTGATAAAAGTTACAACAGAAATTCCTTGTATACAATGTTCTTCCCACTAACAATAAAAATCCATTAAAATCCGAATGAGTACAAAGTATAGTTAATTGAATAAGAAAATTTTGTTTTTTTTTCAAGCACTGAATAAATATGGTATAGCACCCTATCAGTTAATTGAAATGCTACTTCAAATTGGCAGAACGCAGCCGTAACATTCTGTTAGAAAATGACAGAAATTTATGAAAAGGTATGTTTGAAAATTAGATTAGAAGAAAGTCTTTTGACAATTTCATTGCCGATAGAATATTCATACAGTTAATGCAATTGAGCGTAGCGATAAACATTGCGAGTCTTAACCTCAAAACCCATCAGAAATTTGTTGTCAACATCATTTAACACAGCAAGTAATTCATGATAAGAACCAAGGTTTAAATCAATCCCTTCAATAGAATGTTGCCCACATCAGGAAAAAAACGTAGTCAATCGTTTCACCTAGCACAGAATCGTAGTCAATATTAAGTAAAATCTTAATGCTAGACATTCAAATAGATGTCGAGTTTTTTTCTTTCTTCTAGCAGAAACAGAGGCAACGTTAGGAAACTGGAAATCTATCATTTTGCCTACCGCACAACTTTAAAAAAATTCAACAACAGAAAAGATGGCTCTTATGTTTTTACCCAGAGAATAATTGCCACCCACGTAAAGAAGGCTGGAATCTATTTTTTAAAAATAGGAAGTGACTGATTCCAACATAAAAATGGTTACGTCCTACCCTTCCAGATAGGAAACAATTGTTGTCAACATAAAGAATGTTAGAAGCTATTCTTCCACAAAGAAAACAAGTGTTGCCAGCATAAAGATCGATAAAGGCGAGGAAGCAACTTTTTCCATCATAAGGAAACTTAGAGGCTATCTTCTCTCCAAACAGGAAACGCCTGTTGCCAACATAAAGTACGTTAGATCCCCAGCTTCCATATAGTTAATTACTGTTGTCAGTATAAAGAACGTTAAAGGCTATTCTTCCACTTAGGGAACAACTGTTGCCAACATAAGGAACCTTGGAAGCTATCTTTCCAAGTAGGAGACACCTGTTTCCAAAATAAAGGACGTTAGAGCCCAATCTTCTACATGGGAAACAATTTTGACTCAACGTAAAGAAACGTCAGAACCTATTCTTGCATATAAGGTAAAACTGTTGCCAATTTTTAGACTATCTTTACGCATAAAAATATAACTGTTGTCAACATAAAGAACGTTAGAGGTCATCCTTCCACACAATAGACAACTGTTGCCAGCATCATTTCATCGGTGTGTATTCCCCCCACAAATGTAACTGTTGTTGACAAGAAGAAATTGGATGTAATAGCTTCCAGGCCTTTTGATTGGTTTAAATATGGAACTTTCTCACACTGTTTAACCCTTTTATTATTATTATTTTTGTTAGATTTGCGAAAAGGTTACATAGGGACAAGAAAAAAGTAAACTAACCAAATGTCAAGGACAGCAATTTAGTAGAAAGAATTACAGGAATGGAAACTGCATTCACTGAAAAAAGGTAACAAGTTAAATGAATCAAGAATCCTCCCACACCACACACACACACACACACACCACACTGAGAGAGAGAGACACACACACACACACACACACACACTGAGAGAGAGACACACACACACACACTGAGAGAGAGAGAGACACACACACACACACTGAGGAGAGAGAGACACACACACACACACACTGAGAGAGAGACCACCACACACACACACTGGAGAGAGAGACCCACACACCACACCAACACACTGAGAGAGAGAGAGACACCACACACACACACTGAGAGAGAGAGAGACACACACACACACCACACACTGAGAGAGAGAGAGACACACACACACCATTGAGAGAGAGAGAGAGACACACACACACACACTGAGAGAGAGAGAGAGAGCACACACACACACATTGAGAGAGAGAGAGAGACACACACCACACACCCACACACACACATAATACCGTTATTACGTGAGTTAAGATAAACAAAATTAAGTGTGTCTTTGGGAGACAATTAATATGAAAATTATAGGAACGTTATTAAATTTATGAAAAGATTAAATGGACTGGAAATTTAATAAGTGTTTTAATCGACGGCTATTCGGTGAAACAGCCAGTAAAGAGATGGCAGTTTCTCTTGAAGCCTGTCTGTTTTTAAATTCCTCATGTTATATATTGAAGCATAAAGCCAATCTACTGACATTTCAGAAGATTAAACAAGCCTCTAACTCTTATTTATAGTGCACGAGGCGGATGCTGCGCGAATGTCTTAATTTATCCATTCTCTTTACGCGACCGTCAGGTGGCAGCAGAACCATACAACTTCATCACCGGTTTAGGAAGATGCAGAACATTGGCAGTCCAAAGCTGAGAACCATCTTTAAAATAATTTTTTTAAAAAAATTAAACGATAATATTTTTAAGTGACCAGGGGGAAAGATAAAAAAAAAAAACAACAATAGAAGATTATAGAGCGAAGATTGTTTTGGAAAACAAACAAACAGACGAATAATTAAGTCGCCTGGCTGTTGTTTGTTGTTTTTTTTTCCCCTTTTCTTTAGGTGAAGTCTAGAAGTAAAGGAGAGTCCTAATTGCTGTCGACTTTCCTCTCGGTATGGTAACACGAGCGATCTGCTGGTCGACCTCCGAGGTCAGACGTGTAGCAACATCAAGCGGCTCTCGGGCGGAATCAAATATCAATACGTTATAGATTTCAGATAAGAAACTGATGCTAATTTTTTCTCTTTTTTTTAACGCTGGCTCGGTTCCTGTCTTATGGCGTAGAAAAAAAAAAAATATATATATTATATCTTAACTTAAATGGATTTTTAAACGCGAATATTATTTTTCATTTATTTTATACGTTTTACTTGGTAAAGCGCGCATCTTGCAAATGGTGTGATAGGATTTACGACGTTGGGCGCGGCTTCCGGTGGGTGCGCAAGCGGCCCCTCCGGCTGGGAGACAGACCGCTCGCGAGTTTCGGCTGGCCGTCGTGATAAATCCAAACTTAAGGTATTTATGTGAGGCCGGGGACGGTGGGCAAACTGTCCGTACGACTTCGGAAAAGTGTTGAAATGCAAATTTTGGCCGTCAGGGACACCGACCGACATCCGCTCCGGTCCTTAAGATGGCGGCCAGGGCGTCATTCAGACGACCGGACCAGCGATGTGCTCCGAGGGAAAGAAAAGCGAAACAAGACGGTTTAATATTCCCCGCCTGACTCCCCGCTCACCCACCCCCTCCACGCTTCAGTCCGCGGCCCCTAGTAAATGTTCTTAAGGTCCACGGCGGCATATATTTATACGTTGTCTTCAACTGACCGCCGACGGTGTCGCCGATTTTATTCTCTTCGTGTTCTCCCCTGTCTGTGGAGTTCACCTGGCAGACAAGGAAGTCCCGCTGTTCCACCGTGGTTGTTCGCTGCTAAGGGAGGGTGAGGGACGACTGACATCGGAGAAGAGCTGAGGTCGGTGTAGCTGGGGAGGAGACCGCCACTTTCGCGAGGAACTTCGACTGTGTGCGAATCACGCGAACACAGAGCGTAATTAGCGACTAAATGATTTGTTGTGGAGATTCCTGCAAAGTTTCGCGATCGCAGCGTTTGGTTTGGGGGACGAAGAAGATTCCGAAATTAACCAGCAGTTGGAAATACTCTCTTTCACCAACTCGGCCGGCTGGCCTCCTACTGTCTTCACACGTCAACATGGTCTGACGTCATTGCACACGTGGTCGGCACCGATTCAGAGTGAATTTGGTTTAGGCTACGATTAGACAGGTTAAGGTTTGTGGTTAGGGGTAGGGTCATGTAGGCGTATGCCAGGTTTAGATTGCGATTAAGATAGGCTTGGATTAAAATTTGGTTTGGTTTTGGTTGGAGATAGCATAAGTTAGTTTAGAATTAGAGTTAGGTTTAGGTGTAGGCTACACTGAGCTTTAGTTAGGGTTACGATTGGTTTAGATAAGATGGTCTGTGTTAGATTTAAGTTGGGATTAGAATTAGGATTAGGTGTAGGCTACACTGAGCTTTAGTTAGGGTTACGATTGGTTTAGATAAGATGGTCTGTGTTAGATTTAAGTTGGGATTAGAATTAGGATTAGGTGTAGGCTACACTGAGCTTTAGTTAGGGTTACGATTGGTTTAGATAAGATGGTCTGTGTTAGATTTAAGTTGGGATTAGAATTAGGATTAGGTGTAGGCTAGGATTACGACAAGTTATGTTAGCTTTAGGATAGTTTGTGTTAGATTTAAGTTGGGATTAGGATTAGGTGTAAGGTATAGTTAGGGTTTTTTGCTAAGGTTTAGATTTGCAGTTAGTCTTAGGTTAGGATTAAGGTTATGTTAAAGCTCATCCAATATCCTGGGGTTTACCGCAGGTGAGTACGTATGTTTTATTGCATGCGTCAACTCTTTGTAAAGTTGGTGAGAGAAACTTTTGTGATAATGACCAAAAAAAAAAAAAAAGCCAAACTTTCTTTAATACTTGAAAATATAAGAAAAATGCTTTTGATTAGAAAAAATGGATGCTGTCCATGGAAAGAAAAGAAAAACTTGCAATCTTTCATGTTTGTCTTGGGGGAAATTCAGACTTTTATTGTCTGGATGTTGGAATTATTTTTTGTTGCTTTTGTTGTTTGCGAGGGAAGAGAGGCTGGAATTTCAGGAGCCACTGGAGACTTGGAAAGATTAATGAAAAAATGGTCTTGTAGAGAAATATCGGAAGGTGTAATGGATTTATACCCCAGGTGATCCATAAGCGGTGCAATGGCTATCAATCGTAGAAAATGAATGGAAATAGCACCATGGAAAGAAAAAGGAATAGCCGGTAAAGAACGCACCTTGTATAATTCTCGTCGGTTTCCCTTTTATTTACTTGGCTTTTAAGAGGCAGAGAACCAGCTTTTTCTTCGCGTCCACGGAAACATCAGAGGAGATCAGAGCTGACGAAGCTTTTGTAAGGGCAGTACTCGGCTCCGCGTGCAAGGCTAATCACGACACCCCTGCGCCAATACGTTACCGTCTCGTAAAAACGAATCTTCGAGTGATTAACAAGAAACTGAAGAACCGACGGAGTGCTTAACGTCGCCAGCATCCTCATCACTGGCTTTATTGTCTGAGCGCAGGCGAAGAGACAAAACCTAAACCAAATACCGGCGGAGGAAGGCAGGCGGGGGGGGGGGGAGGGCATAACGTAACATCAGAAGGGAAAAGATTCAAAACAGGAAGGAGTTAATTATTACGGGAGATAACAATCTACACAGACCCTTAAAAGGGAGACGACGACATTCCATCGCCAGGAGGAAGCCCCGCCTGGACTCGACTCGGCAGTCAGACGATTCGCGAATAAACAGAATTTTTTCGAGGAAATTAACTTTTGCATGGCAAAGAAATTAAAGTAATTTTTACGTGTATGGCATTTCTAAAAGCCACATGTACGAGTTATGCACCAAAATATTGGAGATTTCAATGATATTTATTTCAAAGTAACAGGAGCAAATAAATAGTTATTTTATGATGGACGGATACTTTTTATTACACACATGACAACAAAACATCTCGTTGTTCGCTCCTTGTTCTTGTTGTTGTTGTTGTTTGGTATTCATTTAGAATCTTTGTAAAAAAAACCCCGATTTCGTCGGAAATCCAGACGTTCAAAAGGTAGGTAATAAAAATGAGGAATTTGGGGCCGCGAAGAATCCGGGGAGGAATTTCGCGAAACACAACTGGCGCGTCAGGATCAGCACAGGTCAGCTGCAAGATTAAGCCGCACGAGGTTATTCCTTTAATTGCCGCTGTGGGATTATCTCCCTTGGTTGTCTATCGAGATGAGTTTCTCAATGGGGTTTATATTCAGATCCTGTCGTACCCAGGAAGCAGCTGCATTCCTGTACCTCGTCGTCACATTCTGCGGTGATTCTGGACGCATGAGATAATCGGCCTGCATCCCTGCAGTCTTTCGCGAATAAGGTCGATCATCGGTTTTATCCGGCACAGGCAAGAGGATATCCGGATGGATTTGGAAGCATTCATGAATGAAAGCGAGGTCTCTTTTAACTCCCCACCTACTAGAATTCCGGCCACGCCCTTTACCCAAAATCTACCGACTTTCACAGTTGTTTGTGCAGACAGTGGATCAATAGCCCAACCTCCCTCCCGGTTTCTATTATTGCCTATAGAATGTGAATTAGCGAACGTTTGACCGGTCTGTGAAGAACACCGATGCCAATGTGAATTCTTCACCAGGCAAAGCGAATCTTCATTAAAATCTGTCACCAATGGCATTTTCCTTTGACCAAACTATCTAATTTACACAGCTCTGTTCGAGGGGCTGTTTCGCAGATGTTGGATATACTGATGATAATATGCTGGACCAGCTGAAAGAATTTGCTGTTTGTTGGTGTGCAGGTTTTGCCCCTTCCATAAACAGAAGAATTATTCGAAGCACATCTATGTAGAAAGTCTGCAGAGGATTTAGTCCCCTAGTCTAGCAGGCAAGCATTTTTGTGGCGACATTAGTGAAGTTCTCAAAAATTTTTGTCTTGAGGTTAATTAATGCATTAAAAGATACACAGATTCTCTCAATGTTTCGGCTGATCAAACATTAGTAAAAACGGAAACAGGAATATTTTTGATAAACCGGGCTAGACGCGCAGTTTTCTTTGAATTCTTTATATCTATAATAACTGAGCATTTTTTCTTCATAAGTAGAATCTGAATATCTGTGAGCTGTGAACTAAGAAAAAAGATCATAGAGAAAATGGATTTCTTTACGGATAAAAAATATACATTTCTGAAAAGTCGAGAGAAGTGCAGGTGTGATTATTAATACTATCTTATATGCAGCTATGACATTCCAACTGTTGATAGAACAAAAATAATGTCAGGAATGGTTAACCGGATCGCGACATAAAAATTAGGCACCAATGAAGAATAATTTAGAAATCTATATCTGTAATATCCACTACACTTGGAGAATCTTCTGTCTTTACCATTTAATTTATTTAAATAATTTAAAAGGCGGCGCGGTAGAAGGGCCGGGTTCGTATCCCGGTCCGATCGGGACTTGATCGGTCTGGCATACTTTTCTGACATTGTGCTTCCACGTTCTTCCTCCAAAGGCCCTTCCCTTATGGTTTTCCTACCATATATAGAATCGAAGGGTTCTGGTAAAGATTTTCTGTTCGTGTCGCCTGCTGCATCACGGTGTAGCGACCGGTTCCTTGCCCGGTTGATCGCCAGGCAAGTCTCACGACTATTTAGAACCGGTTAAGTGGGGGACTGGACCCGGCTGGGGCTTCGGCCGTAAGAGAGAGAGAGAGAGAGAGAGAGAGAGAGAGAGAGAGATGACATCAGTAGGAGAGAAGAGAGAGAGAGAGAGAGAGATGACATCAGTAGGAGAGAGAGAGAGAGACGTCAGTAGAGAGAGAGATAGATGACGTCAGTAGAAGAGAGAGAGAGAGAGAGAGATGACATCAGTAGGAGAGAGAGAGACGACGTCAGTAGGAGAGAGAGAGATGACGTCAGTAGGAGAGAGAAGAGAGAGAGAGGAAGAGAGAAGAAGGAACGGCGATAAGAAAAAGCGGTTTGGAATATACATTTGCCTATTCTGCTTCCAAAGGAATCGATACATTTAATTGAGGTTTTTCTGTATTCATACCTTTGCAGCTACGAATTGTTTTTAATTGTCGGCGAACGGAAAAGGCGACGGGAAAGAAAAAATAAACAAACATCAAGGTATCTAAAGCTTCCGAAAGGCTTCATCTTAGACAAAGTCGTTCTATAGTGACAGGTGAGACGGAGGTGCGCTTAGTAAATATTTCCCTTACAGACAGAGAGAAAGCGTGGGAGAGGGTACGCGTGTACAGGTAACAAGAATGTATAATATTGATAATAAAGGAAAGGTAGCCAATTCTTTTTCTTTTTTTTAAACATCGGAGTCTTATTGTGAAGAATAAGTTTCTAAGTGTGAAATAATCTTCGTAAGAAAAAAATCTTGTTATTTTTTTTTACCTTCGTAAACTTCATATTTTGAGCAGAGAATTTAATTTAAACCTGGGAACCGAACAGGATGCTCGCCATGCTGTTCCGTGTCTGCCCCCGTTCAACTGATTCGTGTTATTTTTTTAAAGGGGCGATATTTATGGGTTTTGTCAAAAGAACCATTTGTTAGAAATACATGATTTACGAACTATTGTTCGCAGCGGGTTCTATACGAAAACACAAGAGAAAACAAGTAAAAAAAGCCTTCCCCCTTTCCTTTTTTTTATATCTTAATGGACAATGGAAAATAATACACTCCTCTGAGACACTTTTGATCGATGAATACCTTATTATAGCTACTCGAATATATGGCGACACAATTTTAACAAACGAAGTTAGGAGAATAAAAAAAATTCAAAAAAATGATATGTAGTCGGTTTTCGACAACGTCACCGCAAGAGGGCGTTGGTTGTGTTTGTTTTTTTTTTTGGTTTTCTCTTATAGCAGCTGCTGCTTATATCAGAGCGAGAATGCGGGGATTCACGTTGACTTTTCCGAGAAGAGAGTGAGAAACAGCGAGACTTGGGTACGCGACCAACAGCAAATGTTAAATTGCGTGTCCGACCCCTTAAAGTTTCTGTTTTATATAGAAAAAAAAAATAACAATTATTATCATTTTTCAATTCTAAAGAGCAATAAATCGTTTTTATAGTAAACGTATTAAATGGAAATTTTAAAACAAATGTCTGAAAACACATTTAGACGAAACAACAACTGGAAAACGGCTCTTTTTTGTTGTTTGGTTACCGAACTCGTTGTGGAGTTCGACGAGTAACGAACGATTTCCTTTAGGAGTTGAGTCTGCGATATGGATATATCGCGTAATCTCCTGGATGCAGCAGCCGCATCAACCTACTCGTGTTAACAAGCAGTGGTTCGTCCATTTTTGAATATTTGTACTATAATACAGGCGCCGCAGTAGTCCGGTGGTTAGATTAATGGACTGCAGAGAACCCGAGTTCAAATCCCACTTTGGACCAACCTGGTTTGGCGTACGTACCTCTCCTTCTTGATCTTCTTCGTCAGCCAGTCATCTGGGTAGGGAGGGGTGGTTCCTAGTACTTCGGTTTCTTCTCACATCCGAAAATGAAGAGTTCTAGTAAGGAATTTCGCTTTCGCTTTCCTCCACTGAGAAGTGGTTGTGCAAGCGCACAGTCCCCGGTCTCATAACTAAGATAGGGCGCGGGAGGCTCACGACGGACAGATGGATACAGTGATATACCGTTAAAAAACACGTTACCAAAGGTTAAAAATAAGAAAAATACAATTGCTTGGTATGTAAGTAAAAGTCGATTACTGTATGGACTATAAAGCAGAATTTTGACCATTTAAAGTTATAACTTAAAAGAATAATATACACAAGAAGAAAGAAAATACACTAAATAAACATATATATTAAAGATAAGAAAGACGACACAAATATAATAAGCAGAAAATGGATAAAAAGCAACAAAATGTTGTAATAAATAAGAAAAAAATTGTAGTAATTAAATCCTTTTTAGATGAATATGTATGAAAAATTTAATTGAGCTATTAAAGAACCCTCACTCAGTTTATAGAACAACTCTCAATGAGAGAAGGTAAAAAAATGTCTCCATGCAAGATGTGAGTAATGGAATACTGTCAGCGTTCTATTGAAAATAGGATCTCTCTCTCTCTCCTGTCTCTGTACTGACGTCATCTCTCTCTCTCGCTCTCTCTCTCTCTCTCTCTGTCTCTGTACTGACGTCATCTCTCTCTCTCTCTCTCTCTCCTGTCTCTGTACTGACGTCATCTCTCTCTCTCTCTCTCCTGTCTCTGTACTGACGTCATCTCTCTCTCGTCTCTCTCTCTCCTGTCTTGTACTGACGTCATCTCTCTCTCTCTCCTCTCCTGTCTCTGTATGACGTCATCTCTCTCTCTCTCTCTCTCTCTCTCCTCTCTCTCTCTCTCTCTCGGCCGCTCTCTCTCCTCTCTCCTGTCCTCTCAGCTCGACTCTCGTCTCTTTTCACCTCTCGCTCGTCTACTCTCGGCTCTCTTGTACTCAGCTCTCACGCAATCACTCTTCTCTCATCTCCTCTCTCGACCTCGCTCTCGCTCCTCGCGTCTCACTGTCGACTGAGCAACTCACTCTCTCTCTCCTATCTCTCGATCTCTCTCTCCATTCAATCTCTCTTTTCTCCCATCTCCTCGTCTCTCTCCTCTCTCTTCTCTCTCTCAAAGTCTCCTGTCTTTTTTTTACTTACTCATCGTCTCGTCTCGTCGTCTCTCTCATCTCTCGCGCTCTCTCTCTCTCTGTCTCCCTTCTCTTCTTTCTTCACTCTCGCCCAGAGTCTCCCCCTCAGTAGTCTCTCCTCCCGCTCTTCATTCCTGTCTCTGATACTAGACCTCTCTTTCTCCTCGTCTCTCTCTCCGTCCTCCCTCTCCATCTCTCCCTCTCTCTCCTCTCTCCCATCTCATCTCTCTCCTCTCCTCTCTCCTCCGGTCTCTCGTCTCTCCGCTCCTCTCTCACCCTCTGCTCTCCTCTCTCGCTCCCTCTCTCCTCTTTCTCCTCTCTATTCTCCTCCCTCTTTCCACCTCTCCTGCCTCCTCCCTCTCTCATCTCATCTCTCCTCCTCTCTGTCTGACTCTCCTATCGCTTTCCTCCTCTCTCTCTCCCCTCTCTCTCTCTCCTCTCTTCTCTCCTCTCTCTCTCTCTCTCTCTCAACCCCTGTTACTCATTTCCATAGACGCGATGACACATGAAGTACAATCGTCATGTGTTGGCTACTTGAACCGTCGGCCATCTATCGAGATGAAAGAAAATCTAAAATATTTTTAGTGTAGGTAAAAATAAACTTTGGATATGAGCTGCAGCAAACAAAATTATGCAAATAAGATTTTAAAAATCACACACATCTTAAACCAAAAAGTTACATATATATCTTGAAGGTTAAAGCATCTAGACCAGTCCGCGACATCTCCTAAAAAAAAAAATTACCTAATCGAATACTCCAAAATTGTTTTCACTTGCTCAGTTTCTTCAATCGTTTTACCCAGCTTTTTGTTGGTAACGCCATCATTTAATGACGTCACAAGTCGTAAAGTCACGCGAGATCATGACGTAACTGTAAAAACAACAACAACACGAGAGTAGTTCGCAATGGCGACGTTTAGCTAGTTTACCTTCGTAAAGATAGGGGTTTTTTTCTGTCTCTTTCTTAACTCATATAAACAACATTTAAATTATCAGTTAATACAAAAACAAAGGTATCATAAAGGCTTTTTTTTTTTTCAAATCTTGAAACGGGGCCAGCGGAACAGCGGACTCAGTCCACCGTAACCTGACGCCATTAGTGCACCCGTGACATCAGCGCAGGCACATCGCCCGAACAAAACAGGTCACGTGGAGTGAGGGGAGACAACCATGGGTGGTGTTTTTTTTTTTAAGTCAATGCAAAACTCGCCATTTAAAATTTAAAAATAAAATAAAATAATGATAATAATAATAATAAAACGAGAAAAACAAACGAAAGATTTGACAGATTAAATGTTGCTGTTTTCGCATCACCTCTAGGGTAATTTTTTTTTCCTGTGGATGACTGGTCGGATGTAAAAAAAACACAAATACTGCGCTCCGAGGAGGTTGCAGATCTCCCCTGCTGAATCCCCTGATTTGGCGAGTTTCGCGAGCGTTTTAGGTGCCGCACACGCCGAAGAGATATCTAGATTTCCGGTGACGGATGACGCTCACCGAGGATACATTGGTCATCTACAACCCGGCGAATGGGATCGTCCTTTTAACCCAGATAAGCCAGACATCGATGTCTGCTAAGGATGACTTGGCAAATCGCCAGGGGATCAAAAATTCCCGAATGATTGATTTTTTGTTGTTTTCCCTGGAATACGAGGCCACACTTGTTTTACAACGTCTACCGTCCGCTAGCTCAATTAATCGAGAGGACCGGGGTTGGGTTGTGGTTCGTTTTTGTTTTTTGCCTTTCAGCATTTACCTCGGCGATTTTTTTCATATTTCTATAAGTTGTTTAATAATTCTTTTCTCCGGCTTTAAGGCGGGTAGGATAATCCGTAAGTCCACGCTTGGCGGGCGGACTAACAGCCCGGAAACCACCTGGAGTACAGCGAGAAAATCTGCCGGATTAAGGCGGGGGGAGGCTCTCGGAAGAAGCGGACGTTGTTGTAAACGTCTTCCATCTCCGAACTTTCCCTCGCGGAAAGGGGAGTCCTCCCCCCCCCCCACAACTGAAGTAGAGGTTCCCATAGCGTAGTACAGGAGGGTTTAGCTGTCGTGTGGGGGAACGAGTGCTAGAAAGCGCGGTTTTCTTCAGTAAAAAAAATAGGCAGGGTGCAAGTTCGGGCCCCGCCAATCTGTTGATATTCAACCGGAGAAGACCCGGATAGTTCCTAAAACTATGCTGGAGATCGCCCCCTCCCCCATCCTCAGCTAAGGAACCTACATTGCGGACCTCAAGGCAGCCGCTCGTCGAATTGTCAATACCGATCCAGCAAGGCAAAGCCCGATTTAGAATGATCCCTTATCCTCTGTCTGTTATTAATAGCCAAGCCACCTTCTCGACGTCGCCGATTCAGTCACGATCACTTCCGGCTTTAGCGCGCGTGCTTGGTAATTTCCCGTTCTGCCGGTCGTGAACCTTTGAATTGTAACTCCGTCTCCATCGGCGGCATTCAGCTTTTATTTACAAGATCTCGGAGGGGCGGTTAAACAACCCCCCCCCCGAGGTTTCCCCCCTCACCCCACCCCTGGTCGTAGATGTCACGCAGATCGATTTTTAAAGTTTGTGCCATTTCAGAGATTCGGAAAACCAGACCGGCACGTTTGTTGTATGGCTTCACGCCACCGCAGCGCCACCAGTCCAGGGCATTTTGGAACTAAAGCGTAAAGACCTTGGGGGAATAAAAAAACGTAGCCGGTGACTAAGTCTAGTCTAGGACAAAAGCCTCAAATGATGGTTGCCCTGTTACCTCGTGCCCTCTTGCATCGGCTAAGCTCTACTATCTAAGACCACTTCCCAAACTCGGGGTTCTTTCTAGGGGAAGTCCCTAATAATATGACCTAGCCGCTTAATCACAGTTAATCCAATTTCTCGTTTATCGTTATCAAAGACCGCAACTTCCTTGCATAAGCCGCATTCCTAAAGACACCAGGACCGAGAACTACAAATGTTGACCATCAATGAAAAAATAAGAAATCACTACGTCACCTTTGAATTAAGTTGTACTATCCTCAATGACCAGCCACGGTTCACACACAAAAAAACAACAAAAAGCCAATCATCTTCCTTTTCTCTTTCTGCCTTGTATCCGCGTTTAATCCACCCTCTCCTGACGTCACGGTAACGACGCCCAGGGTATCAGTATGTCAATGCATCGAAGCCAGAAGAACAAACAATCGACAGAAAACAGCTTAGGCTTTGGTATCATTATTTTCTGTCGATGGTTAATATGGGTGATTGGTGCAGTTTCCTACTGTATCTGTTTGTACGTATAGAGCTATCAGCAGCGAAGAGCCGCGACTCCGTTTCTCACGTTCCCAGAGGAATCCGCTTGCTGATTGGTTGTCGTACGTCCTTCCATTACTTGAAGCGGTGTCTACGAGCAAGTTTTCTAGTTATCGTTGTAAAGTGTTCAGGTTTAAAGAGAAGAGAACATCATAAATACAAATGGATAGATGAAGAAAATCAGAAAAAAGAATTTTTTTCGGAAGCTCACTTGCCGGTCTTTAATTGTACGGTTCGTGTGATACGACCATTTTGTCAGCATTAAGCAAACCACGGCCATAAAATCGCATTGCTCTGCTTGAAAATTGGCAATCAGGGAATCGTCTGGACTTAGAGAGGAGAGAGATCATGGTGTGAGAGAGAGAGAGAGAGAGAGGGGGGGGAGAGAGAGAGAGAGGTCAGTACAGGTAGATGGCGTCACAGAGATATATAACGTTAATATATATATATAGAGAGAGATGACGTCAATACAGGTAGATGGCGTCACAGAGATATATAACGCTAATATATAGAGAGATATGACGTCAGTACATAGAGAGAGAGAGAGAGAGAGAGTGACCTTTGCTGGTTGACCACTACTTGTATATTTTATTAGCCCTGAACACGGTCTAGATTACTCAGCACAGTTGATATGTCAGAGTTGTCATGATTTTACGAGAAAAATATTTAAACGGAAAAGGGCCTGTTTATTTATTTTTTAAAATTCTTTTCACAGCAGCACACTTTCCACAATAATACCGTGCCTCCACATGAAACCAGGACTTGAAGAGCAGCGAAGTTATAAAACCAGAACATGAGTGCGGATGGTAAAACGCATAAATCGAGAGAATTACCAAAACTTACGGTCAGAACTTGCTCATTTTTAATTTAGAGAAAAAAAATAACCCAGAATGCAACAAAATAAAATAAAGTCATTAACAGCAGAATTTTCATTTGATAAAAAATAAAAAAATATAAATAAAAATTATCAGCAACATGGAAAAGCTTTCCAAGGAGGCGCAACACTGAAATCATTACTTTCAAGACGCCATTTACATCGATTTGATGTGTTTGGCGAAGAGTTAATAATAGTCATCTTTTTTTCCTTTGTATGTCTGTCTGTCTGTATTATTATTATTATTATTAGTATTATTATTATTAGTATTATTATTATTATTATTATTATTATTTATTATTATTATTATTATTATTATTATTATTATTATTATTATTTAAGTATTATTATTATTATTATTATTATTATTATTATTATTATTATTATTATTATATTATTATTATTATATTATTATTATTATTATTATTAAAAACACAACAGGAAAGTCTATCTTTCCCGGATATTTTCGTTGCAAGCTTAAAATAAGAACAAATTTATGTTTTTTTTTTCATTCCAATTTGAACCGGATCCGAGTGGACGTTAGAACCCAAGATTTATCGTTACTAGTTGTAGTTGTTGGTCGATGTCGCCCTGATGAAGCTAGAGGGCGCAGCTGTCGGCTAGAAAGCCTCACCACGGGACTCGCGCTTCCTATTTCGTCATGGAAATCCCTACCAGCGATTAAAATTTTTTTTTTTTTAATGTGTCAGAAGCCCATAGTACCCGGAAAGAAACCCAATCGGCTGGCTGAGGGTTAATGTGGGGGGGGTTTATCAAACCAGACGATCTGGTCTCACGGAAAACGAACTAGCGCCTTAGTAGACTAACCACCCGAATGCCACGCCGCCTTTCCGTTACTGTTGAAGTTTCCCGCATACTTCATTTAGGTTTCTTGTTACGAAACCTCTTTAATGACCGCGTGCTCGTTACAGAAACCAGGCGACAAGGTAAGCAAAAAACAGAACATTATCTTTTATGGAGATTTATACGCCGCGCTGGTAAGATGGCGGAAAGTTCCACTGCCGTGGGCGTGAAATTACTTTAGAAAGAAAACCACGAGTAAGAACAAAATAAGCAAAAATGGGCCTAAAATCTCCGGAGCCAAAATAAATAATAATAATTTATTTCCGTTCTTACAACGTCGGCAATAATAAAACAACAAAATTACCTGTTATCTTCGCCAGGCAATGGCAACTTTGAGGAGAAACATCCTTCGCAGATTCTGACCCGCTGATGGAGCAGTAACTTCCTCACCTTCCCGGTGGCGACATCGTCACTCTCGACGTTTCGGCCACCTGGTGGAGAAAAAGCTCTCCAGGTTTTGGTGTCTCTGGCAGCCTTCACCAGTTGGTCTTTGGAACGGATTCTCTAGGAAACTGAGAAGGTGAATGAATGCTTTCAGAGAATCTGCAGAAGACAGTAAACCTATCACGGCAAAGTATCGCCATAGAGACTTCATATCTGCGATACTTTGTTGTTCTTTACTTGTTACAACAAGCACATTGAGGTATCTTTGTACACCCAATTTCCTTTTATTTTCTCTCCTGTGGTTGGCTCTACATCCCAGTCCTCACATCCATCTTATAGCATTAGCAATCACGCTGAGAGTTATTTCCTCTCTAATAGCTTTCTATTGTAGTTTTAATTCCCCGGTCATTCCGGTAATAACAGCAAAATTGGTCATCGATTTGAAATTTAGAAATTAAGTTACTGGTAGAAATTTTAATAGTAGTTAGGCTAACAGCTGATGATCGAGACTTAGTGACTTATTTTGACATTTATATTGATTAAGAGAGATTAGGGGCGATTTGTTTCATTGGTACAGCTTCTGCGGGATCTTTGTTTGCTAATACAATTTCCCAGCTAGCATTATCCGAACTCAGAGGCTGAGATGTGTTTTAAAATACCATTTAAATTAAGAGGAAACGATTGGAAAAGTTATTTTTAACATAATCTTTTAGAATTGTTATAATAATGTTTTTGTTTTTTTGGGGGGGATGTCCCGTTAAAAATGGATACAGCGTGACGTGTTTATCTACAGAAAGAGCAGGAATCCTATTGAAGTTTCATATTTCCATTCAACGAAGGTCTCCAATGAAGCGGCATTCTTCAGGAACAGCCTGTTCCATCACTCATGGCATTAACAAGAGAACCTCTTTGTTTCCAAATGCTGGATTATTTCGCAGACTTGAAGATTAATACTCCGAAGATCGCGACAGAACGACCGTCAACGATTCCGACCACTCGACCTGTCTTTCCATTGTGCACGCAGCCGTAACCATGCGGGGTTTTTTTCCTTCTTCTAACCAAATTAATAATAAAAGAAACATAATATATATATATATGGCGGGGGGAAGGATTATACTTAGTTTGAGCGAGCATTTTGTTTGCTAGTTATAAAGGATTTCAGTCTGCTTTTTGTAAATGGCCTTTTTAAGGTAAAACGAGTGCTGTCCCCTTACAATGTCATTGACGTGAGAAAGGTGTGAGGTGTAATCTATTGTCCACACGAACACGTTTCCTAGCATGGTTCCGAAACTTCTTATTGCTATATTTGTTTCAGGCAAGATTTCCTTTAATCTCCCCCCCCCGGTTGTAACGGCCATGTAATAATTTCTATCGATCGTCAATCTTTCAAGGGGAAGCTATCCGTCCCGCTTTGGAAGGCCAGGCTGGAGCAGAGGTAGCGGCGTGCGTACTTTCCCTCAGTAGAGCACCCGGAAATGCCTTTTTGCATAGTTACCACGTGACCTCCCTGCCCTTGCTTCATCTTTGCGGGTTTTCTCTTCTACGAGAGCTGAAGTAAAAACATCCGAGTCCATAACGATTTTTATGTTGGGCCACTATTTATACAAAATGTGTTCTTATTACAATAGTCTTTTTTTTTTTTTATTAATTCCAAATTGATAGGTTATTTATACTTTAATCGATTAAACATTATTAGAGTCTGGCAAAGAGAAGTTTGAAGGGGGGTGTATGTGGGAGAATCATGTGACACTCCGAAGTCAACAACACTTCTGACCCAGCGAGAACTAAAGACACAACCGGTGCCGTCCAGAAAAGTGAGGACCTCCTCCAGGTAGGGGTTGGGGGATTCATATTGCCCTATCATTACTTATACCGTCTCTCTGTTGACTGTCGTATAAAATAGTCATAACAGCAGCAATTTTTAAATTTTATTTTAAAGCAATAATACGGCGGATACAGCACGTGTTCCCTCGGGCTAATTAGGGTGTCAATAACGATTTGCAGTGCTACTTCGTTACTGCAACGGCGATAGTGCGTAATACTGATTTAGATCAGGCGGGTGGGTTTATTACCGGTCTATGGCCGTCTAAAACTCGTAGTCTGGATCAATGGCATACAGCTAGACATTCAGGTAGTCCGGATTTAAATTTAGGTATAACTTAGCATGGGCGACGACACCAGGGTGCCATTACGGTTACGGTACGGCATCCTGAAGGCAGATGAAAGGTCTCGAGAACGCACTGAAGAACAGCTCGAAGAGAGAGATGCAACACCGACATCAGTAGCCAAGAACCAACTGTAAACCACGGATTGCGCTGGCGAGCGGCCATTAAAGACAGGGGTGTCTCGTTTCGAGAAACACCGTCGTCGTGTCGGCCCAGAGAGACGAGACCGCGAACAACGGAAAGCCTAGCGGTCAGTAGCTGCAACCAGGCCCCATGACTCCACCTGCGCGCGCAGCCACCGTGGAAGAGAGTCTATCTCATCCACAGTCGCGCGCGCTCATAAGTCATCTATCTGACTGTCGGCAGCAGCGTTTTTCGGTCACGAAGGACAACAAATGAATAATTGAATAATTTTCGGTATAGTTAAGAACGGACTTTTTTTTTTTTTGGTACTGCATTATTTAAGAAAATAGCCTCTCCTTTTCCGGGAGAGTTTCAGCCGCCATGTTCGTAATTGCAGTAGATAAACCTCGTTTCCGAAGAACATGGCTTTGGTGCGCAGCTACCGGAGTTGGCTTTATTTGCGAAATCTGTCGGTTTCCAAGCTGTCCTGGCGGATTGAAAAGGCGGCAATAAGTCGGCAAGCACCCTAGCAACCAACAGGTCATGGGTTCGCAATCAGTTCGTACCATCTGTGAATATGGCAGCTGCACATAAGATCGACACCAGACGTCGCTCATCACCAAGAACAAAACCTCGGGACCAAGCTCGGTGAAAGCGGCAGGGACTGATCTCCCAACCTGGCTTTCTTATGTAGTTCGATTACTAATAAAGAAAATACGCTGGCAGACCGAAATAGCTTCCGTATTAGTGTGATCAGTCAGGGTAAAGGGGAAGGAAGCCGTTATAGCTTTTGCAGCATACGTTGGAATAGAAAGAAAAGAAAATACTCTGGTGGTAAAATTGTTTTAATACTTTCCACCATTTTACTTTCTTTGTAGGATCCTGGAAATGGTCTGCAGGCGGGGAGTTTACTTTTGGCTCTGCCAGACAAAAGTCGCCTTTGCGCGAAATTACATTTCGTCGTTGTTGATCTACTGGAAAAAGTGAGAAAGAAGCCGCGTCACGAGGTCCGCGATCTACTTTCAGTAGGTCGGAGAACCGCGAAAATGTCGAGTGGCGCTAAAACCTCGGTCAAAGCAAAAAGGTCGGAACTCTCGAACTGAGGAGCCCCCAAGGCGGCGGCAGAACCGTCGGCCCGGCTCTCGCTTTGAAGCGTGCCTCCGTGCAATAAATCCGGTTCCGGCGCCTATTCCGACCCCATCATCTCCGCCAGTAAATACCGGCGTGTGCCTGCCGAAGTTATTTCGTCGCCGCTGCCGTCTCCATTCCCAGGCCGACTTATCTATCCGTCCACGCTGGTTCTTTATTACCCCGACCCCGGCTGCGTGATCTGGCCGAACGACCTCGCTGGTGCTGCCGCACGACGCGCCGACAGACTTCGGGGAATAACGGACCCCCACTCGATTAGCCTCGGCCACAACGTTTGTTAGAGTCACGTCGGTGTCACCGGACAGAATTCGGTGAGCCCCCACCGCTCACTCGCACGGCTATCTATGCCTCTGGATTCGCTCAATATTTTTCACGGATTTTCCCTCGAAGACATGGATTCGTGGCTTGGCACGGTTCAGAGATGCGGTGATCAATGGATTTTCGCGGCTGGACTAGCAGCAACTTAACGGAATACAACCAGTAAGTGATAACAGAATAAGGTTATATTATTATGCCTTGATGGTTGTGTATCGATTATCGTCATGGAGAGCTGTATTAACGTTATTCTTAATTGGGCTTTGAAAACCCTACGGCAAACTTATTAATGACTCTACAACTGACTTACGATAAGGTCTCACTCTAAAGATCGGGTGGTAAATGAACGCTTTGGTTTCTGGAAATTAACAATTTGTAAGTGAATTAAAAAAAGGGGGAGAAGAATTTATTAAGTGGCAAAAATTATATTGTTCCTGTAGACAGTACAAGGAAAGACCGGCACGAGGTCCCCTTCTTTGTGCGTTGTCCGGACGATGGTTTGAGTATTTCCTTCGAGTGCCTTTTAAACGATATAGACAACTGATAGAGATCACAGGTGACGTCAATAAAGAACAAAATGAGTCCGGAAAACAAGACGCCATTTTTCAAGATATGACGTCAGCAACAACAGAATGTGAGTTGGGTACCCAAACGTGGCGCGCTGTCCTAACATCCAAATAATAATAACACAATTTATTGCTTTTAGAATTAATATTTTTGTTTTGCTGTGTACGCTTCGACATGTTACTGATCCCTAACTCGGTTGCCAAACCATTTAAACAGAGAAAGTAACTGGGTAATTCTTTAACAAGTTAAAAGCAAAATTAAAAATTATGTAATCAACATAACAACAGGGTATCTCAGAAGTATGGTCCCAGAGGAAAAATGCGTTTTAATTTTTAATTCATTAAATGTTCAATCTGATCGCCATTAACTTTTGAACGTAGGCTTCTCTTAACGTTTCTTAAGAGGAAAACATTGATTACAGTACATTCCATCCGAGTGCGTAGTTTTTCGGTGGGGGTCTAGACTTTTGAGACACCCTGTATTGTGCATATTTACGCAAATGGAATAGATTCATCGGAGGTTTATTAAATTTATGTGATATTTATTGCGATGACTTAGAAGTTAACTATCATATTAAGTAGATGTTTTCACGGTGGGAGAAATAGTTCGTAGTGCTGTCAGTGATAACATCACATCAAGAGAACTTTGCCGAGCGAGATAAGTGAAAAGGCGGATCTTTTTGTTCCTTCCATCCAGACGAGACAAATTCTTCTAACTCTGATATATGTCGGAGTCAGGGACGGTTTCTGTTTTTTTTTTTTTTTTTTTCTTTTTTTATGTCACCAAACGGAAAACACCGGTAATTTTGGTGAAGTAGAAATAAAGATAAACAAGCGCAACGATTTAATTTTTTTTTTTTTTAATATTTAGCGTGTAGTAATTATAAACGTTGACAGCCGAACACTGGAGCGCAACAGCCGTGATGAGATGGCGATTCGACATCTGGTAGATAAACAGCGATGAATCTCAGCTCCGTGCACATCACTGCCATCGCTTTCGGTAACCCAACCCAGCTTCAGTTGAGATTGTTCATCTAAACATGTACGTACTTTAGCAGAGGCTCAGTTAGCAAACCTATCAAAATCATTTTCCCGCACGTTTCACCGATGTCATAAAGTCCTTGAGAAATATTGTTTTATCATGTGGCATCTTAACCATTAGCGAAAGAGATTCCTATAATCTGTTTCATTACAAACCACGTGATTGCAAAATACCTTAACCCAATGATAATTCATTTAAAACCACGTGATTTCATTATAAACCAGTGAATACATAATAATTCATTTAAAACCACGTGATTGCATTATAAACCAGTGAATACTTAATAATTCATTTAAAACCACGTGATTTCATTATAAACCAGTAAATACATAATAATTCATTTAAAACCACGTGATTTCAATGAAACAGTGAATACGTGATCACGATTTGTTACAAATCGCGTATATTTTGCTTCTTGAAATGGTTACCAACAACAACAATAATGAAATGTAATAGTATAATAGTGAAAACAAGTGATAATGACGATAATAAAGATTGCATACGACAATAATTGTGACGGTTTTTAAAAAGTACGTAAAGAATAATTCCTTTTATTTGATTTAGTAAAGAGAATTATTATTTGTAAGCTGTGTGTCGTTCCTGTTACCGCCTCAGGCCCCAGAAGTATATATGTTACCGTCTGTCTGGCTTCGCAAGCTTCATTTTGTAATGTAGGTTCTATCAGGGGAAGTATTAACCGTGAGCCACGTGCTAGAAAGGGGGTTGGTTTATATCTCCTCTATCACTGATAAACGATGACAGATGTAGGAAAGGTTTTCTCTCTTTAAAATGCCGGAGTCCGGTGTAGGGTTTCGAAAAGACTCGGCTACGAGACGACAAGTGAAGAGCAAAACAACGGGAAAGCACCAAAAAATCGATGGGTCCATCTTCAGAACGCAGGGATCTCTGTCAACCGGCCTCCAAGCGTAAACTGGTTAGTTAACGTCTTGATCTTGGGAGATGCAAAAAGAACAAACAAAGGCTGGCGTAGAGCCACGGATGGAAATAGTTAATGTTAATTTCTTGACACTTTTCGCCTCCTGATATTCCACTCCATCCTGCTGATAAGAAATTAATTAACTCGACACGAAATCGGTACCGGTGTGAATTCCTCCCGCATAAACTGAGGAATCCGGCATATTGGGTCGACCGTGCGTGCCGCGAGTCCGCCTCGGGTTCGATTCTAGCTCGAACTAGCAGAAATAACCGCCTTGTTTGGACGTGGTTTTGTCTTGTTTTTTTTGTTTCTGCTAAACCTGCTAACAGAAGGGGTGTGTGTTCTTTTCTCACAGTTAAGTTTGGTAGCATTGTTTTCCTTGGTAAGAAGTAGCCGAGGAGCTGAGCTAGCGAAGATGTAAAGCGATTATATTCCGGTAGTCAAACAATGCCACAGACACGGATACCATCGTTTCTTGACGAATACAAACAGCTCGGCAGAGAGCGAAACTGAGACAGATATCGTTGTTAGGGCGGTTACGCGATGTACTACTAGCTTCCGGCTTCCCGAAGTGATTTTCATAGCAAAATTAAAAAAAGGAAAAAAAAATTGAGTCTACTTTAGTGAACGTTAAGGCTTATGGCGTCAATGACATGGTCAGAACCATAAAGATCACATGGTTTAATCCAAGACGTACAAAAAATAGTTCCAAAGTCAAGACTTTCACGTGATTGATAATCACAACTTTATTTCTTACCAATCAGATAATTCGGCAGGGGAATTTCAGCCACACACACACAAAACTTCCAAGCCATCACCAACATTAAAGGGAACTGCAGTATGCAAACGTCAAAGAAATCAATACACATTTAAAAAAAAAGAAAATTAACGCAAATTAGAAAAATTTTTTAAAGATTGTCAATGAAATCAAGTGTATTGATAAACTATAATAATGGTTTTCATAAATAAAAATTCAATAATTTGTCAGGTTTACGTTATCAAATCTCTTATATGGGTTCTTTTAAATATTGGACAATTTTCTGATAAGCTGATATACAAGATGGGCGTTTTAAGAAAAGACAGCACTTGTAAGTAGCCCACCGCCGAATGAAAGTTTGTCTATGACTGACGCATAAATCTATCTCGAATAGCAAAATGGAATTTAAGATCTGTAAAGCAATCTCTCTGGACAAAAGGTTATCTTTGATAGCTAATAATACAGACCAAAAGGCGATCTCTACGTGGTATTTACCCGAAATTTATTCTCTTTCGATTTTACCGTCGACTTAAATAACTTGTAAAAAAAAAGGGTCTTTCGATTTGTTACTGCCGTCCATTAAGAAATGAAGATTACTGTTTGAGGAAGAGTGAGATACAACCAAACAAACTGTTCTGTTTTTGCTATAATGTGCGCACAACAGCTCTAGTATCAATCCGTCAGAAAGAGACTTCGTGTGTGGATAACAGATGCTGGCGAACAACAACTCTTTACCGAAAGAACTGCTGCGCAATAAGTTAAACCCAAGCACCAGAATTAGTACAAAGATTAATTTTAGTTTCTTTCCGTCTTTCTATATCGTAATTCCAAAAAACAACAACAACAAACAGACGATGTTTTAAGGCGGAGAATGCATGAATAAATAAGAGTTTTATCCGCAGAGAGAGAGAGAAAAGAAGAAGAAAAATCGATTTAGACAGAGAACGTCTGCGTACCTTAGATGAGAGGAGGCAGAAGAGCAATTCGATACCGGAGTTATCGGCAGCCACGTGCCGAGGTGATACAGGTGTCGCCAGGTGCTAGAACAGAACAGACCACTAGTCTAAAAACAAAAAGGAAGCACGTACTAGTTTCTTTTTCTTCTTCTTCCTCCTACTCAGCAGCCAGGTATAAATTAACAGTTTGTTTTACCTGCTCGCGCGGACAGATGTGCTGCTCGGGGATGCTTTCATCTGCACCTAGCTTTTGTTTATGCACGTGGGTGAAACCGGAGACAGAACGGCGGTGCATAGGGAAGGAAAATAAAAAAAGATGACCATGTCGGATCACTGGGTGCTCCCGCGAATGGAAGATTAGAGGAGGTGGTGATTGTTACACAAACAGAGAGCCTCTTCCCTCTTCCGCCTTATCCGAGAAGATCGGCGAACCGTCAGCGCCAGGGAAGCTGCGGTCTCCGAGGCCGCCACGCTCTCGATCTCGAAAACACCTGCCGATGTTTTTTTTCCACCTGATTACCGCGACGGGCGAAGGCTCCAGGTGCGAGCATTAATTCTTTGAACCCCCCCATATCGACGCCCTCTACCGGCATCTTCATCACCTGTCGTTTCGTTCCGTTGGGCGGACGGCGCTCAAAGGTTCCGCGAAGATACCGAGCTCCGCACACCGCCCACGAAAAGTATTTGACCAACCCGCTTAAAAAATAAACAGAAGGAACCCTAACATATCCCTTTTTGGTGTCGCCTTCCGCCTTCCCGGTGGGGGAGGGGGTACATTGAATAATAAATAAATAAAGGAACCGATGCCAAACGACTCGGCAGTCTCCAAGTTTGTAGCAGCCCAACTTTCCTCGTGTCGCTCGTCTTCATTAAATCCGCCGAAAATAACGTTTCGTTCCCCCTAGCCGCCCGCCGGGAGGATGGAGGGAGGGAGGATGGGGAGGGCTTCAAAGTTTACAGACCCTCTATGACAAACTGAGTCAGTAATCAGACAACCGGTAGAGGTAGTCCGAGGACGTCTTCCGGTAACCATGCTCACCAAAAGAAACAGGTTTCTTCTTACTTGATTCGAAGACGGTTAAAACAATAGAATGGGTGCAAATAACATTAGAACGAAAGACCATCCATCACTTTCTCGTCCGCTTCATGTAGACCGAGGTGCACCATCAGCTCTATCCCGCCATCGCCCTGCTGAACCGCGAGCCGCGCGATTCCCATCTTGGCCGCGGTCTCCACGCCCGCCTCCGCGCGGCTCGATACACGGTTCGAATCGCTCCGCGCTCGTGGACCCGACCGCTCGGAAATCCGCGCTTGTTTCCCCATCACCTCGACGGGCTGCTTGCAGTTCACCGTCTCGCGCGAAAGCTCGTTTTCATCCAGATGCGCCACGTCGGGCGCATACCTACGTCATCTCGCTAACTCGCGGAATGTCTCCTCTAAACAGTCTAAGTACAGCGCGCATATTTGCTGCGCGGATTGATTTCGCAGATTTTTATCGCCGCCCCGACTTCAGAGACGTTATCGCGTCTCGTTCGCCACTTCTCGCGGAAAGAACAGCGTAAATGAGGAGACACCAAACCGATTTATCGTCTCTTGGCGTTTCCTCCAACAGACGAGCCGGCAGCCCGCCCCACTTACTCGTCGGGCGTGCGATGATTTACGCTAGATGTCGCCTTTGTAGGCTATTAGCCCAACCCGTGGGAGGGGGGGAGATAACCCGGTTCATATATTTCTCGTTAAACGTCAACTTATTACTATTATTATTATTATTTGTAATCCTGAGATTTCTGACGTTTTACAAGCAACTTTAAAACTGCCATTTGATAGGACTCTATAAAGAAATAAATTAAACATTTTAGGACTAGGGTTAATAAAAGTGATATAAAATCAGCTTAGAGTTTTTATTTTAAGTGGATGCCGTCCACGACGTCTTTCTGTTTCAATGTCTGTGTCCCTTTAAGTTTGTATTTCGAAGGCAAGTGATTTTAAAATCCTGATCGGTTTCCAGCTTCTAGTGTAATATGAAAAACCGGTGACAAACAAACGGTGATGCGTCTTGAATATTAAAATGAAACAGAACAGACAAGATTTCTAGGTGTACTTCTTGCAGCACAGAAGATAAATTTGGTATAAATTGCAAATAGAATCCCATCTCCTATGTCCGGTACAGTCGAGAGATCAGAAAGTAACACGGCTGCAGGACTATAAAAGTATAAGCAGTGATATCATTGCCGTGTGGTGAATTCTATGACTGCTGGGAAAGAAACATCACATGACAAGTGTGTGGAAATCAAAGTCTTAGCAAGTACAGACTAGCAGCTAGTGCATGCGGCAGATTGCAGCCCGACTCCGTGTTTGAGAAGGAGCTGTCTAAGAGACTCTGGGGAGCACAATTGAAACTGATACTGTTGACAGTAGAGACGATCGATGAAGAAAGCCCAAACTCTCTGAAAGCGACTTTAAATAGCTCAAGGTGTGTCCTCTAGATGATAAGTGATGAAAGCAGAGATCTTGCCAAGACCTAGTTGCAGGTATGGATTATAACGTTTCTTCAAGAACATTAAGATACACATTAGTCCAAATTGCTCCTAATGGCTGTGTAGCTGCTTGCAAACCTTTGCTGAGGAAAGGCGGCCAAACGGCGAGACCGAAATGGGCAGGAGGAATTAAACACGGACGGTCAAATCTGGGAAAAGGTGGTCTTTACAGATGAGTCTGAGTTCGGATTGTTTGGCAATAATCAATGGAAATTCGTCGAAGGCAGATTGGGTGACGGCAATACAATCGGTATACAACTACAGTGAAGCATGAAGGTAGATCGATGCAAGTGTAGGGTCGCATATCAAACAAAAGTGTCAAAGATTTGCATAAAATCCATCATGCCTTTCCCTCAGGAAAGCAACTAATTGGGAAAGGACTCATCTTCCAATAGCATAATGAATCCAAGCATAGAGCCAATGTTTTGAAAAGCTATCTGGAATACAAAGAAGCTTTGGACTGCACGAAGTCATGATATAAACATCATTGAGGTTATATGGGATTATATGGCTGTCGAGAAAGTCAAACGGAAACCAAACATTTTTGATGAATTGTAGATTGCTTCAGAATATTTGGAACAATCTTCCATTCATACATCCTTATACCGTATGGGAACATGAAAACAATGGGGTCATATCCTAATGTAAACCAAAGGGCTCACGTACTAAATAGTAAAGTCCGTACAATGTAGTCATTTTGTTTTTTATATTTTCTGTAATAACGCATCGTGTGTGTGTATGTTTATGTATGTGCGTATGAATGTGTGTTTATGTCTGTATGCGTGTGTATGTTTTGTATGTGTGTATGAATGTGTGTTTATGTGTGTATGCGTGTGTGTATAAATGTGTATGCGTGTATGTGTATGTGTATGAATGTGTGTATGAATGTGTGTTTAAGTGTGTATATGTGTGTATGTTTATGTATGTGCGTATGAATGTGTGTTTATGTGTGTGTATGTTTTGCATGTGCGTATGAATGTGTTTATGTCGTATGTATGTGTGTGTATGTTTTGTATGTGTGTATGAATGTATGTGTATGTGTGTATGCGTGTGTGTGCGTGTGTATAAATGTGCATGCGTGTATGTGTGTGTATGTGTATGAATGTGTGTTTATGTATGTATGTATGTGTGTGTATGAATGTGTGTTTATGTGTGTATGCGGTGTATGTGTGTATGTATGTATGCGTGTGTGTGTGTGTATGTTTTGTATGTGTGTATGAATGTGTGTGTGTGTGTGTGCGTGTGTGTGTATGAATGTGTATGCGTGTATGTGCGTGTGTGCGTGTGTGTGTTTGTGTGTGTGTAGCGCAGTTTTCGCAAGGTTGATTACAGTGCGGTGTACTAATTAACACTACGCGATTCCCCTTATTTAATTACCTTTAAATTGGAGGCCAGCTGATTAGTAACGTCATGAAAACCGTCTCAGGCTTCACACTGGAAGTGTTTCGAGTATTTTTTTCTGTTAAAAAAAATATCCGCTTTCGCGGATTAATTAACAGCTTTTGGGGACTTATTTCGTTTAATGGAACAGCTCAGCGACTTTCGCTCCGACCGAGTCAGGCGAGGAAAGCTCCTTATTCAAGTGCATGACGACCGACTCAGGACCCTAACTCGCTGTTCACAGTCGCAATTTTGTTGTTGCTGGTCTCTTTTTGCCTTTGACGACGTCAGGCAGAACCAGCGAAAGGTCTGTCGAATGCGACGCCCAAAACCATACGAGCGACGGCTGTCTCACCAAAGGCTCATTTTAATATCGTTTTGCTAACCTGGTCTCTGAGCCGCTGTGCTGCCAGTAGCCGTTAAATATTTAAAATTCAATTAGGCAGATTGAGCAAGAAATGATGGATCGCCCTGCTGACAGCAGCAGCAGCAGCAGCAGCAGCAAGGAACGAGGTGACACCGTTCATCTCAGCAATAGAAAAATGTCTGGAATGGAGAAAACGATTTCCCCAACCAACGTTCTTACACTGGTGATTAAAAAGATCCCCAACATCCAAGAGTATGTAATTCGATTCGAAGATAAACCGTATGAAGAATACGAGCCCTTTAAGATTCCTATGGCTAATTTCTATAATTTTTCTTTAAAATACCAAATGAACGAATTAGAGTGAAACCCTGTGCACGTGGAAATTTTGTAATAGGATGCTAAAAAACATGCGAGTTTTCTTGTAGACATTAACCGCCGATATTGACATCTTGATGTGCTTTTAGTTAACTTTTTTTCTGTTTAAAATGTAACACCTGCTTGTTTTTGTTCACTGATTCCACACTGACAGAGGAAACAACAAAATTACAAATAAATAAATAGAAAATTTTCCATCACGTGAGAGGCTCGTGATTTGTCTTCGCACGCTAATGGTTTGTTCGTAGGACTTACAAGAAACGGAAAATAGTCGTCGATAAACTTCGCGAAAATTTACCCTCCATAATTTTCGTAAATAAAACAGATAGTAGATGGTATTTAATCATCGATAACTCTCGTGATAGATTCCAGATAGTAGACAGCAGTCGGTAACCATCGTGGTACCTCGAAGATGGCAGACAACAGTCGGTAACCATCGCGATACATCGTAGATGGCAGACAGCAGGCGGTAACCATCGCGATACATCGTAGATGGCAGACAGCAGGCGGTAACCATCGCGATACATCGTAGATGGCAGACAGCAGGCGGTAACCATCGCGATACATCGTAGATGGCAGACAGCAGGCGGTAACCATCGCGATACATCGTAGATGGCAGACAGCAGGCGGTAACCATCGCGATACATCGTAGATGGCAGACAGCAGGCGGTAACCATCGCGATACATCGTAGATGGCAGACAGCAGGCGGTAACCATCGCGATACATCGTAGATGGCAGACAGCAGGCGGTAACCATCGCGATACATCGTAGATGGCAGACAGCAGGCGGTAACCATCGCGATACATCGTAGATGGCAGACAGCAGGCGGTAACCATCGCGATACATCGTAGATGGCAGACAGCAGGCGGTAACCATCGTGATACATCTTAGATGGCAGACAGCAATCGGTAACTCTCGTGACCATCTAAATAGATAGTAGATGGTATTTAGTAGTTGGTAACTCTCGCGATAGATTCTAGATGGCAGACAGTAGTCAGATACTCTCATGATAAATTGTAGATGGGTATTTAGCGTTGATCACTTTCGTGATAGTTCTTAGATAGTAGTAGACAGCAGTCGGTAACTCTCGCGATAGATCGTTGATGGCAGACAGTGATCGACAACTCTCGTCGTGGTAGTCAGAAATTTTTGTGACGAATCGTGGTCCGTGACTCTTGTGGTATATTATCGTTGACAGCTATTCAAATAAACGGTAGTCGTTAAATATCGCAATCGATCGTAGTCGGTAACTGTCTCGAATCATCGATAATAATTTGACACCTCCCAATTTTCCCGTCTACTGACACTATTTACAAAATCTCCATCGCAACTGGATGCAACTAAACATCTCTTGGACTTCTCGACATCCGGCTATATCTTGGTAGTGATCGCCAGAAAAGAATTCTGAACAAATAAACCATTAATTAAAAAAAAAAAATATTTCAGTAAACAACTTTTTATATTAAAATTTTAATTTTGTATTGTTTTAGATACAGATCGAGCAGCTGTTCATTAGACTGGGAGCGATCATTTTTAATGCAGTAGCAAATGCGGAGGAATTAATACCCACTCCCAAGACTTCGCTTCTTCGTTCTTACTGCAGGACTGCCCGTGTTTCCCCTCGAGAAGCACCCGATCTTTACCATTCCATCTCTATGGTTATGCCCATCTGGGTTTACCGACTTGTGAATACAAATCCTGCATCGAGAAGCCAGCCGACATAAATGCACA
This sequence comes from Nautilus pompilius, assembly GCA_018389105.1. Classification (NCBI taxonomy): domain Eukaryota; kingdom Metazoa; phylum Mollusca; class Cephalopoda; order Nautilida; family Nautilidae; genus Nautilus; species Nautilus pompilius. The sequence goes on along the minus strand of JACATO010001200.1, from coordinate 21,264 downwards.
ACAAATTCCTTGTAAACATATTTCACGGCAGACGGAGACGATAATAAATTGTCCCGACATCGGGAAACAGCGGAAATTTGAAGTTATGCAGAGTGAGAAAAATACTCTAATAAAAAAAGGGAGCAGTCCTCGATTGGACGTGTTTGGTCGTAATCTGAAAAGATGATTTTAGGCAGGGAGTCATTGTCAGGGATGAGGTTGACTCATGTCTGGAACAACAACAACAACAACAAAAATACCTGCCGAAAGATGCTGGGTGTATTCTTTCAAAGTCAAGACATCGACTTCTAATAAAACAACGACGGTGTTTTATATTTGTTTAATTTGGGTTTTAGCTATCAAAGGGCTTAGGTTTTAACTGATTAAAAATTAATAATTATGTAGTATATATATATATACTCGATATTGCGTTTACTGGATTATTATCATTAATACCAAAAATATTAATCATTATTTAGTAATGCGCTACATGTTTTATGACTAGATAATATTATATATATATATATATAATGCATATTGAATGAACACTTATCGCAGGCCATTAACTGACGATGGTTCAAGCCTGCAGTAAGTTATGCCTGGCAAATGTACAGGCGAACTGGGAAAGGAGAGCAGATTTAAAATAGTATTAATGGAATCCAGTTTGTCTTTAACTGCTCTGTGCTGTCTTAACAAATGCCCTCGTTATCCAGCTCTGTCGGTCGGTCGCTTAAGTCAACAGATCGAAAATCCAATGCCGTTTACGTAGAATGTATATAAATTTCCCCGCCTAAAAACCATCAGTTAGAAAGAAAGAAAAAACAAACTTTTTGTTGCTCAGACACATTTCCCGTCGCCATTTTAATTAATTAGGTGTGTGTTCTCTTTCATATCACCGATGGCGCGCTTAGCGAAGACAACGCAGTAGTTCCCCCTTTTTTTCCTCAGGTTTTTCTGTTTCAGCGGAAGTGGCGCGGAGGGCACCGGGTGACGTGGTGCGTCCGCCTAACCGCCGACCAGCTACCTCGCCAACGACGGGGACAAACCCCGGGGTTCTTGGCCGTGCGACATCGGCCGATGCGGTCCCGTCACCTGTCGAACGCCCGCTCGCACCTGCATTTAACTGGCAGGAAGAACAAAAAAAAAAGCTGCGTTGATGCGACAGGGTTGGAATGAACGTTGCCGTACGGCTGCTGCTGCTGCTGCTGCTGCCAGGCGCGTACGTGCTAGTGCGAGACCCGGAGATGTTGATGTGTGGGTTAGGCTTCCTCTGCTGATGGCGTCTGCCTTGTCCCCGCGCGTGGTTTGAGATCGCCCGTGCGATAATTTCGAACATTCGAGCCCTCGTGGGGTCGCGCGCGCACGGAGAGGGGGCCGAGAGCGGCTAATCGGCTGGAACTATCTTCACGCATGTCAATCCGATTTGTAGGAGCTACTCTCCCGTCGCCAGAAGAGGCGTCCAGCCGCCAGGACACGAAGCTATGAAGCACGAACGATGACAGAAACTGACATCAGAAATAGAAGAAGCGAAGAAATGGGCGGATTTTTTAAAATTAGAATACAGAACAGCGTGAAAGTCCACGTGACCTGGTGAAGCTATTGATATCTGGAAGGGATCTTGCATTTATCTATTCTCGACTGTTAAATGCAAAGTTAATTTTAAAAGCAATAACAGAGAGTTAGGCTGATGAAAATGTAACCGTTTATGATCCGGCTTTAGCTTAGCCCTGCCAGTAAAATGCTTATTTATCCGAAAAACGTGACGTTTATAATCCTTGTTCACCACATTCATCATCGCATTTACCTGTATAGGTGTTAATTTTTCTTAGACATTGAAAGAAGGAAGAAAGCTTAATTAGCTGCAGTCATTCAGCACTGTCCAAGAAGAGAATAAAGAGCTTACTTATGCTACATCACTACGGGGTGTGTCTGTGTCTGTGTGTGTGACGTCTGATTGTTGGTTTTCCTCCCAGCTCTTTTTAGAGAGAACGGAAGTCGTGCGCCACTGGCGAGAAAACTAGTTAAGACCCCATTCCCTAAAAGCCAATAAATAGATAAATTCATAAATAAATAAATGTAAAAAAGAAAAAAAAGAAAAATAATGTTACTTTTTCAGGATGTACATCGGAAAACACTGCTCCGTATATATTTCAAATTAGAATGTACAGTAGCTCATTCATGAATCACAGCTCACCTTTGACCCATCCAAAAGCTTGACTAAATTGGTTATCCAGTACCCTTCTCGTCGTTTACTGAGTGCAAAGTATCCTTAACATGACAGGAGGACGGTTAACACTTTAATGATCTCAGTTTAAAAGAATAACCCGGAGAAGTTAACTAATACCATTTTCCAATCCGGTGAATAGTTTTTACGAAAAGACTTTCTCTTTGCTTCTCTCTACAAAAATATTCTTTTTTAAAAAAAAAAAAAAATTGTATAAATAATAATTAAGTAGACACCCTAATATTTTAACCATGATTGTTTTATCCTTGCTGACTTTCCAAGGGGAGATAACTTAAAAAAAAACTCTTTCGAATAATCTTTTAGCTATCATGCTGAACTGTCACAGTTTTCGAAATCACGTGACCAACTTTCGTGCTTATTTTCGTTCGCAAACTAATTTGTACTTGACTTTTGCCACCGCCTGTTCCTTCGTTTACCTAGATTTTTGCTGTTCTTTGGCTCACAGGAGCATGAAGCTGAATAAGATCAAAGTCGGAGTAAAAATCGGAGGTTATCTACACGTCGTTAAGCTATACTTTAAATGCCGAGAAAGAAATTGAACTTTAAATGATAAGAGAGTTGTTTTGCAAGTTACTTGAGGCGGGACATCTGTGGATGTGTTAAGCGGCGCTTATCGTCTTGTGCTGGAATGCTGCTGCTGCTGCTGCTGCTGATGATGATGATGATGAGAGCGATATTCCTAGCTAATTTATTTAAATTTATCGATAAGATGTACACGCGTAAGAGACAATACGTTTTTTTAGCTAGTAATACCGGCCTTATCACCAGAACCATCATCATTATCATCAGCAGCAGCAGACCAGAACAAGAAGAAAGCCGACGTACATTGGCGGCACTTCAGTGAAGTAGACCTGGTTGAAGCCTTTCCAAGTATTAAGTAGAGTCTGTGGCGACACGTCAATGTCTAGTACCCCGTATGCATTTGACAAAAACTCATCTTTACCGGCTGCATTAAATAACTATAAGATCATACTTACACGGCATTTACATAACATGTACTATCTTTTATATTTAATGCTATTGCAAAGATGGTCTTTTGGTTCTTTACGGAATTAATCCAAAAATAGTAGAGACGACATACTTCTCAGTGAGAAATTCTGAATGCTTGTCAGTATATTGGCCGGGTGACTCACATTATGTTGCTGAATCCCTTAAAGGGCTGGAATTAGCAATTAGTTCGTGGCAGATCAATGAGGTGTAGACAGCACCCGTTCACGGCCCAGTTATCAAAAGGTCCTTTTTATACTAATTAATAAAATTTATCGCACGTCTTCGTTTTATATTATTGCTAAGTTTTATGACAAAATTTCTGCGGTTACTAAAAGTTGGGGATATAACAACGGAATAAAATATACATAGAAATATTGTTTATTATTCTTAAAAAAAGAGGCGTCATTTTGTAACACTAACGTAATAATTTGAAACGGGCTTTAGATAAAACTAACAAGAAACTTAATCTATAACTTCAGGTGAATTAATCAGTCGCCTTTATCCAACAACCAAAAAAAAAGGGAAAGAGGATCTAGCATCTGCGATAGAGGATAGGTTACACAAAGGCTGTCAGTTGCTCGTGTCGCCTTCTATTTTGATCGCAGAGTTTAAAAATAAAATCCAATGGAAAGAATTAAAAAAAAAACAACTGGTTGTACATTGACCAGGGCTCGAATTACCCTTCGCAAAACGTTTCCATTTAAAAATAGAGTCGACCAAGTCAGATCTTGGCCAATAAGAAAGCAAAGAATAGAGATTAATTGAACGTGTTTCCTTAATAAATGCTCAGTCACTCAGGTTCTGATAAGTTTGAAAAGCTATTTTCTTCTTCGAACCCGCGTGCTGACTTTCGAAACGCGAGACCTAAGACGCCTCTCTCTCTCTCTCCCTCCTCCCTGTACTGACGTCATCTTTATATCTCTCTCTCTCTCCCTCCCTTCTCCCTGTACTGACGTCATCTTTATATATCTCTCTCTCTCTCTCTCCTCTCTCTCTCTCTCCCCCTCCCTCTCCCTGTACTGACGCCATATCTCTCTCTATATATATTGGCGTTATATATCCTGTGACACCATCTCCCTGTACTGACGTCATCTCTCTCTTTTCTCTCTCTCTCTCTCTCTCTCTCCCCCTCCTCTCCCTGTACTGACGCCAATCTCTCTATATATATATATTGGCGTTATATATCCTGTGACGCCATCTCCCTGTACTGACGTCATCTTTATATCTCTCCCTCTCTATCTCTCTCTGTAATGACATCATCTCTCTGTACTGACGCCATCTCTCTCTCCTCTCTCTCTCTCTCTCTCTCTCTCTCTTCTCTCTCTCTCTCTCTCTCTCTCTTCCCCCCCTGTACTGACACCATATCTCTCTCTATATATATATATTGGCGTTATATATCCTGTGACGCCATCTCCCTGTACTGACGTCATCTTTATATCTCTCCTCTCTCTCTCTCTCTTCTCTCTCTCTCTCTCTCTCTCTCTGTAATGACATCATCTCTCTGTACTGACGCCATATGTCTCTCTCTCTATATATTGGCGTTATATATCCTGTGACACCATCTCCCTGTACTGACGTCATCTCTCTCTCTCTCTCTCTCTCTCTCGAACAGGGTGCTGAGATTAAGAAAAATCCCCACTGGAAATCCTGAATTTTGTAAATGCCGGAGCAAACAGGAGAGTTTTATGAAATCCAGGTGTGTTGGAAGGAGTGGGGGGAAGCGTCTGAGGAAGAAGAACGAGAAAAAAAACCCCTCTCCAAGAGGTCCGTGCGGCAGATTTTTGTTCACAAAGACGATGCATTATGTCCAGTTACAGTAAGAGATGGTGCCTCCCTCTAAATCAAAAGCAAAATAATTGCCTACTGTTTTTGGCGTGTAGAGGGCGCTGTCGAAGATTTCTGACACCGCTTATCAAAAAAAAAAGAAAAAGAAATTAAGACAGAAATAAATAAAGAGCGCAACAATAAAAATCCTTGCTCATCTTATCGGAAAAGATAAAGAAAAGCTTTTATTAAATCAAATGACGTTATTTCACTGTCAGAATCCACCGGCTTCCACTGTACAGCCACTCGAGGGCTTATCGTGTCATTGCGCTAAGTGCCGAGATCACGGAGACCACGCGAGATTATGTAAATAGGCTCCATTTCAAACCGTGAGCGTTTATTGCTAATTTTCGATTTTTAAATCGCAGCTGGTGGGTGGGAACGGACAGAATAAATTAATGGCGCCCAGGTTTTTTTTTTCTTTACGCATGAAATTCAACCACCAGCCGTAGGGCCTCCGTTAACACGTCCCTGCTTTATTCGTCAGGGGCGAGTCTGTGTTCATGCGACGAAGCAACGGCAGATCACTCTCGAGTGAAACGATACAGGCTCGTTGGAAATCGGCTGGCCGGAATAAACGGGCCGTCGATAGTTAAAGCTGACATGGGCTGAAAGCTAAGAGCGAGAATTAAAAGAAGTAGGGAGGGGCAGGGCTCTGCGTACACTCTTATGGCGAAAAACACATTACCTATTCAGTTTTGATGCGACACCATTTTGTACTTGGAGGATCTCTCTTTTTTTTTTTTTTAGTTAAAAATTCCATTACTGTACATCTACTCTTTTTTTGTTGTTGTTGTTGTTCCTCCGATCGATATTTCATCTCTTTGGCTCGGCTCCCACGAGCCACGACGAACGGTCTCCGGTGTCTCCCGTGGTCGGCCCTTCTACGCCGCTCCTATCCACCCTCAGCTCTCATCATCCCTAAAGCCGGGGCTAGGCTAGAAGTCGGGAAGAACGCGTGGCCTCGATCTGGGGACTGTCACTGATGCGCAAAGCGGGCCCTCTAGCTTCCAAAACGAGCGTCCTCGAGGGGGGGGGGGTGCGGCTAGATTAATGAAACGTTTGTCTTCGCAGAGAAAGAAGACACCTAAAGGTAACAGACTTGGACTCTCTAAATCGTGCGTTCAAGCACTTGTTTACATAAATCAAACTATTTACCTATTTGTTCAATAATTATACTAATAGTAAAAAATATTAGGATGCCCCGTCGTAGTATACTCATTGCAGAATAACTAGGATAACACTACTGTTTAACAAGGCAGAAATCTGATTTTAAAATTTTAAAAAAAGCAAACAAACAGCAGGTTATTTAAAAAAATACACCAAACTACTTGGTTTTTAACTGTTTATCAGTACTTTATTGCAGCCCCTATATTTGATATAGGGGCTTTGCTCTCACATCTATACTGAAAGTTTATGAAACGCAACAAATGAAATTTTGTTTCACTTGCCTTGCACAATATTCTATAGTTAACTGGTTGTGCTATTTTTTTTTTAAAATAGCTAATATTATAACTTATGCCATAAAACCATAACTTATGCTATTGGACCATAACTTTTGCAATAACTTATTTCCCATTTCTGGTCAATACTATTCGTGTTAGAACTTTTCGCGGCTCTACTGCTATCAGGTATTGATTGATTCATTCGCGTGTACTTTGGATTGTCTTCGCTGTGCAATATTTAAACAATTGGGCCAGTAAGACGCTAATTGAAGAATTAATGGAGTCATTCAAAATTCTAACTGTTATGGAAGACGTTTTACATTTCTTTTCCCGCTCGGTCTTCGCTCGTGGACAAAGTAGACAGAATTTACTATAGACAGGAAGACAGAAAGATGATGGCCGGTACTACAATAAGCCGAGTACAAAACAGGTTTAATGTTTGCTCTCTGGAATATTTATAAAATGTGTAACAAGCGTATCTACTTTCAGCCTGATGCTTCTTTCCGCATTTAATTATATTTGAAACCACCTGCTGATAAAAGACCCATAAATTTTCTGGCAATTTGAATTATACTCAGTCCAGCATCTTCCGCTGCCCACCGACACCCGGTATGGGAAGCATTTAGAAAGAATTTTCCGACATCACGAAATAGAAGTAATACATTCTACTTAGTTTTTTGGAGTTATTAAGTAGCACTACGACGGTACAATATTCATACCTTTTATATTATTTTGAAATTAGCTATTATTGCACTCTGTTTAACTCCAACACCGTGAAATGTTGAAAACTGTAAAAAAAAAAATATAAAAAAAAAATATATATATACCAACATGGCAAATCTCTTGCAATAGCGCATCCTGTAGAGCCAGTCGTAAGACACAGTAAAATAGTATGACAATTAATGTTATGCCCGAAATCTGCCAATAATAACGACACGTTTCACAGTCAAATAACGCGATCTAATATAAAAAGATTGTAATGATGGTGAAGTAAACGGGAGACTAGACATCGAGAAAGTTCAAGAATCGATTGACCATCTGCACACTTAGTAATTGACAATAAAATCCCGTTGCTAATGTGAATGTTAAATATTCATTTAACAGGCACGAGACAAGAATAGGACGTTTCCAACTCGTAATAGCAAACAGATCTGGGCAGAGTTTATCTTTTCACCAACAATAACGAGCATATTTCAGCAGGTGAAAAGGCCGAGAGGTAGTTCCGCGGTACTCGAACATGTAGAATGCACTGAAGGAAATTATTTGTCAGGAAAGGTACATTTATTGTGACGTACGTGAAGCATCCGGACCTATCAGAGAAGTTAGAGCGAAATGGATTTTATATACGGGAAAGAAGGGAGGGGAAGGAACTCACTCAGAGAGAACATTTGATTTTATCAGATAATTAAGGTAGGTGAAAGTAGATCTGCCAGATTATTTAAATCAGAAGTAAAGTAAAGGTCCCGTAGATCATTCTTTCCAAAAAAAAAAAATAAGATTAATTGGTCTGTAAAATAACTTTTCTACAACCGATATTTTGGGATCTAGTTTAGTAAATCCATTGGGTTTGAAATAGATTCTAGGCTCTGCGTTATTGGAAATATTGGATCTGTGACTAGGATGGTGGTGAGGGTGAAGATAGAGTTCGTTCGTGCTTAGCTGTCGGACTTTATGGTCAGGATCAGGATTTCAGACCGCATTTTCAAACTTTATGACACTGTTCTAGTAAGCACTAATAATAATAATAATTTAAAAAGCCACACTGAAATAAATATTTATTTTATTTTAATTTTTTTAACGAAAGTGGAAATTTCCATAACTTTTTCATTGCCGGCATTGGATTAAGGGTTTGTCATTTTTCACCGATAACTTGCCGCACTAATACCATTGGCAACTTGGTGTTTCAACGGCTGCTGGAGAGAGTGCTCATGCAATTTTGGGAAGCGCCACTACGAGTAAATTAAATTAATTTTTGCGAGCAGGTTGACTTAATGGGTGGTGTCGGACCGACGATGGTGGCATATCGGTTCGGAGTTACAGAGGTTCCTCTCGTGAAAGATCGCAGGGTATGGTGTCGCGTTAAGCCGAAGAATTAAAGGGCCCCTGTCGCAGGTTGGGAACAGTTCGGATTCTTTCCACGCGACCGCTAACAGCGCACAAAAGTCGGGGGGGATTATGACCGTTAACGGAACCGAACTACCCGCGATTTATCGCGGCTATGGGGGTTAAATTTTAGAAATCATTCTGCAGTTAAAGAAGCAATCATCGACAGTGAGATCTCCCCTGCCCTGCCACGCCCCCTTTTTTTAAATTTTTTTTTATAAAAATCTCATTCATTGTCTAAAAGGTCGATTTTAAAAAATCTTTGGTAAATTTTCCGTTTTCCTTTTTTTTTTTTATAAGAAAACAAAAATTGATAGAAAGACGGAGTCAGAAATAAGGCACCGATGGGGCGGGCAACCCCGCGAGATTCTGGCTAAATTAAGTCAGACAATTTTGTGAGTTGATTTGAGAAAAGGGAAAAAAAAAGCCTTTAAGTAAGGAATCGAAGTAGCGGTGGAAGGTGCGCGCCCATTCTGCCCCAATATCGCAGGCCCCGGCGTCTAGTTAATCAGTTCTACGATGATCTCACAGCAAATTATCGATCTCTTCCTTTCCCAGTTTTTCAAATAGTTTCCGACTAAACCGACACAGCGCGCGGCTGCCGATGAGTTCCGCAGGAAGTCGGCAAGGACTCTGCCAGCTACATTCCTGAAGGAGGTCCCCCGTCGGTTCCCTTCGACAGTTCTCATGTCTTCACCGCCTACTTTTACTTTCGCGACGTTCCGAAATCTCTCCTTTTTACCTGTCCGATCTGTCGGACCTTTATTGGCGCGTGCGTCTCCTGTTCCCCCGCCCCCGTCCACCGTTTGTGACCCGTCGTCGTCACCAGCCCCGCTGGTCGGTCTCGCTCGGCTCTGACGACGTCTTAACTGGTCGGCCGAGAAACCACCGGTCGCCTCCCGTTCGCCGCGGGATCTCTCCCTTCCGCCACCGTCATTATATCTTTGCGTCTTGTCATTCTTCCTGGGCCTTCTCCGTTTCGCTGTCGCTCTCCTGTCCTCGTGTTGCAGCCTCTGTCCCTTGTCGGACGCCACCGTCTCCCGTCTGTTAAACTGATCCCTCCCAAAGGTTGACTTGCAATAGTTTCTCTCCCTTTCATCTCTAAAAAATACGCAAAAGGCGACGACGGCTGTCAGCATTAAGGGAAACATGCCTGCGTATTGCTCCGGGACAAGATTTCAAGAATATACGTTAAAAAAAAAGAGATATCAAATAGGAACCCTGCCCTTAGTCAGGTGATAACATTTGAGGGAATAAATGCTTTATAACGGGTCGGTGAAATGGTCTAATACGTCACTATGCTCTGACGACATTCTGCGTCTTCTATGACGTCATGGAGGTAACTGATTTCTTTCTCAGTGTTTTATCCATCCATAATAGCAAAGTAAATTACCGTCGCAGCATTTCAGCTTAGTGAGCAGAATAGGAGACCACTGTCCTGGAAGCAGGAGGAATAAACACCAGATGAAACAAGTCATCTTCCCTGAAGAAATCATTTTAGGGCCCAACCACAAACGTTTTCAAACTGCTGGGGAAAGTGTAGAACCATTCCCGGTGACGTATGCGGAAGCTCATCTGTCCTCCCTGAACATTTCCCGCAAAACGTTTACAGTACAGAAAGTCATTCGACAAGCAGAATTGGTTTTTATGAGAGAACGCCTTGGCATACTACTCTCAGACATTAACGCACTTTGGGCACCAGTAGACGAGTTTTGTGGATTCTTGTCGAGATAATACGTTTTGATTGCGACCGTAGCCAGTTTCACGCCTTATGTCTGCACATCGCCGTCGTCAGCAAATCCCTGCCGCCGAAAATTTCTTTTATCAAGGTGAAGGTGAGAACTGTACGGTGAACGTAGTGCGTCACGGCACCGCGGTCGGGGATCGCAGACTCTAGCCGCTGCACTGTATTGATCGTGGTTTCTTCGTGATGATAAGTAATGACTTCGGGTTTCTCACAGCCTTATGATATTGACCATATCGGCGGCGCTGGCCTAAAGTTGAACATGTTGGGCCGTTGGGGATGAACCCCTCTTTCCGCTGCTCTCCGTGACGTTTGCTTAGCCGGTGACAATGATGTATCCAGGCTGCGCCATTGACTGAAAATAAAAGTTTTCGCTGTCGGTGTGGACTTCTGTGAGTGGGAAGAGGGGGGGTGGGTGGGTGGCAAACCTGTCCGCCCTGCAGAAATGTCACCTTCGCTTAACGTGGAGACTGCTTGTTTGATTCTCAGTCAGTTGGCGATAGTCTACAGCTCTGGGGATCAGTCGGATACACCCGGGCGCAAATACCCCTGACAACCTGTCCCTTCTCTCTGATCACACACACACACTTAGCAGCATCGTTCGGTCACTGCTTGATTTTACAGCTACCCAATAAAAAAGGGCGGGGCGCAGTATGATGTGACAAACTTCTGTCGCCGCCACTAGATCAAGCTGTGCCCGTTATCCGGGAAAGCTGCTTTTAAAATGACAGGCGAATGTTCTTTTCCGAATAAAACGTCCGAAGAAAACCACAAAGACATTGACTGGCGTTGACTCTGTTCGCTGCAGCTGAACATAAAAGAAGAGCAGAGCGTTCGATGGGCACAGATGCTCCCAAATGCACCAAAGTGAGCCAGTGAATGTCAGTCGAGCTGACATTTAAACCCCTACTCGTGCTTGGCACTGATCGCCAGGTTCTTCTCGCGACAGATTTCGCCATTAATATTCTTACTACGGCTAATGAATATTTTAACATCAGCTTCGCCGAAAAAAAACATATAGCACCGATGACCTTCATGTAAATCAACCTGCTCCTAATGTGAAATGCAAAGGAATGCGTTCCGTGCCGGTGGCTTATATAACGATATGTCAGTCTGTTCGCCGACCAGACCTTCGCAAGCTTCTGCATCTTCCGCAGGACGGCCCTTTCTGATTTTATACAAAATGTTACATTCATTGCAGCCATCTATTTTCGATAAAAGTTTTTGTTGTTGTTTTTGTTGCGCTTGGCTGCTGCTTTTGTTGCTTTGGCAGTAATTCTCCAACGTATGGAAACCAGCAATTAGTGCTAATTAAAAGAACGCGAAAAACAGTAATGGTAATGCTTGTCATTGTTAGGAGAAACATTCAAAACAACAACGCAGAATAACGCACGTCAGGAAGACAATTGAACGGAAACAAAAACCAATTGGGGAAAATAACAAAACGAATGAGCGACGATATCAAGCCTGGCATTTTAAAGTCAAATCTATAGCTTTTATTTATTGATGGTACAGATGGTCACTTTATGATCTGGAATTACATTGTATCAGTAAAATTGGATAACCAAAACACGTCCATTTATTGTGGTCTTAGACAATTTTTTTTTTTAATGTACCGTATAAATAAATATAATATTACATATCGGCTTTTGCTGATGAAACAATTTCTTCTTAGGTAACTGCTTGATGAAATATTGAATCGTGAAGAGAAAGCATCAGAATTAGCTCGCACCGGCCAATATAAACGGCCATCTTTACAGAGGACACTGGGAAAACAACGCTTAACGGGAATGGTCCTTGCTCGGACGAAATTCTCTTTCTGGGTGTAATCCCGGAAGTGACGTAGGAGTCTGGGAAGGTGCTGGTGACTGCGTGGAAAGAGTCGGCAGAAACGACAGTGCTATGGTGTGGAGAGCCATCATGGCGAAACCCCGAGAAGCGAGGAAATCTGAGTTCAGCGGCCGGCGATCGAGAAACGAGATGACGTCACTACGCGCACTTTCTAGTTTGGGAGAAAGACCGTGTTTATTTGCTGAAACATTTACTGTTGACGAAAGACCGAGAAAATGTCGCAGCCTCGGATAAGAATAGTGACATGAGGAGGAGGAATAATCGCGTGGCGGGGCCCGGTTGAGAATGAAGATCATGGAACAGCAACAAAGAAAACATCGTGTGGCGCCACATGACGCAAGGAAAGTCTGATAACGAGGGGGAACCCGTTTTGCAAGAGCCGGTTCTTTTATAAAATTAATTTCAGGAAAAATCGACAATATCAACTCAACTGTTTGCGGTCATCGTCGTCAGTAACGTAATAATGAAATACCAAAATAAGTCGTCGTTGGTTATTAATATACAGTAAGCTCTAGAATCCGAACACCACCTCGAGTTTACCACGATAACGCTAAGAACGAGGTACATCTCCGTCGACAGCGGTTTAAAGACCTTGACAACAATACTAGACTGTAATCCGGGACGTATGAAGCTACATACTCTAAATACATTTTGAAATTTACCACCATCCCACAACAACAACAACAACAACAAAAACCGCTGTTTAAAGCTGGGGTAGGACTTCTCTTCCTAGACTTCTTCCAGAATATAAAGAAATGTGTGTTAATGTGTTGCGGAACAGGTTTCTGGCAGATAACTGGTAAGGGACAGACACGGAGAGAGGGGTCGACGTTTGACAGAAATGTCTTTTGGAAACGTGCTGGCATCAACCCGTGCAGAACTTGCCTGTTAACTACCAGGGGGTCGGCAGCTGTCATCAGACCGTACGTGCATGTTCGCCATGTTTCTTCGATGTCATCACGTGAATCGCTGGTCAAAGCATAAATAGAATACGTCAGAAACCGGATGTTATTCGTCATTTTATCGCTAGCGCCACCTACAGGCCAATATATAAATTGCAGTTCTGTCTCCGGGATGAGACGAAATTCGATAAAGAGCTTACCAGGATGCCTGAGTTAAAAGGAAAAGTAATAACAGCAAAGAATTTCGTGTGAAAAGGATTCCGGGTCGGTAACCTTTGACCGAGACGCCATTGCCATATATTTGTTGGGTAGAATGACGATGAAGAGAGAGTTGATAAACGTCCGATTAGAATCGCTTCAGGGCTAATGGCCACGAGCAACACGAAACCCATAGAAACCCTTTGGGAAATATGTTGATGTGTAGCTGCACAAGTAAAATTCATACAGAAAGACTTTAATCTATCGTCAATTGAGAAAAATATGTCGAGCAACAACAACAAACAAAAAAAATTGAACATTCACTTGTCTTAGGAGATTTGTTCCAATTATTGAAAATCTAAGAGCAGCTCTTATATTATATATATATACGATAAACAGTTTATAATGTGTAAATATTTACAAAATTTCATGCAGAATTCTATTCTCTTTTAAAAAGAGTGAGAAAATGCCATAATTTTTCTTTATCTGCGAGCATCATATCAATAAACTGCTTTGATATATTTGGTAAAATTCAGATAGATTAAAAGCAATTTTAATAATCACTAGTAGATATTGTAGCGGCCGAATTCCTTGATTCTGTATCTCCCCTAGAGATTCGAAGTTTTTTTTATAATAAATTTAATTCCACTGCCAGGACTAATGATTCAGTGGGATAGCTTGTAGTGATAGGATTTAGTAAACTATATACATACCTGATCAGTGCAAATATTAGGGTTAAAACACAGAGGGTTGCCATTCCAGATTAACCATTCCGGCACCTTTACATAATCAACGACCGATTCACTTCTCATTTTAAAAGTAATTCCATTACAGTCTACTCGATCCTGTAGATAGCCCGTTCAGTCCTAAGAGGAGTAGAATTACATCGTTCATGCAGCATAGAGATGTCAACAGTAATCTCTGTTAATTTGTGACACGGAATGGCTCGCTCGTTAATCTCTCTATAGTTTTCTAAAGGCAGGTTTCCCCGAGATGGAAGGGTCTGCCCGCTGCTACTGCTGCCTTAGCACGCCAGGTACTCGGGAAAAGGAAAGATGAGGAGAAAAGGGAGAAGTCATGTAAATGGTAGACGCTGATTTCTTTAAAGACAAAAAAAAAAAAAAAATTCGTTTGTGCGGATTTAACAAAGCAGAAAGGTAAGAGGCGTTTGGCTTTTCGGAATAGCCGATAATGCGTCGTGTCGATGCATTCTTTGAAGCCGTCTGTCAGCGTGATTGCTTTCGGATGAAAATCGTGGAATTATTCTCAGCGAGTGCCGTTTCTCGAGTTAAAGAAAGAAGGGGAAAGAAGGAGGCCAGACCCGTCGGCAGCCTACAATCCAAACGGCGTTTCTGAAGCAGCGAGGAGATAAACTGTCGATCAGAACTTCTTTTTTTGATCCCGAGCTACCTCGTTAATGGGCGTGACCAAAGTGTAGATGGAAAAGTGGGATTCAAACGAAACGAAAAACGGAATCGTCGCCCTTCTACGAAAGCCAAGAGTTTCGCGAATTACGGGTCCCCCGCCTTATTCTAACAGCCCTTGTTTTGTCATTTCAAGATTAGGGAGATTTAGAAAGATCGCCAACAGCAAACACGTAGCAGGTGTGAACGAATTGTCCGTCTTAGCGGGGTAAAGACGCTGAGGCGGCCGCCGAAACGAAACTCTTCCGGCTGGACGGGTTCTCTCGCTCGAGTCGATGCTTCAGAAGCGTCATTCTGCTGCTGCCAAATTGGACTTATCTAATTCTTCAGATACGTTGCATAATCGTACACATGAACGTGACTTCCCTTCACCACACCTGGCTAGAGTCAGATGGAAAGAATTTGCCGACATCTCTCCGTCTGTTAACAGCAGCTGTAACCGGTTGGCATTCGCTTCCTCTTCATTTTCATCAATGAAGCGTTACCATTACCAAAATGGGGGGCGGGCGGCAAAGGAACAAATAAAAAAAAGACATCTGTCAGGTAAAATAACCGAAATATAAAGTTGATAGAACTGAACATCAGCGGAAGGTCAGTTTGTCGACAACTTACCAACTCTTCGATAAAATGACACGACACCTATGGACCAAGAAATAATTAAAAGGAACAAACCCAATTGTTTTTATAATCAAAGATATCTACACTCATTTCTGGAAAGTTGCCAGAAAGTTAAAATTCTTTATACTTTTTCAAATGTTTGGGCAGCTAGAGCTCTGAGCGCCATAAACGACATTGCATACGTTACGGTTGTCGGTAACCATGACATTTCGTTAGTTGTCATAGCTGTGCAAAGCAGTGCGCATCACGACTTTCTCGCAGCTACTGGTATTATGGCCTTTTCCAATCTAACTTCAAAAAAAGTTCAAAAGCAGTCCATCTTTAGTTTCGATAAAGGACTGTTTAATTACTTATTTTTATCTCTTGAATGCATTTGATAAATTGCATTTATTACTTTCAGCGATGAAGGTCTCTCTCTTCTCTCTCTCTCTCTCTCTCTCTCTCTCTCTCTCTCTCTCTATCTCTCTCTCTCTCTCAATCTCTCTCATCTCTCTCCTCTCCCATCTCTCTCTCTCTCTCTCCATCTAGATCTAGATTTTCTCCTAATCCATGAGTCTAGACTAGAATTTGATCTCTGCTGTATCTACTTATATACTCCTCTCATCAGCTCTCCCTCTCCTCTCCTTCCTCTCTCTTCTTCTCTCTCTCTCTCTCTCATCTCTCTCTCTCTCTCCTCTCTCCCTCTCTCTCCTCTCTCTCACCTTCTCTCTCACTCTCTTCAAATAGTCAGACACGCTAAATAGTATTTGGTTCGTTCCCAGTCTCTGAATCCACAAACATGTTTGTTTTCTGCTTATCTTCCAAACCGTAGAAACTACCGAAACAACAGCACGATAATTAGGAACGGGAGGAGAGAAAATAATGCATAGGCGGCATATATGAAAACTCATGTGTTACCTTCATTTGAGATTTCACCGGAATACAGCGGATGACGATTCTTCTGTACACGGATGCTTACAAGTGGGGGGGGAGCCATAATGAGGAAACCGTATTACTGCGGTTGTCCGCTAGGAAGCGCTGCTAGTCGTGCGCGCCACTCAAAGCCCGTACTTTCGACTTTGGTAAACCCTCACTGCCGGCTGGTCAATAGGACGAAGAAGAAATCACGCCAGTTACCGAGCAGCTCACGTGGACAGACCGACCTCAGGCCCTCGACCTTAGCAGTTTAATTGTCTACCAGTGGACTACCGCGCTGTTGCTTTCGTTCCAACATATCCCTCCGATAAAATGCCCTTTTTATGAAAATAAACTCCACTACACCTAACGAAACTGCTGACCCAAGTGATTTACGGAAAGTCAACGTCCGTGGGCCGAGAGTCTTGCGTTTGCTTTAAGGTTTTCCGACCAGGTTAACCGGATGGGCTTTTCCAGCGTATTAGGCTTTCCCCTCCAACGAAAGATTTTGGCTGTTTTCTGTAGACCGACTGAAAGTTTTTTTTGTTGCGCAGGACATGATAGTAAATGCGACTTTTTATTAAAAGCGGAAACTTCGCTCCCCCCCCCCGCGTTTGGCGTCTGATTGGTTCCGGTTGAATGGATCTTGACGAACAGGAAAAACGTCAAACATCGGAAGTCTGTATTCTGTGTACACCAATGTTTAAGAACCAACTGAGCTTCAGACCATTCTGGCTTCCCTCCTGGTGGTTAATCGGAACACTTTAATACCGGTAATATGACTCAGAGATGCTTCTGAAAGAACTGGCTGAAGGAGGTCCATAATCCTAACCTTAATTCCCTGAGTAATTTTCTAATTCTAATGTCAATTTCCGGTTGTTGTTGACATGTTTCTTTTTTATTAACTTGTGAGTTAATTTCTAGCCATACTAGTAACTTTGTAACTCTAATCTCATTTCCGGATTTGTTTTTTTAAATCTACTCGCCAGTTTAGTGCCTAACCATGAAAACCTAATCTCCTAGATAGTTCCTTAACTCTAATTAAAACCTTTGGCTTCATTTTTTAAAAAAATCTCTAACCCTAATTATTGAGTCACTTTATTAACAAATTTGTTAATTCACTAACTGCTACTTTTTTATTCTTTTGTTCAACTTTGTAACCCTAATCATGATCTTTGGGTTAATTTCCCAACGGTAACTCTAAAGTCCGAGTTAGTTTTTTAACCGTTACTCCAATTTCTTGGTTACTTCCCTCACCGTGTATCTGATCCTAGGGTTAATTTCGTAACTATAATTCTAATCATTTTATCCTGATCCTAATTTTTAGATTTGGAGGGGTAGATACGTTTACCCGGTATAGAAGAATCGTGGATGGCGAGATCCAGGACTGTAGACTTGCTGACACAAAATGAAGGAATTTTTGGGGTCGCTGACGTAACTTTAATCTCTAGTCGATTGTCCGAAACGTCGGAGGTTTCACCGTATTCTTGTTTTCTGATAGGACACGTGTTGGCTTGGAAAACGGTTATAGTTCCTAAATAAACGATCGTATTAAATTTGTTATATTGGAACAGATTCGCTTTCCGCACTGGAAATTTTTGTGTCTGTGTAAACCTTTACGCTCCGGTCGAGAGAAACGCTGAAATATAACGATACCTTTGCCGGCTGACCGAGGAAGAGAGACGATTTTTTCACACAGGGACTGAATTTGAAGACGGTCAGGGAGGGGAGGGGTAGAGAGAGAGAGAGAGAGATGACGTCAGTACACAGAGAGAGATGACGTCAGTAGAGAGAGAGATGGCGTCAGTACACACAGAGAGATGACATCAGTACAGAGAGAGAGATGACGTCAGTACACAGAGAGAGATGACGTCAGTAGAGAGAGAGATGGCATCAGTACACACAGAGAGATGGCGTCAGTACAGAGAGAGGGATGACGTCAGTACAGAGAGCGAGAGATGACGTCAGTACACACAGAGAGATGACGTCAGTACAGAGAGAGAGATGACGTCAGTACAGAGAGCGAGAGATGACGTCAGTACACACAGAGAGAGATGACGCCAATACAGAGAGCGAGAGATGACGTCAGTACACAGAGAGAGATGACGCCAATACAGAGAGCGAGAGATGACGTCAGTACACAGAGAGAGATGACGTCAGTAGAGAGAGATGACGTCAGTACAGAGAGAGATTACGTCGGTACACAGAGAGAGATGACGTCAGTACACAGAGAGAGATGACGTCAGTACACAGAGAGAGAGAGAGAGATCTTGCTGGTGTCTACCAACACGGATACGTTACCAAATCCTCGGTAAAAGTCAATATTCATTAGACAGAAGCAGCCAAAAAAAAAAAAAAAAGTGCCGAGGTTTTAATTTAGCAGACTTCCAGAAATATGAGAGCGGAGGGGGGGTCAAAGAAATACGATCTGCGGACAAAACTATCGATTTTTGTTTGTTTTCCGCTCGATGTCCGACTTTTTATCCAGTCGCGGCCTTTGTTCGGAACATAGCGAAAAATCTAAAATAAGCTGGCCATTGGAAGTATCTTTAAAGTGGACGGACGGACGCTGCTGCCCGCTGGTGGTATCGATCCGCCGAGGAGGAGGTGGAAGAAACGAGCGAGCGAGTCTCCGGTAGCGCTTCTAATGATATTTACTGGCGAATTGGATAACGTCTGAGGAATTAATTACAGGGAAACGAATCGTCGTTCTTATCTGTAACTCGCGCTGGTTGGTGGCGCAGATATCCCCTCTGAGTGGGGCGGGCGGGCGATTTAAAGACGGGACTGGCTGGAGAAAGGAAAGGTTTCTGTAACAGGTGTAAACCGAGAACTTTAATCAGCCGCCCGCCCACGTACATTAATTCTCCTACTCTCTTTACAGTTGCTCCTCCAAGATTTGTCTAGACGTCCGCGATCAATAAGAAAGAGAAACAAACAGCCATTAACGTCAAAAGTAAAAAAAAAAAATAATAAAAAAATAGGATTTTGAGAATTCCAAAATATCCTGCGGCTACTAGGTGTGAATCGTCCGCTGAAATATTGGTTGGTACATTGTCGCCATCAGAGAAAATGCTTTAAAAATAGCGAGAGAAAGCAACGACGCACCTGAAAGGTAGATTGTGGGAAGAACATCAACTTCTTTTGTTAAAGGTTCCAGTTTAGTATGATTGCGAACGCGATCATTCTCAGAATGACCATATATATATATTGGATCAGTGTAGATAACTAAATCAATTTTTGCATGACAAATACCTTTGGAGATGACGGATTTTACACGGAAATTATAACCAAATATGGGCTCTTTATGACATATACCGTTAAAAGATGGTCTTTACATGACATGTTTCGTTAAATATGGACTTGGTTCTTCTTCTTTGAGCCAGCGAGCCGACGTCGGTCCATTGGCATTCACCAGAGGAAACTAGCCCCTCCCCCTGGTGTTAGTTTCCTAAACCAAGTAGAGAAAAAATAGTACGGAGGATACTAGCACCCCAAACGCGAACTTTGCTTGGCATCTGTTGTTAGTGGGTAAGTTTTATATTAAATACAGCTTTGAAGATAAAACTTATACCACATTCTAAATTTAAAATATTACTAGTGAAGATAAACTTTAGATGGCATGTACTGCTGAAGCCAAATTGAGATCTACCGGTAAAGACTAATTCTAAATAAAATTTACCTTTAAAAGGTCAACACGTAGTCCACCGATTTAGTAGAAGGAGTATACTTAGATCCTACAGAGCGTATTTGCCGATGAGAGTGATAACTATCCGGTGCATCTGTTTTTGATAGAGCACAAATTTCGAGGTCACGAGACGACTTCAGTATCGTTCTAATTTGGAGGGAGTCTCACACTTCTGGAGAACGCTGTAACTTGTCAAGGTGATGCCTAAAAACCATCGCCTTCCGCAACAAAATTGTCCACAAAAGAAAGTGGGCGAATGCCTGAAACAGTAACTATTTACCTACCTATGAATATCTATTTCTCTGACGGTAATCGAACCCGCAGCTACGACGTCCGCACGATTTCGATCAGTTGGGTCGTCCAAAGGTGTAAGAAAACGATCTGGGTCACCTGCTACACGCGGCGCACGCCAACGCAGCTGCCATGTGACGGGTTACAGAAATGCCACATCCGTCTGCCGATGAGAGCTGATAGAAAACAAATTGAAAGTAAAGGCTAAACGTGACTAATAATTAAACAAATGTCAAGAACAACAACAACAACAAGAGAGGGAATAATCAAAGAATATTTCGAATTCATTCTCAACATAAAATAGCAAACCCAAGTGCGAAAATACATACATAGGTTCGCACGTATTTCGCAGACAGACAGATAAACAGTTTTGCTGTTAAATAAGATAATTTGGACAAAGATGTACACGAAAAAATACGCAATTTATTGAAACAGACAGATTGGAGTGGACGCATTATCATCGTTAAGACAGGCGCGCAGCTCTTTAATGAATAATGACTTCTGGATCCGATCGAGACGTGGCCAGTATCTGGACGCATTTCAGAGCTGAATTTCTCGCCGGAATCAAGAGCTATACGACGGAATATGTGCGCCCTTCCAGACAGATGTGTCTCGTAGATACCCTAAATGGACTATCAACTTTGGCAGCCCGATATTTGATCAGACGGCGCGCGATTTGTCCAGAGCTGGGGACTCCACCATCGAATGGAAAATGTTAACCGATAACATTAGATATCATCGGAAAAGGCCGCAGTTGTAAACAGTAAAGGACGTGGGAGGCTGACATCTGAGACTATTGCGCACAGGGAACAGGAGAAAGAGAGCAGTGAAAAAACTTGTGAATGATCTGTGCACCAACAACAACAACAACAAAAAAGTATGGATAAGAGAGTTAGTGCTTCGATAGAAAGGATTTGGAAAAACGCGGGGAAGTTAATAGAAGAAAGTGTAGCGGCGAAGAAGAAGCTAAGACGAGACATCACATAACTGGAGCGTCGTCAATATCCCTGAAAACAAAGGTCATTATTTGTAAATGAGTCAAACTTTGAATCAACGATGGAGTCTGCT